>JAMPIV010015616.1:450000-562500 GCA_024509875.1 Oreohelix idahoensis
TATATATATATATATATATATATATATATATATATGTAGATACTAACATGTGAATTTTAATATGTGAAACTCGCTTGTGGATGTCAAAATCATTTGAGGCTGGCAACCTCAGCGTATAGAATGATGATTCATAAACCACCACTGCACGGGCTGGTGATTGCTTTATTGATAGTTTCGTAAAGAGAATTAAAAGCATAAAGTTGTTCCATGTTCCCTATGGAGCAGGGAGTGAAAGATGAAAGAAATGATGTACATTCTAAGTATAATACTTACATTTTCAAAGCAGTGTAAATGTCCTATAAAAATAGTCACTTTAATGTAAATTTTCAAGCTGTAAACCAGTGTAAATGTCTATGTAAAAATATTAATTTTAAAGTAATGGAAGTTTCAAACTTTTCAATCAGTACAAAACATAAATGAAAACATAATCAATTTGTATTGTGAACACTTTTCAATCAGTGGAGATGTATATGTAAACAGACAATATCTGTATTATTAACCTTTTCATTTAAATGTCATGTAAGGCTAAAGCTATTCTATTTAAATGTAAAGGAAAATTTATCCCGAGGGATTAAATATAATTCTCATCGAGGGTAAAGTCTGAGTAATTGGGATGGTGGTATGGGAAGATAGGAACCCATAACTATGGGGTGGAAAACGCCATACTCAGAAGAGGTTTCGTTCTATTCTTTTACCATAGTTATTGGTGGTACCAGCAGAAAGTACTATCTCTGGAACAAGAAGGGAACCGTGCCTAAGCTTTAAGACGAAGGACCCACGTGGTAGACTCTCCTTGACGTTTCTGGGAAACGAGCTAACCCCGACAACTTTGATCAGAGACGAGCGTGAGCAGAGTGAAAAGAACCAACCCATAAGAAGGAGCATAACCGTCATTGGCAGCTAAGTTCAAATATATGCTGCCACTTGAACTTCTTGTAACATCTCACATTCCCTAAAGACTGTGATGATAACCTTTCTTGATCCATAACTATTCAAATTATTTTCCAGCTGTTAAAACCTAAAGTGATTATTAAATTTCGTTATTTGTAATGTTACAAATTTAACTTCGATTTAATCATTTTAAAGTTACTGCATGTTTGTCGCAGTCAACTTAATACACACACTCTAAACATAGCTATACTAAAATAATAGAATTCCACTGAGTAAAACAAGGGTGGGGGAGAGCTGAAAGTAATAAGTGCTTAAATCCTTCACAAAAACGTCGGCAGAATTACAGAGTTAACATACACAGCAAAAGCAGTATTGTTCTCGCTTATTCTGAATGAACTCTGCCTAGGCCGGTCCCAAGCCCGGCTGAAAAAGGAGGAGGGCTGCCTGCATGGAGGCCGTAAGGAGGCAGCCCCTCCACCATGCAAAGGCACAACAGGCCAATCACCTGTTTGCTTTAAAACATGATTACGCGAACTACAAGAGAGAAAACCGGACTGATTCTAAAGGCGACGAACTGGAACGGACTTCGACTTATGGAACATGGAATACAAAAAGTATAAATGGGAAAGAAGAGGAGCTGGTGGAAGAGATGAGGAAAGCAAAATTAGAAATCCTGGCTATAACGGAAACAAAGAAAAAGGGAGAAGGAGTCATGGATCTCGATGGCAACACGCTGCTCTACAGTGGTGTACCCACATCTGAAAGAGCTAAAGGGGACGTGAGTTGCATTGTGGCCAAAAACCAGAAAGATAGTATCAAGGGATGGAACTTTGTCTCTGAGCGCATTATCGTTGTAAAACTTAAAGAAGGAGAAACCATAATCAGCCTGGTCATAGTGTATGGGCCAAATGAGGATGAGAGAGCAGAGGTCAAGGAGGAATTCTTCGAGCTGCTTCAAAGGACAGTGGATGACTGTCTAGATGAAGTTATCATGCTCGGAGATTTCAATGCCAGAGTAGGAAATGACCATGCTAGATGGGGTGGAGTTATCGGAAGATATGGAGAAGATACTCTCAATGACAATGGAAAGTGACTCCTTGGATTCTGCAGTGAGCAGAATCTGATCATTACAAACACAAAGTTCCCCCATAAGCGCACACATGCATACATTAGATGTGAACCAACAAAGAATGAGAAGTCAGTGATCGACTATGCCATTGTTAGGAGAAGCTCATTCAAATATGTCCGGGATGCTAGAGTCTAGAGGGGGCCAGAGATTGGAAGTGATCACTACCTGCTTACAATCAAAAGAACAACTGAAAGAGTTGCTCAGCCTAGGAACTACCCAACATCACGCAAGAAACCAAGTAAACATACGGGGGAAATCAGCATTAAGACCTACAAGCTGAGAGAGCCAGAAATTAAGACCAGATATCAGGAGCTTATTGCTACAGTGGTGAGAAACACAGAAGAACAACCTGATGACTTGGAAACCCTCTGGCTTAAATTTAAGGACATCGTAAAGACAGCTACTGCAGAAGCATGTGGTGAAGTCCGACTTGGAAACAAGAGAAAGAGGACACCTTGGTGGACAGAGGAAGTCAAAGAGAAGATAAGAGATATGAAAATGGCAGGGAATCAATATTTAGGAGCTAAAAACACAGCAGGACAAATAGAGAAATATAGAGAATATGTGATACTTAGAACAGAAGCAAAGAACAAGGTGCTAGCAGCAAAACAGAAGTCCTGGGAAAAATTTGGAGAAAAGCTAGAAAAAGATGCGCAAGAAAACCAGAAATTGTTCTATAAGACCCTAAAGAACACGAGGAAGGAAAAACAATGCACTCTCAAATTTACAAAGGACAAGCAAGGCAAATTGCTTACTTCCCCGAAGGAAGTAATGGAAAGATGGAAAGAATATTTCTCAGAACTCCTTGATGGTGAGCAAGGTCAAGCATCAGAAATGATAACCACTAGCACAGAAGAGGAAACCAATGGTGATGAAGATGACATAAAGATGGAAGAACTGAAGGCAGCACTGGAGAAAATCAAGATGGGCAAAGCAGCAAGGCATGATGGTATAACACCAGAAATGGTTAAGTACATGGGATCATCAGGTAACCTATTATTCTTAAGGGTCCTACAGGCAGCGTGGTGCAACAAGACCATATCAAAGGATTGAGAGATTGCCATCATAACACCAATTTTCAAAAAAGGTGACAATCGACAATGTGGAATCCACAGAGACATATCCCTTCTCAGTGTCCCTGGTAAAATCTACTCTAGAATCCGAGAGCAGAGACTCCGACGCTAGCCGAGCCACAATTGGAAGAGATCCAGTGCGGATTCCGAGCAAAGCGAAGTACTCAAGACCTAATCTTCACTATCAGACAGCTGAGTGAAAAGGCCCTTGAGTGTAAGAGTGAGATCCATTTTTGTTTCATAGATCTGGAAAAGGCAGTTGACAGGGTCCCCTGGAGCAAACTTTTCGACTGTTTGGCAAGGAAGAACATTCCAGCACCTCTGATTCATGCTATACAGAGCTTCTACAAGTCTTGCAGAAATTATGTGAGGACAGCAAACCATAAGTCAGAAGAGTTCAGGACCACCACTGGTGTAAGACAAGGTGATATCCTGTCACCTTATCTTTTCAAACTCTTCATGGACGATGTTATCAAGGCAAGTAAGGAGAGAACAAGAAAGTATTCAGTGGGGTACTGGAAGATGAGACAGGTATGCATTTCAGAGCTGGCATTTGCTGATGATGTTGCCCTGTGTTGAGGGAGTGGTTTTATATTTATGTTTCGTGCTTATTCCTGCCTTTTGCGTTTGCACGACTGTTTGTTTGTATCCCATATAGATAGGAATGTGATGTCCAGGGTTCTCTCTTTATGTGCCTGGCGAATAAACATTAATTCTTAGTATTAACTTACTTTGTGCACACATCTCTTTCTCCAATGAAAGTAATAATAACTGAGTGACGGTTCTGTAACTTTAATACACATTACAACGAACTTCACATTAGACCCATTGATGTGGTCAGGCAATTAGAAAATGATCCAGATTAATAATAATAATAAAAGTCACTCATTCTCATAAACAATTATGAATGTTAAATATGCAATACATTAGAATACTTCCATGTAAAAAACAGGAATATACATTAGGGCTATCCACACCCGCCCAGACACACATCTGTGCCGCCTAACGGCTGGTCATTCAATGCCCACTTCGCTAACTCTCGTTTTTCACCCGCCTCATTAGCAATACTTTCACAGCCAGTCTCATCACGTGACATAGAGTGGCTATTTGGGTGAAATGGCAAAGTTCCAAACTCGGCGTTAAAATTAATGCATTTTCTACTCCCAACATTGCCTCCCTGTTCCCGAGCGGAAACCAAGGGTTTTCGCTTGAGAACAGTGGATAGTTAGCCCAAGAACTATTAATCTATAGAAAAGAAAAATCCTACTGTTCAGAATAATATATATGAAGTATTAATTGTAGTGCGAAATGACATGAAAACAGATATATGTAAACAGTTTAGACAAAATGTAATCCAATCTTTCAAAAAATGCAATTAAAGTCATAACATAAATGTTTCAATAGTATATCACCTGAAAAACAAAACAAGATCAGACAATGTCAACATCTGGCACAAACAATTTCACTTTCCAGTTACATTCCTTGACAATAAGTCTGCCAGAAAGTTTTCTGATCCCTTGATTGGGATAATTGTATATCTATATTCTTGGATAAGCAAAAACCATCTGTGTAATCTACTGTTTGTCGTAGTTTTTTTATTTAGGGATGTTAATGGACGGTGATCCGTCTGGAGGTAGAAGTGTGCGCCAAGTAAATAGCGTGATAACTTGCTTATACACCAAATGATGGACAAAAGTTCTCTTTCACTGGTGGAATACCGAGTTTCTGCTGGTAGCAACTTCCTGCTTACATACAAGCATGGATGTGGAGTATCATTGAACCATTGCAACAGGCAACCACCAATGCCAGTCTGAGAAGCATCAGTCCTCAGAAGAAATGGCATAGTGATATTAGGTAACATCAAAATAGGTGCCTTGGAAAATACAGTTTTAATTTTGTTCAAAGCTCCACTGCAAGTATCGGACCAAACAATTTTGATAGGAGCTCCCTTTTTAGTCAAAGATGACAGGACAGAAGAAATAGATGAAAAGTTCGGAATGAACTTGTGATAGAAGTTAATGAGTCATAACATGCTCCTAACCTGTTCCTTTGTCCGTGGGATATCTAATTCTAATATGCGTTTGACAGTGTGCTCATCAGGGTATAACATGTGGTTACCAACACGGTGACCAAGAAATGAAATTTCTCGACAACCAATCTGAACCTTTGAAGGTCTAACTGTCAAACCATGCTTTCTGAGTAGCATTAATAAAGATTTTAATCCTGTGATATGTTCTTGCCAAGAACTATGAAATAAACAGATGTCGTCTATGTATGTGATGACATCAGATCTATCTCCTAAGAGTCTCCGCATCATGCGCACAAAAGTTGCGGGAGCATTGACAAGGCCAAAACACATATAGTTCCATTGGAATAAACCATATGGAGTCATAAATGCAGTTAGAGGTTTGGCTTTATCAGTTAAAGGGATCTGCCAATATCCCTTGGATAGATCTAGTTTGCTAAAGTATGTAGCCTGGGATAGTTGTGATAAGAGATCCTCCAAAACAGGCATGGGCTCGGCATCTGTGAGAGTGACACTGTTAAGACGTCTAAAATCAATGCAGATGCGAAGAGATTTGTCCTTCTTTCTAACTAGAACCATAGGAGAAGAATAGGATGATTCAGAAGGAGAAATGATGCCCATGCGTAGCATATCCTTAAGTTCACTATGCACCTGAGATCTGTAGTGTAAGGGTATAGTATACGGTCTGAGTTTGATAGGGTGATCATCAGTCAATGTAATATCATGAGAGATAACATCAGTGCGACCTGGAAGTTCAGTCAGCACATCAGAGAAAGATTCTAAAACAGCAAGAGCCTGTTCTAGATAACCAGAATCTAAATCAACTGATACAGTTACATCTCTCCAAGATTCGGAAGATGTTAAAGGCAGCAGAGGAAAATTAAAAGAAATATCGCTCGCTGTAGAATCATCAGATTCCACAACAGCTGACAAAGTCTGTCGAACTGGTTCATCAGAAATACTGTCTAAGATAGGTTCTAACTCTGCAGGGTGCTCCACATACAATTTTAACATATTAATGTGAAATGTTTTAACCTTGCCCCTTATGTCAATGGCATAATCTACATCAGTTTTCTTCTCAACCACCTTAAAAGGGCCTTGCCAGGAAATTAGCAGTTTATTTTCCTTGGTCGGAAGAAGTAGCCATACTTGTTCTCCTGGTAAGAACGAACGTAATTTTCGAAATTGGTTGCAGCGCAATCTCGACCTGTGTGAAGCATTACGTATCATACCTGATGCATAAGTACATGCATCTACAAGGCGTTGTCTGAGATCAATGACCAGTTCATAGATGGTACGGACAGTAACATCCTCCACTGATCCCAACAACAAATCCTTGAGTATGTGCATAGGACCTCTAGGGGTGGCACCATATACCAACTCAAATGGCGAAAAGCCAGTGCTCTCCTGGGGCACTTCTCTGTAAGCAAATAAGACCGCTGGTAACATTCGGTCCCAGTCACGAGGACATGTCTCGGTGACTTTGCCTAACAACTGCTTCAACGAGCCATTGAAACGCTCGCAAACGCCATTGCTTTCCGGATGGTATGGGCTTGTGAACGAATGCTTAATTGCTAACATGTTCTCAATATCTTTCATCATTTGAGACATAAATTGAGTACCACGATCTGATAAGATTTCATCAGGAAATCCTATGCGACAAAAAATAACAAATAGAGCATCAGCAACAGCTGCTGAGGTGATAGTCTTCAATGGTATAGCCTCCGGCCAACGTATACATAAGTCTATACACGTTAGGATATATCTATATCCTGTATCTGACATGACTGACATAGGACCAACTATGTCAATTGCAAGCTTGGTGAAAGGCCGTAATGGCACATCAGTGACTTGTAAGGGTGCAGCGTGGTGCTTGCCCCTACGTGCTACCTTTTGACAAGTTGTACATGACCTGCAGTATAGCTTTACATCTTTGTTAACACAGGGCCAATAAAAATTTGAGGTGACACGAAACAGAGTACGCTTAATCCCCATATGACCAGCTAAAAGCGAGTCATGGGCAGTATTCAATACAATAGGTCTAAAACTCTTTGGAATAATTACCTGTCTCCTGACTAAAACATAGTTGTCAAAGCATCTAGTCAGTACTGAGTTCTTAAATTCAAACCAGTAACGTGAAGTTTTTGTCTTCTTCACATGCTTGCTCTCTGCTAGAGCAAACAATGGTTGCAAAGCAACATCTTCGCGCTGTTTGGCAGCGAACGACTGGGGGGAAACATTCTGAACATTCTGAAGAGTTGCTCTCTCACTAAATGGTATAGCTGGCTCTGCCTTGGATTCAGCAGCATGCTGGGCCCTAGTGACCACAGCGTTAGCCAACACTGGGTGAGATTCAACCCATTTATGTATCTCCTCTGGAGAACAATCCTTAGTACCTGGTATATTACCAAGGATAATGCCTGATACTGGTTGGTCAAGGACACATGCCCTTACCTTACCTGTAAAGAAAGGTGTGGCAATATCTATTTCTGCCACTGGGTAACACTCTATACTCCCACCAAATGTTATGCACTTCACTGTTTTCCCAGGAAAGGCAGATTCATCAATTAGCGATCTACGGACTCCGACAGTGGTACAGCCAGAATCACGAATTACACTTACATGCCTGTTATACAGGAAGCCAGTATATAATGTGAGGCGTCCCACGTTCTCACAAGATGACATAGCGGGTAAAGCATGCCCCCAGATCAATCTGGGCTGTGAACCAGGTTGGAATAAAGATTTGCATCCATAACAATTTTCATCATTAAGTGAGCTAACAATACATGCATTGGCATGGTCGGCTCCCTTCTCATCATTCTTCTTTGCAGTTACACATGCATTACCCTTATCATGATTGCTATTGTCATTATGCCCACAGTGTTTGTTAGTGCTGTTTCCATAATATTTCTTATAAGTTCTATTCCTAGCACATGACCAACATCTGCCATTATTCCTATTACCACTGTAGGATGCATTGTCTTGTGTGGGTCTATGATCCATCCGTTTGTGATGCATTTCCTCATTACGGCTGGAATTCTTCCGCCACTGACCTTGGTTTGAATAACCATAGTCTTAGATGGTGACCTCTGCCTTGGGAAGTTATATTTTCCTCGGTAGTTGGATCTATAACTTTGCCTTACTCTGCTGTCCACACTCTGTGATCGAGGTCTATGACCACCATCTCTAAAGTCATGACGAGCCACACATACTGGGAGTGCGTCCTTTATAGTTGGTTTGTGAACCTCTTTATCTGGGTGAGCTGTCATATATTGTCTCCCAAGTATCTCCATTGCCTCAAGGTCTTTCGGTTTTCTTTCTTGAAAAAATGAGGCAAGATCGGTGCTACATGCCGACAACATCTTGTCACGTAACATTAGATCAAGTAAGCCAGTGAAGGTCTTATCAATTCTGGACAATTCTATCCATCTTTTAGAATATAATTTTATTAATGAGATAAATTCTCCAAAGTCAGCTTTCCTGCTAGGCAGACAGGAATGAAATTTATCACGGAATCCTGCTTCCGTAAGCTGGAATTTACGTAGCAATGTCTCCTTGACAACATCGTAGTCTTCTCTACTACCGCTGTCCAGAGCAAAATAAGCCTGTAGAGCGTCCGCTGTTAAAAAATCGCATAATGTTGCACTCCATTGACCCTTGGGGATCTTCAACGCACTGACCTTGAGCTCAAAAGGTTGTAAGAAACTATCGACGCAGTCGATTTGTTGGTTGAAATTAGGCAATCGTATCCGGTTTGTGGTCACAGGTGTACTAGATGATGTGTTTGGAGCGTCCAACTCCACTTTTCTTAGGGCGACAGCAACATCTATATCTTTCTGAATACGCAATTTCTCTATCTCCAAATCCGTTGCTTTCTGAGCAGTTGCAGCAGCTAATCTTAACTCATTAACTACCGCAAGCCGCTGTCAGCGGCTCACAACATAATCACATTTGGACCGCAAGCCGCTCAGGGCGCCAATCTAATTTTAGTAATAAAACGAATGAAAAATGTACTGAAACACTCTCTGATCTGGTTCGAAATTTTATGTTGCCACCGGAAAACAAATTCCCAAAGCATGGTTGTTGTAGAACACTGAAAAATTGATATTATGTTCATATTTTTCAGCGTTTTGGGTTAGTTACCAAATCGTGTAAAACTGTTTACCGTGGCAACTAGTGCTAGGACTACAAAAAATGCGTGTACATCTCGTCTAAGGGCTGAATAGGATAGAAACATGTTTCAACTATTGACTGAAAGATCTAGCGACGAGGACAAGAGTGAAAACGGTGTGCACATTGATTGAAATTGTAATTTTGATAGAGATGGGGCGCAAGCAGTTATAATTGTTAAAATATTGCAAGTCCTCGGCCATTGGAGGGCCGTTAAATAGCAACAACCTCTATTAGAGTTGCAACCAATGTTTATTGTAATAGTACATTCATTTATCTTTAAAATTACGTGTAATTCATACAAATCTGTAAACAATTACGAAAACTACAGCTTACTTTGTGCAAACACCTACAGGATGAAAATGGGAAAAAAATTTAATTCGGCCACAGTGTGTTTTTTAATTCGGTAGTTAATGTGTTAATTTTTCTTGCTCAGCGTCAATCTTTAGTTTTTCTTGCTCAGCGTCAATCTTTAGTTTTTCTAGCGCAAGAGCTTGTGCAAGATCTTTTTCTTTCTCTTCCATCTTCATTCTCTCCAATTTCTCCTTTTGTTCTAACTTGTCCTTCTCCAAATCTTGTGTCTTTTTCTTCTCATCATGTTCTAACTGAAGACGTTTTAATTCACGTTCATTCTGTCTTTCAATTCTTGCATTATAGCTGTCAAATTGTGCAGTAGCAAACGCCTCTAGTTCCGCTCCTGATTTATTAAATTTAATCCCAATTTCTATAAAGTCCTGAAACGAAGACATGGTTTCCTACCAGAAACTACTTTCTGTTCAAAATATAGTGATATTTATAATGATGAACAATACAAAACTCAATACCTATGTAAGTCGTACAAACCCACCAAGGACATAATTAGAATGTGTTAAATTATGGAGATATTGTTAATGAACACTGCAGTGCTCAATACATGTTATAATAAAAGAAAAAAAATATGCAAAATTATGCCATGTATATCAAATGTACAATGAAAAGATGAAGGCAATGATGTCAATGACAATGATGATGATGATGGTATATTTTCAAATACAACACACACAAAAACAAATCAAAATTAACTAAAATAAGACAACAAAAACAATATTCTATATTAACATTTAAAAAAAATAATAATTATTAGACACTACAAATAATTCACAACTAAAACGAAACAACCGTCACATTAACAACTAAAGAGAAGAAGGTATAGAAAGCACTATTACAACAACTGACAATGTGAGACATATATACGAAACAATAACAAAACGTGATACCTAACGCCACATCTAAACAAAAATGAAATGTTCGCAATGCAAAAAAGGACTATCAGTATGAATGCGTCAAAGCGCTAAAATTCCTTAAATGCAAACCTCACATAAACCTATAGAAAATCACCTTTTATCATACTTCCGAAGATGAATGAAAAAAAATGATACCTAAAAAAAAAAAATGGCAACACTGAACATATAGAATAGAAAAAAAAAGAAAAATAGCAAAGATGGAGCACGCTATGAAAGCACAAGATGCTTTAAACAAGCTTTTAAAATGAAGCTAAACGTATCGTAAAATGCAGACTAAAGTATTTTGATCTGAACGCGGCGTAACGTTGTTAATACTGTCTCGCTTGAATCAGGAACACTGAGCCAAAATAGAAACTATAGTTCTGAAAACTTGTTTGATAATATGTCGTCTGGTCGAACTGTTATATTTCTTTCTTAATAATAAGGTCCGTAAAGTTTCTTTTATAGCTTTATAAATGTTAGTACACGTATGGTCCCTGAAAGCCTTCAATGTTTTTGGAAAAACTAGGTCCTCCGTTCGTCTTTAAAATATTCCATAAACAGAAATCAATAATAGCGTGTTTGTTGACCGAAATTCCTGCTGACGTTAAAGGTCACGGGGCGTGGCTAATTTGCCGCAGTGCGTCGAAAAATTTCGCTTTGTACGGGAAGTTCATTTGCGCGATTGCTGGTTTCACCGCAGTGTTTGCAAAAATGTTCGTTTGCACGAAAGTTCATTAACACGAACAAAGTCATGGAATGTAGTTATCCAGTACGGTCTCTGATGGGTCCTTTTGATATAATTTCTATTCCTTTTTATGTGAACCTCAAGCAAAGATACTTAAATTGTAGGGTGATCATCCCCAAGGCACGTTATTAAAGGGGATAAAGGGATGATGTGAGGTGACCCCCAGACAACGTATTGTAATTGCTTTCTCATTTGATAGAATTTCCTACAACTTGTTTCAACGAATCTGGATTTTCAACATAGGCCAGTATTAAGAAAAAGACTGGAAATTACTTAGATGCAAGGCATTATATGGGTCTCATTTCGATCAAGACTATCTCTCGAATATCTGACCTTACTGACTGAAAGCAGCAACAACCGTATCATTAAGGTCTTCTTCTTTCATCTTTCAACACCCCAAGGAGCATAGGCCTTCAACAAAACGTATTCCAAGTCTTCCTACCCCATGCCACTAACTCGAGTTCTTTCCGTGCTTTCTTCATCCTATTTATGCCTGTCTCCAGTTCTCTTCTCCGTGTGTTCTTTGGTGTTACTCTGTCTCTCCTATCCTGGGGATTCTAGAACAGGGACGGCCTGGTAGCGTTACCAGTAGGTTTTCTCAATGTTTGTCCTATCCTTATCTCCAGCGTTTTCTCCAATCTTGTTCCACTGGCACTTCTTTGGTTTGTGTCATAAGTTTCACATTAATGATCTCAACATATCACTTTAATGCTTCTATTCTACGCAAGCACCCATTTATGAAATTCACTAGCAGTTTGAGATTGTTTTTGTTGTTCTCCATGTTTCAGAGCCATACAATAGGACTGACTTGACACTGAAGTAGTTTATTAATTTTCATATTTTTCTGTGCGTATGTGATGAATTGGCTAGGAAAAAAAAAATCCTTGTAGTAACATCTTAATTATGTCTTGATTGGTTTATTGATTAATTTGGGGTCAACTGTTAGCATTAAACTTCACTTACAGAGGACTTGAGAGTACGAAACAGTTAAGGATCCATGATCTAAGGCAGTGTTTCTCAAGTGGTGTGCCGCGGCACACTAGTGTGGGGCGCCGCACCTATCAAAGTGTCCCGCAGAAATTCTGTAAATTTACTACATGAAGTATATTTTTAGTGATCATGTAATATAAAACTGATCTTACAGCTTGAATTCATTCAATAATAATTGGAGCTATTAACTGCTTTGAACAAAAATAGATATACTGTAATTCAACATTATTTTAAACAATTATAAGAAAATCAAATTGAGAGTTTTCTTTATTCTAAAGTATCCACAAATTAGTGTATTTAATTTAGCATATATCAGTGTCATTGTTTTTTCAAGTCTAAAGAAAACGAATGTGCTGAGTCAGGATGTGGGTGCTGCACCAGTTATCACTATCGATAACTATGAATTGACAGTGGTGCACCACTTCACATACCTAGGGTCTACCATCAATGACAAACTCTCACTGGATACAGAAATCGACAGCCGCATTGGCAAAGCTGCAGCTACCTTTGCCCGCCTCACATCGCGTGTTTGGGGAAACTCTAAACTCACAATGAAGACCAAAGCTGCGGTATATAATGCCTGCGTCACCAGCACACTCCTATATGGCAGCGAGACCTGGACGACCTATGCTAAGCAAGAAAGAAGGCTCAATACCTTCCATTTGCGGTGTCTACGCCGCATCCTCGGCATCTCGTGGAAAGATAAAGTGACAAATGTCGAGGTGTTGTCACGTGCTGGCCTTCAAAGTATGTATACGCTGCTTAGACAGCGCAGACTTCGCTGGCTTGGCCATGTTCGCCGCATGGAAGATGGTCGCATCCCAAAAGATATCTTCTACGGGCAATTAGCAGATGGCAAGAGAACAGTTGGGCGACCACAGCTGAGGTTCAAAGATGTGTGCAAGAGAGATATGAGGGCGCTGGACATCGATCCAGCAACATGGGAGGATGAAGCTGCCGATCGCACTAAGTGGCGATGCTATTTACGGCACCACCTCAGATTGGGCGAAGAGAGGCTCACACAAGAAGCAGAGGTGAGGAGAAAACGTCGAAAGGAGCACCAGGAAAATAAGCAGCTGAGGGCTGCCACCTCAGGGGCGCATTCCCATAGTCAGTTATGACTGAAGGGGCTATTATTATTATTATTATTGTTTTTTCAAGCGCAGAGTCAGATAGGTGTGCCGCAAATTTTTTGAAACGTGTGCCGTGAACATAAAAAGGTTGAGAAACACTGATATAACGGTTCCTGGTTGCACGTAGTGTGAAATTCTCTTTCTTTTTCTCTTCGCTCTACTGAGCCAAAATATGCAACAGTTTCGAATGCCGCTATATTCTTTGTATTACTGGGAGTATATCAAACCCTAAAGGTATACTTCTTCTTCTTCTTCCTCGTTCGTCCTGAAAAGGACGTTGGTTGCGTTGTGTCCGTTTACAGCGAAGCTGCAGTATTTGCTCCTTTCGGCCGACACATCCTACTTCCGCACGGCATTTTTTTGGGACCGGGTTTGCCTTCCCTCTTCGATCCCTACTCCTCAGCCAGACTGCAGTGATGCAGCCTGTTTCCAGGACCACCACGTGGAGGTGGAGTAGGGTCTTGGTCAGCTCTGGTTCGCTGACCCTGACGAAGGCAGTCAAGCTATGGGTCGCTTACTGCATTCCTCACATTTGATGCGTCTTGGGTCCCTAAAGGTAAACGAAACGTATTTCATAGCGGAATTTCTGTGATTTATTTTTGTTTAAGCCGACATCAATGTTTAAACTATCAATGTGCCTATATTCAGGCACTTATAAACTTACAGACATACATACATGTACATAGATGTGTCTATGAATTAATGTGTGTGTGTATGTTCACACACACACACACACATATATATATATATATGCTCCTTCGGCATCAAAAATCCTCTCACAGCCAAGTCCAGCTCATGGCCTTCACGTGTGGCTCAAACTGAGCCTGACAGAACTATTTCCACCGACAGGAAAAGGGATGAAGGAGAGCAATTGACGACTTAAAATCAGCCGTTTTAGGCAGATAGGGCTCGTGATCCTTGGTCGGTCTATTTAGGTGACGGTAAAATCTGATTTCCGCTGCCTCGCAAGAATATACGATAATGGAAAAGGCTTCGGGAGTAAACCCTAAAAGATAAATCCTGAGTCCTTAAGGTAGTCTAATGTTAATTCAACACTATTCTTGCAACTCCTGCGACGTCGCTGGTACTAAACTGTATCGGCTACTGACGTTCCTTTGGACCTACGAGTTACGTGGAGGGGGGATAATGTTGCATGGGCAACAGCTTAATTTCCAAATAACTGTACCCAGTTTACACCTGGCAGATGACAACAGAACAGCTAAGCTGTTGTTGTTGTTGTTGTTTTGATGCGTTGATGGGTGGAGAGCGGGCTCTTATCATCTGTCCATTCTTGCCTCTTCTCATTCCATCTTGGTCTACCCTGTTCAACCTGAAAGTTGGTTATAATTGGGGTATTTAGTGTCATTTTATTTTCTAGTTTTGTATTCAATTTAAATATCTATTGTCTTTTACGGTTGCTGATTTTTATTTATATTAGTATTTGTCCATTTTATTTTCTCTTTTGTGTTGTTTATAGATAACTATTGTCCTTTACACTTGGTTTTAATTTGTATTGGCATTTGTTCTTTTTGAGTTATTGCCCTATTTTTTTCTATACCTCGTTGTCTTTCCTTGTCCTATGAGTAGTTAGTTTTTTGTTAATGCTTTGTTAGTTCTTGCTGTTTAATTTTTATTTAGTTGGATGTTTTTTCCTGAAGTACTAACCTTATATGTTTTCCTTTGTTTTATGTATATATCTTTTAAGTATTGATTGGGCATCTCTTGGGGCATCTATACTTAAAACCTTATAACCTGTTAAGTCTATATTGTGATTTCTATAGTAAGTTTTTAATTCAAGTCTTTGTTGATCATACTTTTTACAGTGGATCAGGTAGTGGTCTATGTCATTCTCTTCCTGGCATTCTTGGCAGTGTGGTTCTTCTATCATAAAGTATGCTGCACCGAGACGGAGACGCCACAGTTTTTTGTTCGAAGGTATCTTTAATTCTTCTCTGACCTGGCACGTTCTCGTTGGTTCATTCAGCAGTTTGAACGCGTGTCTGCCTTTTCTACTTTCCTTCCATGTTGTCTTCCATTCTTCTTTTATAGTATCCTTCACTTGGCTCTTGATCTCCGACCTTCCAAGTCCTGCTTTTATATTGTTTTTACTTGTTCTTCCATTCTTGGCGGTCTGGTCTGCCAACTCGTTGCCAGCAATACCTATGTGTGCTGGAACCCACACTAGCCTCACACTACATCCTCTGTTCCCTAGTGATGTATTAATTGCTAGAATTTCTTCCTTTATGTCTGGCCGGCTACATTTACCTGGGTGTTCTAGTGCTTGTAGTGATGATAGTGAGTCTGTAAATATCGTAACAGCTTCTGGTGGGTTATGTTCGATTATTTCTAGACTTTTAAGAATTGCTACCATCTCTGCGGTAAAAATCGATGCTCCTTCCGTTACACTGTAGCTCTTTTGTATTCCCCATTGTGGTATTACAGCTCCAGCACCTAGTTGCCCACTTTCACCCTTGGATCCATCAGTGTAGACGGCCAGACTTTGTTTAGTTAGTTGATCTATGAACCTTCTACTTATCATTTTGGCTTCCTTATCTTCTATGTTTTGTTTGATCTTTTCAGTGAGTGAGTAGTCTATGATTGGTGTTTTTAGTTCCCAGGGTGGTATTTTGCTTCTGTATTTATTACTATTTTCAATTGTGTTTGATAGTTCTTTGAACTGCGTTAGGTCTTCTATAGTTCTCCACCCTGTTGGATATCTATCTTTATTTAAGGGGACGTCCCATACACTTGGTTGGTTTTTGACAAATGCTTTATGTGCTGGGTGGGTCACTTCTTGTGCTACTTTACTCCAATAATTTAATCTTAGTTCTTTCCGTCTTAGACCAAGGGGAGGTATGCCGAGAGCTACTTCTAGCTAAGCGCCCGCATCTGAGGTTCAAATATGTGTGCAAGAGAAACATCAAGGCACTGGACATCCAGCATCTGAAAGGATGAAACTGCCAATCACATCGAATGGAAATGCTTCCTACGGCACCACCTCAGATTGGGCGAAAAGAAGCTTTTACTTTTACAGCAAGCAGAAGGAAAAAGGACATACTGAAAGGAACATCAGGAAAAAAGCAGCCGAGGGCTAACACCTCAATGGCGCATCATTTCCATAGTCAATTATGACTAAAGGGGGCTATTACACATACACACACACACATATATATATAAGTGTGTGTATATGTGTGTATGTGGGTACGTACATACATACATACATACATACACCTGTACATACATCCATGCATTCATCCACAAATACATCCATACATAAATACATGCATTCATCCATACATACATCCATACATAAATACGTACATACATACATATCAGAGTCTTTATTCTCCATAAAATACATTGATATGTACTGACATGATATAATAAGATACAACATGGCATATAGGAGAATCATTACAATTTACATAAAGTGTGGAAGACGTCCCAAGTAGTTCTGTGTGGGTGTTTTTACATCGAATGTTTGTGTTACACATATCTAACAATCTTTAAGCTTTCTAAAACACATTGGCATGTAATGATATGATATGTTACAACATACCAAAAAGGAGTAGTATTGAAATTTACAAAATGTGTGTGGAATACCTATCAAGTATATCAATATTGGTGTTTTTACATGGGGGTTTTATCAGAATCTTTGTTTGCCATAAAATGCTTTGACAGCTAATGGAGTGAGATATTAAATATAGCTTTAAATACAATAGTCATTTGGTATAGTAGACAGAGCACAATTGAGATTAGACTGTGTGGAAAACATCTCCAGCAATTTAAAATGGGTGTTTTTTACATCGAAGTTTCCATATTCTGTAAGAACCTATAATTGCACTAATGCTGACATTTACGTAAAACGTTGGCTTCAAATTTCCTCAACCCTAGCGACATTAATCCACTCAAACACTTTGCATGTACATGACCCAAACTACCAATTACACTGACAAACAACATTTTTCTTTCTTATATAAGAATAAGTGTTCTTAGGTCAGTTTCTTGCGCTGATTTCAAATTTGAAATCCGTTTATCTCTATCACGTCGGGTTCTTAAGATATTTGTGAATAAATATATTTTTGGGAAACCGTTATTTGCTTCGTTTCATTTTTACTATATAACTTTTTAAAAATTAATAAAATGCAAAATAATTCTACTTTTTTATACTGCTAAAAGATGCATGACATATGTTACGTTATATTTCAAATAGTTACTGTATTTTGAAATAATTCTGAGTGAAATATGGCTTCTAGAAGTTGTAGAAATTCGGCTGATCTGTTCTGTTACTTGTGCGGATATTTTACCGATCGTGTTCACCAGAAAAACTTTACACCATTGCTAAAGAAAGCATATGAACTTTATTTCGATTCGAAAGTTGATGATGCAAATAAATCTTGGAAGCCAAATGCAGTTTGTTCGACTTGTGCAAATACATTGGCAGGTTGGTTACGAAAATCGCCGAAGCATAAGTCGATGCCTTTTGGAGTGCCAGTAATATGGCGTGAACCGACAAATCACGCTACTTATTGTTACTTCTGCTTGACAAATATCTATGGTTTCGCTTTTAAAACTAGAAAGTCTGTGGTTTATCCAAATATTGAATCGGTTTCGAAACCAGTGCCTCATGATCCAATCACGTGTCCGATCCCAGTTCCACCAGAACAATATCCGTTGGACGTGAATGAACCATCAGAAAGTGATAGTTTACCTGCTTTAGAAACTAATTCTGACTCGGATTATGTACCGGTGAATGATGGTGTTCACTTAATTAACCATTCAGAACTTTCAGATCTAATACGTGATCTCGCTCTCACCAAAGGACAAGCGGAATTACTCGGTTCGCGACTCAAAGAATGGAATCTTTTAGCGCCCAATACTCCGATATCTAAATTTCGTCATAGACACAGAGAACTTTTACAATACTTTGAGATGGATGATGACATTTGCTATTGCAAAGATGTAAAAGGTCTAATGGTGCACCTCGGTCATGAGCACATAGTCAACAAATGGCGACTTTTCATCGACTCTTCCAAGACTAGTCTAAAAGCCGTGTTATTGCATAATGGAAATTTATTTTCATCAATTCCAGTCGCCTACTCTGTTCATATGAAAGAAACTTATGACAATATGGCTATACTTTTGGCAAAAATAAAGTACAATGACTACCAATGGCGGATTTGTGGAGACCTAAAGGTCATTGCAATTCTCACGGGCATGCAGACTGGGTATACTAAATTTTGTTGCTTCCTATGTGAATGGGACAGTCGCAACAGACAGGAACATTATGCAAGAAAGGTGTGGCCTATCAGGGATCGTATGCAGCTCGGGCATAAAAATGTAATACACGAGCCATTAGTTAACAAAGACAGCATCATTTTACCACCGTTACATATAAAGTTGGGGCTCATGAAGAATTTCGTAAAAGCGTTAGATAAAACGAGCAAAGCTTTCACTTATCTTCGAGAAAAGTTTCCGCAAATTAGCGATGCAAAGATAAAGGAAGGTACCTTTGTAGGACCTCAGATTAGGAAAGTTATTGCAGACAAACAATTCGAGAACTTGTTACATGGTAGTGAACTTCGCGCATGGATGGCATTCAAATCGATCGTCGATAACTTTCTGGGAAATCACAAATCTGTCGACTATGTGCATATTGTTAAGCAGTGCATAGATGCATACAGAATTATGGGCTGTAACATGTCCCTCAAAATCCATTTGCTCGATTTGCATCTTGACTTTTTCCCTGACAACCTTGGCGAAGTCAGCGATGAACATGGAGAACGATTCCATCAAGATATCGCCGTAATGGAGTCACGTTATCAAGGACGGTGGAGTGTGACCATGCTTGCCGATTATTGTTGGATGCTTCATCGCGATGTACCACATGCCATTCACCGACGAAAGTCGACTGCAAAGAAATTCAAGCCTACATAACTGTTATACTTCTTGTACAAATGATGTTGTAATACTGTATGCGTTGTTAAAAAACTTCAATTGCGTATTTCTAGAGATCCCGACCTGATAGAGAAAAACGGTTTGCAGATTTAAAAACAGCGCATTAAAATTGACCAGAAAAACATAGAAATGTTAGAGAAAGAAAAAAAAAATTTTTTTTGTTAGTCAGTGTTATCAGTACGATTACATGCGTACGATAGCCTAGTTCGTTAATTTCTGCAGTCAATGGATAGTACTTATCAAATTTATGTTGGTAACATTTATCAAAATAGGCATCATATGGTATTGCTGCCTCCACTAGAAAATCTGTTTTGTTCTGTCGATTGATTATTGTTAAATCGGGTTTTACGGCATGTGTTTTAAATGAAGTGTTACTGCTGCCGAAAAGCGATGGTTTAACTACTATCTCTTTATTTATTGTTATGTCACTCTTATTACTGTATTAGAATTTCAGTTTCTCATAAATAATGTCTACAGCTCTATTGTGCCTTTGTTGGTATAATGTGTGAAATTTGGTACATCCATTCAATAAATGTGACACTGTTTCGTATGGGTGGTTCCATATTTTGCACATTTTCGTGTATGTCGGCGTCTGTGGCCTAATGGATATGAACGCAGTTTCATAATCCGGATATACCAGGTTCGAAACCTGCAGCAGGCGGTTTGGTAGCAGATCGCTTTGTGTGGATTTTTAACAATGGTATAAGCGCCGTACCGTTCAGAAAGCAATGGCAAACTACTGAATGAAACAAATTGCCTAGAAAAATCACAAACAGCCAATAAAACCTGGGGTTGATTGCCACGTCCTGTAAAGGATAAGCAACTAACCTTTTTTCGTGTATGTCTGTGGATAGTATAGATGTAAAAGACTTTCGCATTCCAGCAACTGTAACCTCGATCTCACAGCAAATGAAAGTATTTTATCACTTAATTTAATATTAGATAGAAAACTAGATGACAATGAGTGGTTTACACATTTCATTTCGCGCACTATTCTCCCTTGTGAAGATTTACTTTTTAGTTCACTTAGAATTAGGTTAAGTTTATGTGATTTAAATCCAGAATAAAAAGCGTTTGCTGACTTGTATGTTAGACTCACATCTTCATCTACGTCTAAATGTACAATGTAATGGCCTCTGTCATCCACTTTCACACTCACTGATTCACGCGCGCTTTCTTCATTCAGTTCTACCCAAAATGATCTTGGCCAATTCACCCTCGATCTTTTAACTAGATGGTTCGCTTCGTTTAGCTCGTAACTTGCAAAGTTATTCCTATCTTCATCTACTTGGTCTATTTTACGTTTTTTCATATGTTTATCTAACGAGTTTATTGCTGCAGTTTTTACAAGACTATCATCACAATTGAGCATACTGATAAGGAATGAAATATGTCGAGAGTGGTATAATGTAAAGGGGTTTGGTATGCCAAGCCACCCTTCGATTTGGGACAAAAGAAATAGCTCCTTGTGGATGATTCATTTAGCGCTAGCCATGTTCTAACATGTTGTACAATTTCATCTTCAATTTCTTAAAGTTGTTTTTCTGTGAAGTGTATGTTAGAAAAATAAAATATGAGAGGACCGAAACACATCGGGTTAATTAATGAGATCTTTGCTGACGTCGGTAGGGGGGAACAGCTTAATTTTGTTAAATTTGACCTAAATTCAAATATAAAGCTGCTTGCTTGGAACTGGTCCGATGTATTATCAATTGTAATGTCATGTCCTAGGTATCTGTAGGAACGCCCTCGATCAGAAGAGGGGATTTCATGACCTTGAATATTAATGTCCGTCTTACGAGTTCTGACCCAATTGTTTCCGCTTCGCTGACCGCTGAACACTGCACACTTTGTTGGCTTAACCTCCATCCCGCTGGTCTCCATAAATACTGTTGTCTTCTGTGCCATTGATTGTAAGTCGTGAATGTTGGTGGCGAAGAGACTTACGTCATCGACATACCCTTGAATGGGATTCGGCGCGTGATGTATTTGATAACCTTGCTCAATCCACCGCAGCCATTTATCGATGCCTTGTTCAAATACAATGACACTCCATGGGCACCCCTGAATAATACCTTTCTTACGCTCAATCCAGTCTGTGATAGTACTGGCGTTTTTAACTTGATAGGAGGAGCCACTGTATACATCTTTGGTGATGTTGACAAAGACGTCAGGGTAGCCTGATTCGCTTAGCTTCCTTATCATAAATTCGTGGTCAATGCTGCCAAATGCATCTTTAATATCAATAAAGCACAGATAGGCCTTTCCTGATGAATGTAGAAAGTCACTAACTGCTGTTTTTAGGGTGAAGACATGTTCTTGAAGACCATTTATTGGCATTGATCCTTTTTGCCTAGGTGACAGTCGCTGGGTGTCAACAATCCACTGCATGTGTCGAGATTGAATTAATTTCATGAACAACTTGTATGATGATAGCAGGAGAGAGATGGGTCTCCAGTCTTCGATGGTGCTTAAATTTCCATTTTTAGGCACAAGGGTAATTACACCGTGCTTCCAGTCTGGTGGCACCCGTTGATTAAGAAGGCATGTGTTAAATATAACCGTCAGGATTGGGGCGAGCTTGTTTGCCTGCTGCTTGATGGCATCATACGTCACACCGTCAGCCCCAAGCGATATCCTACTCGGTAGTTTCTTGATACACGATAATACTTTGCCTACGTTAAATGGGTCAGTGGCAGGGGTGTGCTTCGGCTCTTGAATGACGACTTTTGCTTTCCATCGGGAGTCGCTTGCAAGTGAATTAAGTCTGCGCTGGCTGCGTTCCTTAAAATGTGTTTCTATGTCTTGTATGTTTATGTTACAGGTGGTGGTCGGCAACTTGTTGTTGTGTTTTATAACATTGATGGCTTTACTTTGATCTGTTTCTAACAAGTAAAGTAGTTCCTCTCATGTCACTATTTCCGCATCGTGTGTGTTACCATTTTCTTTGTTTCGTTTTAAACTTGGGCATATGTTATGCCTAATAAAAAATAGGGCCGCTTCAATAAAGTCATTCAATTGTTGTGTGTCATTCACCTCTTCAGTACTAGTTGTTGGTTCCGGCGTAGTAATAGGAAACTTCAGCAAAATACGTTTGATAAACTTTAGAAACTCAATGCTGAAGGGTTGGCCGTCAGGCCGTGTTGATTTGAAATTATTTTCGCTGTCATAAAATAAACTACACAGTGTTGAAATAATTCGTACCCACCACAACGGATTTTAATGCTCATAAAATGGCTTTACTTTAATAGGCCGCGTTGATATGGCCTTTCTAAAACTGGCTTCAGCAAATACAAAATCCTGCCATGTGTACTCGTTGGTACTAAACGTGTTCCAATAGTCGATGTTCAAAGGGTCGCCATCTTGGTTAGGCTCTGCGAATGTGAACACGGTACTCCTCTCACAACAGAACTTGATTTTACCACTTTTATAGCTTCCTTCTTAAAAAATTTTAACTTAGAAACAAGTCCTACACTTTGTAAATCCATAACAACGTTATCGGTGGTCGTAACAACGGATATATCTTCCAATAAGACGAAATGAGCAGGACAGCACAAAAGTGCTGCTTGTCACGACGCCATCTTGGATACATACATACATACATACATACATACATACATACATGCAGACATACATATATACGTACATACCGTGAGAAATAAAATTAAAAATAAGAGAACCGAAACGAAAACTATAAAAAATACGAGAAGAAAGAAAGAAAATATTACAAAAATACGAGAAGAAAGAAAGAAAATATTACAAAAATACGAGAAGAAAGAAAGAAAATATTACAAAAATACGAGAAGAAAGAAAGAAAATATTACAAAAATACATGACAAATTTATTTCAAATCTAGTGAGCAGTTGTAATTTAACACATTTAGTCAGCCACATCATTTCAATGAGGAAGTAAAATTTCGCAAAGGTTGACCGGAATAACAAATGACAACTTCAAAGAAACCTATGTTTGTTTTTTTTTTCTTGTTCTGATTAGAAAATAAACACAATATGTGACACGATTTCCCTCAAGGAATTCTCAGTTTGAAAATGGTTGTACCAGCGGGACATTCCATTCAGATTGGTACTTGAAACCTTATTGATTTCCTGGGCTGATCTCAGTAACCACAACAGCTTTGCTTTTATGCCGCAGGTGGTCCATCGTTGAACGGTAAGAAATGGACGAAATATTGAATTTGTAAGAGTTCTCTCTCCGTGTCTTTTTTTTTCAGCACTATCCGATATTTGTCAAAGTGTTGCAAATTTCTCGCTTCTAAAAAGTATCACTGTTGGACAGTGATGGATTCACACCTTCCAGGGCCCGAAGCATTGACAATATTATTGTGCTCCCGTTGTCCTACAAAATGTTAAACTCACCAAATAAAAAACTAAAACAGAAAACATGTTTTTATTACTCAAATTGAAACAACGATCATCTTAAATTTAAATTTTTTATTTAAAATAGCTTCTTTCTCGATTATCTAATTGCCCATTTCATTATTAGTACTGGTGTAACAGTTGGTTGTCTTATAGAAACCCTGCATCAAACACTCACATGCTGTAACAGTTGGTCCTCTTACAGAAACCCTACATCAAACATTCACATTCTGTAACAGGTGCTCCTCTTACAGAAACCCTGCATCAAACATGCACATGCTGTAACAGTTGGTCCTCTTACAGAAACCTTGCATCAAACATTCACATGCTGTTGTAGCTGTTGGTCCTCTTAGAGAAACTCTGCGTCAAACATTCACATCCTGTTGTAGCTATTTGTCCTCTTACAGAAATCCTGGATCAAGCATTCACGTGCTGCTGTAGCAGTTGGTCCTCTTACAGAAAGCCTGGATCAAGCATTCACGTGCTGTTGTAGCTGTTGGTCCTCTTACAGAAAGCCTGGATCAAGCATTCACGTGCTGTTGTAGCAGTTGGTCCTCTTACAGAAAGCCTAGATCAAGCATTCACGTGCTGTTGTAGCTGTTCGGTGTCAAATTGTTTTACATCACGAGGTTGCCAACACCACACTTATCTTCATATTAGTGGCCTTCTACGAATTGCCTAATGGTGCAGTAGTCCACTTCTTGTTTCATCTTTTTTAGAGAACCCCTGGAACTACACTGAGGGGGCAGTATTCAGGTTCTTTGATCACAGACAGCCTGGAACTACACGAGAAGTCTGTCTATGTTATTTTAGTAACGTCCTCAAACATCTGTCCATAAACGTCTGTGTACCGTAGTTCATCGCCATTCTCCTAACACAGGTAAAATGGTAATTGTCACGAGTGGTTAGATAGAGCCTGGTTGAGACAGACAAAATCCTGAGCAAGGAGTGAGAGAGAAGTGTAGACCGTGTGAAAGAGTGAGATGTAGCTGCCAGGAGGAAGGTTGAGAGGTTTCCTTTCACTGACACCACTCAATGACAACTGGTTTAAGTGCTATTGACCTCCTCTGCCTCTCTACGCTCGTGATAGACACGACGAGAAAGGACAACGAATATGGATTGTGACGTCATACTCTACAATAAACAGGTAGTAGTAAAGAGAATTCTGATCCACTCTAATAATGATTTATTGCATCAAGTAAAATATAGTTATATTTGGACAAAAACCAAGTACTATTTATCTCTCGAGGGTACTAACTACTTACTTACTTAGTCGTTCCCCTTCTACCGTGAGGTGTAGAAGTTTGGAAGAGAGAACGCTAGACTATCCTATCGGCTGTCTTCCTCCTGGCCTGGTTCCATTCTAGTCCTCGGTCCTTCAAAGATTGTCTAATGTTGTCCTCCCAACGGACTTTGGGTCGTCCTGGGGGTCTGGATCCCTGGCTCTTTGTTTCCCATGCTTGTCATGGTAGCTGATCTTCTCCCATTCTGCAGACATGGCCAAACCATCTTAGTTGGCACTGTTCTACTTGGGTTTGCAGGGGGTGGGATTATAGGCCTTGACGCATCGTCTGGTTGCGGACCATGTCTCTTCTTGTTACTTCAACCACCTTCTTCAAATACCTTATTTCTTAGGTTTGGATCTGGCTTTTGTGGGTTGCAGTCATTGCCCATGACTCGCATCCATATGTCAAGACTGGGACATAGGTGGAGCGGTATACAGCCATCTTCCTTTTCTTACCAACCTTTCTCTTGCTGAGGAATCCTCGATTTATGGACTGAAAAAGTCTCCCAGCTGCTGCTTTTCGAGTGGCCAACTCTTCTTTGATGCCTCCCTTCCGGTCTCTAACAGCTCCGAGATATTTAAAGTGGTCGACCTGCTCCAGAACCTATTCTCCCAGCTTAATCTGATGTTTTCTTTCTTCTCGTGATATCACCATGGATTTTGTTTTAGAGCTGCTTATGACCATCCCTCTCTTCTCCAGCTCTTCCTTCCAGAATTGCAGGTTGGATTGGAGATGTGCCTCTGATTTAGCAGCCAGGGCAACATCATCAGAAAATGCCAGCTCTGAAATACAGACCTGTCTCATCTTCCAGTACCCCACTGAATACTTTCTTGTTCTCTCCTTACATGCCTTGATGACATCGTCCATGAGGAGTATGAAAAGATAAGGTGACAGGATATCACCTTGTCTTACACCAGTGGTGGTCCTGAACTCAGAAGAGTTTGCTGTCCTCACATAATTTCTGCAAGACTTGTAGAAGCTCTGTATAGCATTAATCAGAGGTGCTGGAATGTTCTTCCTTGCCAAACAGTCCCAAAGTTTGCTCCAGGGGACCCTGTCAAACGCCTTTTCCAGATCTATGCAACGAAGATGGATCTCACTCTTATACTCAAGGGCCTTCTTACTCAGCTGTCTGAGTGTGAAGATTAGGTCTGGAGCACTTCGGTTTACTCGGAATCCGCACTGGATCTCATCCAATTGTGGCTCAGCTAGGCGTCGGAGTCTCTGCTCTAGGATTCTAGAGTAGATTTTACCAGAGACACTGAGAAGGGATATGCCTCTATGGTTTCCACACTGTCGATTGTCACCCTTTTTGAAAATTGATGTTATGATGACAATCTCCCAATCCTTTGGTATGGTCTTGTTGCACCACGCTTCCTGTAGGACCCTTAAGTGTAATAGGTCGCCTGATGCTCCCATGTACTTAAACATTTCTGGTGTTATACCATCATGCCCTGCTGCTTTGCCCATCTTGATTTTCTCCAGTGCTGCCTTCAGTTCTTCCATCTTTATGTCATCTTCACCATCATTGTTTTCTCTTCTGTGCTAGTGGTTATCATTTCTGATGCTTCACCATGCTCACCATCCAGGAGTTCTGAGAAATATTCTTTCCATCTTTCCATTACTTCCTTCGGGGCAGTAAGAAATTTGCCTTGCTTGTCCTTTACATTTAAGAGGGCACTGTTTTTTCCTTCCTCGTGTTCTTTAGGGTCTTATAGGACAATTTCTGATTTTCTTGCTCATCTTTTTCTAGCTTTTCTCCAATTGAAAATACCCTGCTGGTTCTTCTTAGTCATAAACACCAGTATTCGTCAGTGTTCTACACACGCCACTACCCACTAACTAATCCACAGTCCCTGTCCCTCTTCTTGTGTGCTGTATTAATGGCCGGAGTATAGTATTTGCACCCTTCCCTCCAGTCTTTTTAATAACTTCGTCGACGGATAAAGGAATTATATATCCACGAAATGCGAGGAACGAAGGCATATATATACAGTATATATCCACTGTTGACACAGACACAGAAGTAATCCGCGATCAGATGTGCTGAGCGACGATGAATTCCAGGTAAATGGCATACGCCTTAATATAACCTACAGCGCACGTCCTGCCAGGTGTGTTTGCGCGTGGCAAATAAAAATATTTTGCTGGGCGCGTCGTAGAATGACGCTCGTTCCGATGTACTTCCGATGTAGTATCTTTATGACCAGGACGAAGTTGTAGCACGAGCGCTCTTTAGAATTATGCTGGGTGCTTTACACCTCACAAGGGACCACTAGACCTATCCGCGGTTGGAAGCTGGTAGTAGGTGGTCTACACACCTGACGTGGGTTGAATAAATTTAGAAAAAAATTTCCCAGCTGGTTTGTTATACTCTCTAGGGTGCAAATTGCAAGCAAATGACCATCGAGGTCTCGATGAAGTGCTGATCAAGGTAGTCTCCGAGATACGAGAAGAATATCCTATACCACACCGGAGTAGTAGACAAGCTAGCACTGAAACGTTCCACCTCTATACCGACCAGCAATTCAGAGACATAAGGCAATAAGAATGGAAAGAGCTTGAATATACGAGTATACCAATATCACGACCCATGTGTGCTCTCGAGGGGTCACATCTGGACAGAGAAAGACGCTTATTTCTGGAGGAATGCTACCTGAAACCAGGTCCAGGCTATGACCTGACAGCTAACGGCTCTGGATCTAAAGCAATGGTGTACGAAGCAATACAAAAATGTCTCAAAATTTAAACAACAACCGCCCGCTTGAGTTACAATCCTACGTGTTAATTTCAACACTTTGACGAAACAACAATAACCTTCATGATGTAATACAGGCATTCCTTTACAATATCATCATCATTATCAGCTGCCATCTCCGCAACGAATGGATCTCCAACGTTTTCTGTGTCATGTCTTGATGGTGCACTCTGATAGATTCTTTCCTGTCCATCTCTTGATGTTGTCTTGCAACTTATAGCGCTGTCTTCCCCTTGCACGTTTGCCGTCAACTCGTCCTTCTATTATGGTCTTCTGCAAGGTTTTTATGTGGCCAAAATATTTTAGCTGCCTAATTTTGCTCTCCTTCAATAATTCTCTTTTCATACCTAGATTTTCTAGGACTTCTTTAATTGTTTTCTTCTCTTGCCATGTGATGCGTCCCAGTCTTCTCTACATCCACATTTCGAGAGCCTTAATTCTTTCTTCCGATTGCTTGTTCATTGTCAGTGTTTATACACCATACAATAATGAAGAATATATATAACATGATGGTTCTCATTTTTAATGTATAGGTTAATTGTGTAGATGTCAGTATTTGTCTTATGCAGCTTTGGCCATTCCTATTCTCTTCTTGATTTGGACTTTACAATATGCACTTTCCAAATGGCCATCACTTCATAGATACATATATGTCATCAATAATCATCGTCCCAAAACAACGACGTCAATCCACTTGACGAATAATGGTCGGGTACATAAAGTCAAAGTTCGACATCCCTCTAATCTATCATTATGCCCGTAAATCCATTAGAATACTGCATGTATCCATAAAATCCTGCATGTAATTCGCTTTGGTTCATACGATCTACAGAAGGATTTCCACATACATGGGACGTCAAATCGGCACTAAGTCCATACATACTTGTCTCTCTCTGACGTAAATCCCGCAACAACATGCGTACGGTACTTTAAACGTAGATCTACGCAACGATGATTGAACCAACAGCCCTCCGGGTAAACACAAATTTTCAATCACCGTGCGCAGTTCTTAACAGTACAGTAAATTCCCTTCCTCTCTGCCTTTGCCTTCTCTTACTAAAGTGCACAGACAGGAGTTCATTTTACGACGTATAGACTGGAGAGTGACGGTACCAGTTTCCGAACCCTGTAAGTCTGCCTCGAAAAGCAAACGCACTGTCCACTTTGCCACACGACAATCCATACAAATATTACTATCAATATAATTGTACACCGAAGGTTAAAAAAAATAGTCTGCATTTTGAAAGGGAAAAAAAAGTAAAATTAAAATTTTCATGCCCAGGGGCATGGCCCGTCCAAGCACAGGAGTGAATGCGGCACTTGACGATAGTGGAATAACAGCTACCTCATTAGTGGTGGGAAGTGGACATCTGTGACAACGAAGACTGTCTTAGTGTGTTCAGTGATCGTATGTGTTACAACTGTGAGTCACTAGTTTGTTTATGATTTATTGTTGTTGTTAGGTTTGTTTAACAGCGCGGGGTTGTCAGATGAACAGACAGACAGGCAGATAAACATACAGACCGATAGATAGACAAACAAACAGACAGACAGACAGACAGACAGACAGACAGATAGATAGATAGATAGATAGATAGATAGATAGATAGATAGATAGATAGATAGATAGATAGATAGATAGATAGATAGATAGATAGATAGATAGATAGATAGATAGATAGATAGATAGATAGATAGATAGATAGATAGATAGATAGATAGATAGATAGATAGATAGATAGATAGATAGATAGATAGATAGAATCAAACACAACGTTTATCCGAATCTCTAACGTTTATAGATAAACACAGTTAAGAAGCGCAACCGTTTGTGTAAAAGGTCCAGTCAAACCAACATTAAATATTTTGACACGTCCATTGTTTAGCAATTACCAGATAACACTGTTCGTGTGAACACACTTATTAGTGGTTGCGGAATCAATAGAAGATATGTTTTCATCAGTGGGCTGTGTTTTTGTTTGATTCTAATTGATTTGTACTGACTGCAGACACTTCATCTCCATTGGACAGTTTGGTAGATAGATGTAAATAAAACCGCATGACTTGTTCGCAATATTTTTAGCGACATTTTTCTGCTCTTTTTCTTTATGAAAGGTATTATTTTGTGTCTATTCCATTTGTGAAGGAGTTTTTGGTTTTTTTTAAACAAATACAAAGAAAGTCTGTTTACCATTCGCAGATGTCAACAAAATATGAATTATAAATACAAAATTAAGGACAAGAATAGCAAGTAGACGATATTTCTAATATTATATATGATGCAATGTGTTTAACTGACGTGAAGTTTGGTTCATATTCGATATACGAAATTTGAAAGTGCTTAATGTCTACAAGGTGATATATATTGTGCCGCAGTGCTCGTTACATATATAGTTGTATGGGATTATATAGTAATTCGTGCTGGCATAAAGTGTTCATGTACATATACAGTTGTCTGGGATTATATAGGAATTCGTTCTGGCGTAAAGTGTTCATGTACATATATATCATCATGTGACATATCATCATGTGACATATCATCATGTGACATATCATTGTCGTAGATTTTTGATAGGGGAATTAAGACTTGGGTTGGTCCCTTCTGAATGGATTAGAATAAGTGATAGTCACAGTGAGAAGTAGTAATAGCAATAGATTTCCACGAGTGAGATGGTAGAATGTGATTAAGAGGCTGTCTCTGAGATCGAGAAATCTTCTCTCTCTCACCTATCTTCTACGACAGCTTTCGAGGAGTCAGACAGTCTAAACACACACACACACACACACACACACACACATATATATATATATATATATATATATATATATATATATATATATATATATATATATATATATATATATATAACCACTCACGTGCACGCACTTATATGATGACAGTTGGGCGTACAGACGTGGGAAAACTATAACAAATGATTATATAAATATTCTAGAACGAGCTGACCAACACGCTGATTAATTTCAAAAGAAATTTTAATTATCATCTAAAATTTCTTCACAACACATAGAAATTACATCAAAACATATACAAACAGTCATAAAAAAATCAAGGAATTGCTACAAGAAATGATAGACCCACAGTTAGATCTTATCCCTCGAGGTATGCCCACAGTCCTGTTGGAAGAAAGTGATAGCCCCAAGGAAACAAGGATACATAGGATTAGGCCTAATATTTCCCCTTCTTAAGGTATGGACAGACTTGATATCTCTGCTCTATTTTAAGGGAAATATGATTAGCAATACTTGCATACAGAAAGTTAAGATAGCAAAATGGGTGCCCAATTACAACAATAAAAAAATCACTCCGTCCTGCATTCACTTTATTCATTCAGCCGAGCACACGTGCACATGTTCATACTCACAGCTTAGATAGCCACTTCTGGTAATACCATTTTTAGGACATTCACCTACAGACTCGTCAAGGGCAGTCTTTGACCAAGAAATCCCCAGTTCCAAAAAGACAGGATGAATTCTCTGCTTCCGGGAACGACTCCTTGGGTGTTCTTATTTTTCAGATGTCTGCTTAGGTCACATTAAAATTGTCCAGGCACGAAACATTAACAACGAGCACAGTGTCAATAGCTTAGGTTTCTAGAATTGAGGAACGTCAGATCGGTGTCTACTTTCAGGAAAGGACTATATTTGGTCACCACACCACTAGTCGAAAGTCCGTCGGAATGTTACTGACGTGAATATGTTACTTGCCACCACGGCTAAATTTGTAGATAGAGTTTGTGCAGAAAATCTGATCTGGCTCAAAGGCCCAGTATAAAATAGTTAGTCTTTAATAAAACCCGTTAGTGAGAGTTGTACTCTGTCTATTTATGAAGACACACGCACTGTCAGATAGGTGTTAACTTGTAAACCCCCGTGGTTAAAAGATAAAACTGTTTATCTTTCTCACAGGTATGTCTCTGTACTAAACGCCGGCAAAATTTGGGTTACCCAGTATTCACTCCATACAGAACTACAGACTAAACCATGAACTAGAATACTGCAATCTAATGGTAGTCTAGAGCTCGGCAAAATGGCCAAGAACTCAGACTTGCCAAAACACAGATATTTTGATCTAGCACAGCGATCTGTCTACTGCGACATTTTAGAGTCAGAATGAAAATCTAGTTTAACATTCTGGTTATATCTATTACCAGACAAAGAGGTAAACGTTTAATTTCGCAAAACGAAGTACTCTCCCCTTTCCGTCTTTAACACTTTCGTTTAACACTTAAACGCATGCCGTAACTGCCACCTACTGACCGAGAGGGCGCGTGTCAGTTGCGACTCTCAGACGGCTTGTCTCCAATGCCCAGGCAGTTTTCGCACCTCGCGCTGACCATGGACCCCAATGAGTGTCGTGTCCGGTGGAATTCCCAGACACCTGTTCTACGTACTGCGCCGTAGAGATGTCAGGTATCGCGCCTTTCCTGAGCGCTCAGCCGAAGAAAACGCGCCTGTCAGCTGAAAGTGCAGACATAGTCTGCTCGTATGTCTGAGATAAGCGAAAGTCACAGTTTCGTCCACTGTGATCTAATGCCATAGAATGCATTTTAACGCTCTCCCGTCTAGTGTAGAGTCTGATACGTTAAATCATAAATGCGTTTACCAGTATGAGAAAGAAACCGGTAAAGTTGAGAATGAGGAAGAAAATATTTTTCGCAAACGAATGGATGCGAAAAATACAGGAAAAAGGTAAAGAGAGATAATAAAATAGAGGACACGGGTGAAAGAAAAAGAAGAGGATATAGGCAATTCAATGATCATAAAACCTCTGTGACAATCATCATTGTCGTTATTTAATGGAGCATGGAGCCACCAGTGCAGGTGGTTTATTTGCAGGAAGCCTGCACCATTCATATACTCTTGCCGCTGTGGTTTCTGTAGCAATATCTCTTAATATGAAGTTTCAAGACTGTGGTGGCGAATTTGAGGACAAGGACAGATTGGATGGAATGGAAGAATACAAGATAATATTAATCTTTATGATAGTCCACTAGTTTGAAGAAACTGCCTCTCCTCGGGAAATAGTCTGCTAGAAATCCCTAATGCAAAGAGAATTCTGGCAACTAACAGGATATTTTCTGGACTATAAATTCTTTCTCAGAAACCCTACAAAAAGACTATGTAAAGTACATAAGGTCGAGAAAGGAGATTTGGTGTCCAGCCACAGTAACTAAATTATCCCGACCCACTAGATGTTAATGTAGATTTTTGTTTTAAACAAAAACAAAATACACCCCAAATAAAGGTAACAAGAACAAAATAAACAACAGACTCTGTTATGTTAAATTTATAAAAATATATTTTATATGTATATATATATATATATATATATATATATATATATATATATATATATATATATATATATATATATATATATATATATATATATATATATATATATGAAGAAAAACAATTTTGCTCTACTGTTTAGACAAAAAAAAAAGAACTACTATGGTCATCATCTGGATCATGAGATCTCCTCTATTGTTGTATTGCTGGTAGGGTTTATACTCAACTCTCCTAGGACTTTAGTAGCTGCGGAGGTGATGTTTGTTCTGCCTCTCTTGGTTGGTTTGTCCCAGCACTTAGGTAGCATAAACAGGTCAATAGATTCAGAGGGTGGCAAGGTTTGCTTCCCTGGACTCAGTGCGCATCACAGATACGGATGGAGTAATTCAGCCCTGCTGAATACCTCTTCTGCTTATGGGACTATGACTCAAGTTTGAGCCTTCTGGTATGGGATGGTTGGTAAGGAATGGGTTACTGGTTGATAGAATATGGTTGCTAGGGGTAAATTGGGTTTTAGTATGGTCACCTGGTTTGTACTCTCAACTCGTAACCTGGTTTAGTACCTTGTACCCGTAACCTGGTTGAACTGGATGATAAAACAGTTGAAGTCCCATTAGAGGTGTTTCAAGAGCAATCATCTCCTATGTCTGATGGCCGATAAGCGTTCATCAGAAATCAAATTAAAACAATTAAAGCTAACATTCAATAACAAAGTGTTATAAAGTATCTATGAAAAACTCCTACTTAACTGACATTATAAGCTTATCTGGTGATCTCAACATAGATCTGGCAGTCTGCTTATTTACAGCAGTGATTTTCCATTTGTGGGCAACTAGTTTCACTAACTGTGATGTCTGGGACTGTGGTCATCAAATGTTTGAGAACCACTGGTTCACATTGTGCCCATAGAGCAGTATATTCCTTTTGGGGTCATTGTCACCAATGGTGTGAGAACCAATGGGTTATAGTTTCCCATGTTGTAGTAAAACCTTTTGGGGGTCATGGCTGCCAAGGTCTGAGAACCACTGATTTACCTTTTTTGCCACTTGAGCAGTAAATAATTTTGAGGGTAGTCATGATCTCAAGGGCTTGAGAACCGCTGGCTTACATTTAGTCATTCAAGTGGTAAATTCATTAAATAGCTAAATAATTGTAAAGATTCTTAAAGTTCTGGTTCCTGTCAAAAATATCAACATATAGCTGATAACAGAATAGTTCTTCAATCAGCAAACATGGTATATGCATAGAAGTGCACTAAATAGCCTACATATAGAGAATATTCCAGGATGAAACACTTATGTCCAATATGAGACAAAGAAATATGAAAATGTGATTGAGAACGCTCTTATCAAGTTTGTAAAGTCTTGATCGAGAATAATGGAACATTATAAGAAATAGAAAGTACAAAGACAACTATGATACTTTCTGTTCTGCTTAGTTCAGTAATACAAATCCCCAAGTAACAATAAAATTATACATGAACTTTTTAACCCAGTCTTATTTCTGCAATGATGTGAGAAGAAGATCAGTGATTAATTATGACTTCAGTGAACTCATACCTTAGAAATGGTTGATTAACATGTAAATATGCAAATAACAATTATTGTCACTGAAATGAAAATTCATTTAAAATATATATTTAGATCACTTACTCGCTCGAGGATTCACTACGGATTTTGCAAAGGTAACTCCACTCCGGGGCCCATTTAGCTTCTGCTTCGAATGATAGATACCGGGCGAATGCCTTTAAATTCCCTCCAACAATTTCTGATGGCCTCTCCCGGTGCAGGGGTGGGTGACCTGTTGGTGGAATCGTTCCACCTGCACTCACACACACACACGTTTGTGTGGTTGTGCTGGTCGCAGGAATATCCAATCTCTTCAATTAAACTGGTCCGAGATTTCATTGTGCAGGTGTAGGCAGAGTTCATTCCCCTTCCTTGATTTACACGCGTCCACTCAGCGGCACACAAAGGGTCGACTTTCGGGCTGGTAGTACAAGGCAAATGGAATGTCCTCCCATGACCATTTAAGAATAATTTATCTGCCTGAGTCGTTGTGGCAAAACGGGACGGCCCTTATCGATCTTTGTTTTTCTCCGGCAGTATCGGTACATTTGTGGTACTGATTTTTATTATGTGCTGTCAATTATTGCACTTTTCTTTCTTTATTTCTTCGTTATTTTGCAGCTAAGTAGCAGATATTTGATTTTATCACATCATTCGACCCTCCCTGTAGGTGATAATAATCACATTTTCTTGACGCTACCCAGATTTGTTGAGATAATTACTCGCAGTCGCAAGGGGTTGGCACAGCTTGGCTGAGATTAGCACGAGATCTCGTGCACCGGCGGAAACTTATGACATAAGCGTTTCCTGTCCTCCTTGTTATGACAAAGTACTTTTTGATAAAGTAATGATGGTTACATTTTGAACACGCTGTTGTATGAGTTTACCTATTTGTCTGTAAGTTTGTACACAAGGGCATCGGACATCTTATTACCATATATGGAGAGTTGACCTCTGCCTCACGTTCAAAATTATCCGATGTCGGAATATTTTGAAATTACCCCGTAACCAACCTGTTTGAATATGATTGGAGTTGTTTTTTAGCTCATAACAAACGAAGGCGTGGGAAGGCAGAGAATATAATCTGACCATTTTCTCAAGCTATTTCACTTTAGAAATCGCTCGCCAAGAAACCAGACTGCTACAGTGAAGAATTAGAATTCAGAATTCCTTCTTAAAATGCCGGACACCTTTTATTGGAGTATCCATCAGGACTTACAATATAGCCCAGGAAATCTCTAAAATTTTAAATAAGGAAACTGGGACTGAGGAAACTGAAGGACCACGCACCAAGTCAGAGAGGGGAATTATTAAATTAACGACACCCCAGACGCATGTAAGAGGCCGATGCAAGTCTTTTTTATTCATCTGAGCAAAATGTCTGTGAGTCAGGATTGGCGTAAGTTGTGATTTACGTTTCATATTTACTACTAACATGTGAACTAACATATATATATATAAGTTAACATGTGAATTTTAATATGTGAAACTCGCTTGTGGATGTCAAAGTCATTTGAGGCTGGCAACCTCAGCGTATAGAATGATAATTCATGAACCACCACTGCACGGGCTGGTGATTGCTTTATTGATAGCTTCGTAAAGAGAACTAAAAGCATAAAGTAGTTTCAGGTTCCCTATGGAGCAGAGAGGGAAAGATGAAAGAAATGATGTACATTCTAAGTATACTACTTACAATTTCAAAGAAGTGTAAATGTCCATATAAATATTTTCACTTTAAAATTAATGTAAGTTTTCAAGCTTTAACCCAGTGTTAATGTCTATGTGAAAATATTCATTTTAAAGTAATGAAAGTTTCAAACTTTTCAATCAGTGTAAAACATAAAGGAAAACATATTCAATTTATATTGTGAACACTTTTCAATCAGTGGAGATGTGTATGTAAACAGACAATATCTGTATTATTAACCTTTTCATTTAAATATAAAGTAACCATGAAAGCTATTCTATTTAAATGTAAAGAAAGGTTTATCCCGAGGGATTAAATTTAATTCTCATCGAGGGTAATTGGGATGGTGGTATGGAAAGATAGGAACCCATAACTATGGGGTGGACAGCGCCGCCCTCAGAAGAGTGTTTCGTTCTATTATTTTACCATAGTTATTGGTGGTACCAGCAGAAAGCACTATTTCTGAAACAATAAGGGATAAGTGGCCTAAGCTTTAAGACGAAGGACCCACGTGGTAGACTCTCCTTGACATGTCTGGGAAACGAGCTACCCCCGACAACCTTGATCAGGGACGAGCGTGAGCAGAGTGAAAAGAACCAACCCATAAGAAGGAGCAGAACCGTCATTGGCAGCTAAGTTCAAATCTATGCTGCCACTTGAACTTCTTGTAACACTTCACGATCTTTAAAGACTGTGATGATAACTTTTCTTGATCCATAACTATTCAAATTATGTTCAAACTGTTTAAACATAAAGTGATTATTAAATTTCGTTATTTGTAATGTTACAAATTTAACTTCAATTTAATAATTTTAAAGTTACTGCATGTTTGTCTCAGTCAATTTACTACAAACGCTCTAAAATGAGCTATTCTAAAATAATAGAATTCCACTGAGTAAATCAGGGGTGGGGGCTTAAACGAGCTGAAAGTAATAAGTGCTTAAATCCTTCACAAAAGCGTCGGCAGAATGACAGAGTTAACATACTCAGCCAAAGCAGTATTGTTCTCGCTGATTCTGAATATCTTGTGAAGACTCCCTTTGTAATAGAAGTGTCATCACCCTTCTATCTACATCTCTACATCTCGAAGGTAGCCAAGCCCGAGTAAGTTTTCTTGTTGGACCACTACTGCGAGGGGAGGTCACAGTCGTGGGGGATCACTAATAGCCTTTGAAGCCCGAATTGAAAAATTTAGATACTCTTGAGTTACCAAAAACCATTTTTCTTAGCTTGTTGGCCACTGTTGGACCACTACTGCAAAGCAGGGGAGGCAATACCGTCACAGTCGTGGGGGATCACTAAGCTAGCGAGTACTGTTGTAATATAAGACTTGAAAGGGAAAGGTTTTCTCATTATAGAATTGAAAAATTCTGAAGAAAAGGGTTTCATTTCTACTTCTAACGAAGAAGTTTGGAGAGGAATAAGTATAATAGACAAAACAGAAGTCGGTGAGAAAGTGGGACATTACAAAAACCCATTTTCTTAGCTTGTTCTTCTTCCTGGATCTTTAAATCTTGACTGACAAAGCAGACAGTCGCCATCACGCCTAGTGGCGTCTTGTAGGGCAGCAACAAACTGTCCTCATTTTTGTCGACCGGTAACCTCTGTCGTGCTGTGCCCCAACTTTGGTTTTTGCTTTTTATCTCAGCCTCCACTGTTCTCCGCCAGGTTGTTTTTGGTTTGCCTCTTTTTCGCCGTCCTTCTGTGGCGTCCATAGCATAGCAATTCTGTTGATGGTGTCAGGGTTCTACAGCCCCATTTATACGCTTATATTGGTCGCCATGTACGACATGCTTGAAGAAGCAGCAGTTATATTATTTCTCTGTGTCATCGTAGACCCCAGGGAACTACACGGGGGCCCTCCTGTTATAAGGGATATCCATCATTTCCAGTTTACATGTTATAGGGGATATCCATCATTTCCAGTTTACATGTTATATAGGATATCCATCATTTCCAGTTTACATGTTATCAGTAAGACAGCGTGCGGTACGTTTAGTAAATTTGCCGTCCTTCATTCATGAAGATGTCGACTGATATTCCCTCAAGGACCATGAATCATGCGTTTAATTAAATAAATGAGTTCAAATGAGATTAATTAAAAGATCAGATATTTATGCATGAATTAATGCGCCTGTTTGATTCGCTTTTTTTTTCTTTTGAGTAAAACTCTAGGCAAGCATCGTTGTCATGGACTTCGTTGTAATAATTTGTTTTCTGTTATTTTATTTGATCATTATTATTCAACAATCAAGTCACCCACCAAAACTTCACCTGAAATAATTATATTTGTGCTCTTTCGGCTGCATGTCCTGATGACGCGATATTAATTGCCATGTAGGAATTTCATTGTTCTCCATTTTATTCCAACTTTCTTGGATCTTTGTAATCATAATTATCATGAATTCCGATTAATGGTCAATGCACCACAAAAACAAAATGAGATGTATGCGTGCTCTGTTAATTGGTATGCAATTTAGTTTTCACGGTGCAATGTACACAGTTTCCTTTTTTTCTGAAACAGCAAGCAGGATTTGTGCATGTTCGTTACAGGATAATTACTATACAGGGGATGTCACGCTGACAGATACTGGCGCTCATGTCTTTCCACCACCGCAGTTTGTGGTAAATACGAAGATACACTTCAACGTAACTTTTAAGTTGTGAATAAAGATGACTGGTACTCCAGCCATATTCCTGTACAGAACAGCCATGGTTGTGATCGGGTTAGCTTATATCTTCATTAACGCTCCTGTAACAAGCGGGACTGAGCACAAGAGCAGCGACCTCAAGATCACAGGTGATTCTGCACATCCGAAGCCGTGCTGTCTGCCGTACAAATTTCAAGCCGTGATAACAAACCTTCGATCTTTCAGTGCTGAAGATAAGGTGCGTCGACAGTGTTTGTTTGTTTCGTATGCATGTGATACATGTGTAATTCACAGACTTTATACTTACTTGACCGGCAAGTTGGGTCAATGTCCTGACCTTCGTAGATACCATGAATTCATTCATTCCCTTATTCATCATCCTTCAGCTGTCAAAGGAGCATAGGCCTTTAACAACCTTCCTGTTCCGTGCGATCAACTCAATGTTTTTACATGTCTTCCTCACTCATTCATATCTGTCTTCAGTTGTCATCTCCGTGTGTTCTGCACCATCCCTTCACCTCTTGTGCCCTAGGCATCCCAGAACATGGACTACCCTGTAATACTATCAAGTATGTTTTCTCAGTGTGTGTCCTATCCATCTTCAGCGCCTTCTTATCTTTTTCCCACTGGCAGTTCATATCATCAGTTCCACATTAGTGATCTTGTCAAACCATTTCATACATATTTCGTACATACCATTGCCAATTAAAAACACAGCTGAGAATGGCGTACTGATTATCAGTTTTCTTAACAACGGCCTACATTTTCTATAGAAGTACTAATCCATAACCGCATTTTTCCTGAAGTACATGAAGTAGTAGCAGGCCTTTGTCACACGTTGAGGTGAAGGGTTGGCATGAAGTAGTCGCAGGCCTCTGCCCCACCTGGAGGTGAAGGGTTGGCATGAATTAGTTGCAGTTCTTAGTCACACGTTGAGCTGAAGGGTTGGCGTGAAGTAGTTGCAGGCCTCGTCCCTACCTGGATTTGAAGGGTTAGCATGAAATAGTTGCAGGCCTCTGCCCCACCTGAAGCTGAAAGGTAAGAATGATTAGATGAGCACGACGATGATGTAATGACTAAAGTTGTGTGGAGACATAGTAAAAGTGGTGTGGAGACAGATTAAAAGTTGTGTGGAGACATACTAAAAGTGGTGTGGAGGCAGACTAAAAGTTGTGCGGAGACAGACTAAAAGTTATGTGGACATAGACTAAAAGTTGTGTCGAGGCAGACTAAAATTTGTTTGGAGACAGACTAAATGTTGTATGGAGACAGACTAAAACTTGCATTGCCCACAGGGTAATTTAAATGCCTCTTCCTATTTTCAAATGTTTATTTGTTTACTTCTATCCAACTCATTTATTAGAACAAAAAACATAAAATTATATAGAATTAACTGCCATTTTAGTACACACAATACGATGTCACATTAACATTACACCTGTAATGTTTGGTTATGGCTTCCTGCAAGGCAAATAGAGGCAGTTGTGGCTCCATGCTCCATAAGGAGCGAAACGTTGAGAAGCATGATTATTATGAACTGATAAATGAACAGAAACTGACTATTGACAATTTTACTTTCCCTGCTATCAATGAAATAATAACTATAAACTGTCTTGGCGTTATTGTTTTTGTTATCTTCAGGAGGTGTCCAGGGTGTACAGAGACTGGGACAACAGACTTCAGGTACAGGAAAACGTGGTGTTCAACAGTCAAGGCATTGAGAGGACGATCAGAAAGAGCCTCATGAATTTTAAAACGGTATGTAAAATCCTTCTTTTAGGATGTTGGGGGCTTTTACTTTATCGAGATTAGGGAAAGAAGCTAATGTCGTAGAGAAATTGAAAACTTTCCTTGATTCATTAGAAAACACTATCTAGTGGAGAGCATTCACCTTCTCTTCTTCCTGTCTCATCTCGAATAGCGCTCTTTCTTTCTTAACGAGCCAATTTCTAACGACCTTCTTGACAATATTCAATAGGCCATCCCCATCATACTGTAGTAGTGCGACCATTGATGCCCTGCACAGTATTTCATATACGACAAACTCATCATGTAAAACAAATAGCTACAGAAAACAAGAACACATGATGGTTTTTATGCGGGCTTTCTGATAACAGTCCAGCTGCAGTGATTGGTTCATGTTCTTTAGGTAGCGAAAATGTAAATTATGAAAGGATATTTAACGGGACGTACAAAACAAAACAAACATATAAACACATGCACGTAGCAATCGTGAACTTTAAAGTTCAAGCTACCGGGCTGAAGCGTTTGTATCGTGTTACTTTCTGTCCTAGTTTTAACTCACAGGTGCTCATTGTTACACTGTAGTTAAGCTGAGCTGATATTAACCCATAGTTTCGAACATCAGCCCTTACGACCACGACCCAAATTTCACAGTTGGTGATGATGGCGATTCATGTACTACATTCATTCATTCATAACCATCCACTCCCAAAGGAGCATAGGCCTTCAACAAACAAATGCCAAGTCCTCGTGTCACGTGCCATCATCTCAAGTTCTTTCCATGTTCTCCTCATAATTTTCACCTCTGTTTCCCAGCTCTCTTCTCCATGTGCTTCTTGGTCTACCTCTGCCTCTCTTGCCCTGGGGGTTCCAGAACAAGGACTGCCTTGTAATGCTATCAACAGGTTTCCTCAGTGTGTGTCCTATCCTTCGCCATCGTCTTCTTCTCATCTCTTGTTCCACTGGCACATGTCTAGTTCTTGTCATCAGTTCCACGTTGGTAACCTTGTCATACCATTTTAATCCCTCTATTCTACGCAAGCACCCATTTATGAAAGTCTGTAGCTTTTTGGTTCATGTACTACAACTGACAGGTTAAAATTAATTGCACTGGAAATTTCTTTCATAATAAATGCTGAGTTAATACTGTATCTAAAATTTAACACTAAAAACAAACAGAGATAACAAATGTGTATTATGAAAAGCCCACAAAAACTAACCTGAAAACTTCGAGTCTAGGGAAACATGAAGTATCGCAATGTTTCTCGCTACCAAATTTTGGATTGCGACTCAAAAGTTGAGAATCACTGCTTAAGATAATGGATTATATTTACTCTTTGAGATTTATCGTTTGTGATGTAACTAGTATCCTACTTATTACAAAAAAGCATGGACCATCTTTTGAATAAACTTTGCAGTAGTTGTAATATTCTTCAATTTTTGTCTTCGTTCGCCCCGGAATTCTATATTAATGACTCTAATTAAAGCAGTAGTCAGCTCAAGGTTCCTGACATCTCCAAACAGTTTTTCGTGGAGAGAAGTGGGTTGTTGCCATATGCCACTCCGTTCACTGCTGTATGTTGGGCAGGACTGCAGCAGATATTTGGCTGTAATGGGACTGGTGCCACAGGAGCAGAGATCTGTTGGACCAATCCTGTACTTGTGATATAGATGGTACCTCAACCTACTGTGACCAGTACGTAAGCAGAAAATGATAACCTGGTCTCGCCTACATAGCTGGCGATAGGCATCATATTGTATGCGACCTGGATGTGCTCTGCCCCATTTGGACTTGAATATGGCTTTTACAGTTGTTTTAGTCATTTTATAAGCTGTCTCTATCGTTTTGTTGCAGGGCTCCACCTTCTTTAGCAAGTTTATCTGCCTCTTCGTTCCCTGGAATGTTGCAATGGGCTGGTATCAACTGGACTGTGCACTTGTTGTAATATACCCCTGATCATCTACAGGATAATTCATCAAATGTATAGCTATCCACTGAAGAAAGAGTCAATGTGTAAAACAATTGAAGAACAAAAATATGTGTATATATTTTAAATATATTTCCTCAGAAATCCCCTGATACAATCACCACAACTGCTAAGCTATGGATCCCACAAGGAAGGCGAAAGCGAGGCTGATCAAAGGCTACCTGGTGGAGAACTGTGAATGCAGAGATGCAAAGAATGAATCAGAGCTGGAACGAATGGCTGTCGACCTAGCTAGATGGATGGAGTTTGACGCTACCCTACTCCACCAGGCGTGGTGGTCACTGACGCCTTGACAGCCTGTGGCTAAGGACCAAAGAAGAAGAAGATATTTAAGAGAGGCGCGTGTAGTTCCCGGAAGTTGTTCTCTTATCAGACAAGAAAGAATAGGGTTACTGTTACCTCAGGCATGTCGTACAAGGCAACAAATAAAAGGTTGAGCGTGGGCCTGTCAATCTCATTTTGTCAAATAATTGATATAGAAACCACTGCTGCAGGAGCATATCAATGTTTTGTGCCAGGTTTCCTGCAAAGGAGTCAGCTGTAGTGGTGACTGCATGCTCCATATAGAGTAACAGAGAAAGTAATGATGATGGTGATGATAATGATGATGAAGATGATTAAACTATTCTATTGTCCTGTTTCAGATGGTACAGTACGTGTACACACCTGGTAGTCCATGTCAACAAATGATTTTGGATTACGGAATGTTGGAACCATGCATGCCTGGTGAGTCAAGGCTGAACCAAATGTGTGATACATGATGGTTAGTTCATGTTAGATTTTAAATCGAATGTAACATCTTTGTCGAGGACTAGAATCTATTCATTAAAACAACTAATAGCTTTACCATACTAACAAACTAAACACGTTATTAATAACTCATTCAACTGGGATTTCCATTCTATTTTCATTTAAATTTCATAGCAAACTTAATTAGTCCTGCATGTATTCGCGACGACACTGATGATTATAGCATTGCGACTATATTTATGAAAATGATGTAGCCGAGAGATCGCGAATTATTTCTACAGACGTGTTTCAAATGTTAAAAACCAAAATTTCACGAATTGTTGGTACTGCATTGAAACTTAAATGTCGCGAATTATTCACACTGAATTTGGCGAAACATAGAAATAAAAATATCGCTAATTGTAGGTTTGTTAATCCTGCACTTAAAAACTGGTGTTTGTCGTGTGCAAAGGATACCCAGTTCAACTCCATTTGGGTTATAATTAGGGTATATAGTGTTCATTATTGTATATAGCGCATTACAATTGTTGTTTTTCTTGTGTGTTGGCTCTTCCAGGCTATATTTGGTCTGCCGTTTGTTGTGATATTGTTTAATGTCTATGATGTTTTTAATGTATCTTCTACCATGATACTATATTGCGCTCTCTCGCTACTGACATCTTTTTAAATTTATCTGCTGGGCGTTTGTTGCGTTTTGAATTGGTAGTTTTTTGTTTCTTTGTTTTGTTTGTTTTATTCTTGTACTAATATTGTATGGACATTTTTTTAAATAATTATAATTATAGGTACAGCATTTTGTAAAAACCCGAAACAAAAATAGCACACAATAATTCTAAGGGATTTGACCCTGCCACAAATGTCGTAAAATTTGACTATTGGCACATGAACAGATAGAAAATTTAAACCAAAAAGAAAAACACTTTGATAGATATAAACAATTCAACAATTAATATAAATTTTTAAACCCAGCATCCAAGATATAAGAAGTTTCTATATTAAGAAGTCTCATGGCGCATTATAGAGAAAGCCAAAATGGGCTGCTGATTTTCACTATTTATTTTAGAAAAATCTCAAGATTTGGCACCTGAGATCTTCGTACACTAAACGAACAAGTGAAAACTGCAATCCTGACACTCTGCGAAACCAGGTGGAAGATAGTAGTAAAGAGGAAACTAAACAGAGGAGAAGTGACTTTTATCCTTAAAACATAAGGAAGAAAACGCATGCCATGTGACTAAGATATGGCTTTAGCGCTGTTAAAGGACGATCAGAAAGCATTCAGCAATGGGAAGCAATGGGAAGAAATGGGAAGCAATGGGAAGAAATGGAATCTAGAACGATACCTGTAACATTCAGCTGTTATTGTTATTGTCGTTCAAGCTCGACAACACCCTCCGGGCAAACCCACAGTTGTTCAATATCCCTTAGCAAATGGCGAAAGGTATGAATGCTAATTGTTCCTAAAGCCCCTGGTTGTATGCACGTTTTATGCATCCTTATATACGTCTACCCCAGCTAGTCTTACATTTGATGTTCTATCAGACTTAAACTTGATGGCTCAGCGATTGCAGTATCGTTCTCCAACAGGCAATCGTTAATTGTCCGTTGTATCTCTCCTTTATTTACATTCAATAAATCCGCCGTTGCCATTGAGGCTAAAATTTCTCCTTTCTTGTTACTACGTACCACTGCATGACCAGTACAGTAGTTCCAAACTTAAGTCATCAAAGTTTGAGGCCTCTATGTTCTCCATTCATGTCGCAGCTATCCATTTTGGACCTTCCGAAACATGGACTGTAAGTCTGTCATTATAACTGCCCTAATAAATGTAGTTTCAGACATTTATCTCATGGCTGCATTTGCTGACTCTACCTCAATTCTCATGCTGGAAGTTATTGTCATGTAAGCTTCGCTGTTCAGCCACCACCCCTCCCTTTACTCTAACCGAGAATCCCCATCTGAATTTTTGCCCTCGGAGTACAGACCCATCAGTGTATACCTTGATTTCATCATTCCTCGCATGATCCCCCATCAGTTTATTTAATTTTAGCTCTGCTTTCCCACTACATCAATCTCTACACTCTCTGCCAAAACTGATGTTGTGACTTACTGGCAGTTTGTCCAGTTCTCACACATCTTACGCCATTATTCTCCCTTGAATATTTTTTTTTCAACTGTGGTCACTTAATGAATCGTTGCCTCTGCCTGATTTTTTTTTTTTTTTTTTTTGTACGCCCGCTAATACTCGAGGCGAAATCTCAGGTTATTATTAATGTCTAACCTGACATTGATTTTACGTGAGTATCCCTTTTTCTTGTACAGAGACAGGTGTCCCTCGCCATTCAGGCAGATACTCGCCGATTTCGGAGGTACCCATTAGAGCTGGGTCGGCTCAGGAGCCGCCAATCCCTGGTCGACGACACTCCTTCAAATGTGCTCGCCAGGTCTCGAGTTAATCCAGTCCAAATCCCGGTCGACGAAAAATCCTCAAATGCCGTCGCCCGGGTTTGATCCTGAATCACCCGGTCGCCAGAGTGGTGTTGTAACCACTACGCTAGCGCGGCTCCCCCTCTGCCTGATGTTATCCATTAAAGAAATATTCAAACCTACGAAAAGGAAAAAAAAAGATTAACATATACCAATATTATACACCAACTAATTACAAAGATGAATCCCTGAAGGACGAATTTTACACCAGACTAAATCTTTTATAGTTAAAAAAGAGAATGAAAGACATCACAATTTGGATGGATGACCTAAATGCAAAGATAAGAGCAGAAAAAAGCAGCTTTGATTGAGCTAAACGTAGATGTAAATTGAGAAACATTTATAAACTTATGTTCTTCAAATGAAGTGGATACATAATAAAGCGTATTTCCACTTGACAAAAATACATACAACAATATGAATAACACCAGACAACATAATAGATAATCAAACTTAGCGTATATGCATTGAAAATAGAAGTTCCAATCATCTTATACAGCGTAGCAATATGTTATTCCTGCCTCATGAATAGTTACTTTAGTTTACGGATGTTTACAATTGTAAGTCTTGTAACTATCGGTAACAAATGTTCCGTATTCTAGTGTCTGCATTAGTTTACTGAACACACCTGTTGATAGCATGACCAGACAGTCTCTGTCCTGGAATACCCAGTGTAACAGGGTCAACAGAACACATGGAGAAGAGAACTGGAGTAGACACGAAGCCGATTAAGAAGATTTGGAAAAATCTTGAGCTGATGGCACAGGAAGAAAGACTTGGCATACATTTGTTAAAGGTCTTTTTTTTCTTTGAGAGCTGAAGAGTGATGAATAAGTTTATTTATTTATTCTTTTGGCTGGCCTCTTGCCTAATATTTGAGCCACGTGGGGCATAAGATCGCCATCTTATTATAGCAAGAACAACAACAACAGTTTATATATATATATAGCCCTTTTTTTATGCTTGTTGCAGACAACGCCATCTATCTGGGAAAGTCCTACATCGGTGCTTATAATGACAAGGCCGATTTCGATGCCTGGAATTTCCGGCGTACAAATCTGAACAGAAATATCGAGATGACAATAGCTGTGACGTCAGACAAATGTGTACCAGTGTCGGAGCATTTAACAGGGACAATTGGAAGAGGTAAGTTTTAGTTTTAACGTTTTATTTATTTCGTTAATCTATCTATCTATCTATCTATCTATCTATCTATCTATCTATCTATCTATCTATCTATCTATCTATCTATCTATCTATCTATCTATCTATCTATCTGTGATTCTATCTATCTATCTATCTATCTATCTATCTATCTATCTATCTATCTATCTATCTATCTATCTATCTATCTATCTATCTGTTTGTCTGTGATTCTATCTATCTATCTATCTATCTATCTATCTATCTATCTATCTATCTATCTATCTATCTATCTATCTATCTATCTATCTATCTATCTATCTGTCTATCTATCTATATGTCTGTCTGTCTGTCTGTCTGTCTGTCTGTCTGTCTGTCTATCTATCCATCCATCCATCCATCCATCCATCCATCCATCTATCTATCTATCTATCTATCTATCTATCTATCTATCTATCTATCTATCTATCTATCTATCTATCTATCTATCTATCTATCTATCTATCTATCTATCTATCTATCTATCTATCTATCTATCTATCTGTCTGTCTGTCTGTCTGTCTGTCTGTGATTCTGTCTGTCTGTCTATCTATCTATCTATCTATCTATCTATCTATCTATCTATCTATCTATCTATCTATCTGTCTATCTATCTATCTATCTATCTATCTATCTATCTATCTGTCTGTCTGTCTGTCTGTCGGTCTATCTATCTATCTATCTATCTATCTATCTATCTATCTATCTATCTATCTATCTATCAAGCCCATTACAAAAATAAGAATCTTCAACTCAAATGTCAAGTCAGTCCTATTGTTTGGCTCTGAAACATGGAGAACTACAAAAACAACACATAAAGAGCTACAAACTTTCATAAACAGGTGCTTGTGTAGAATAGAAGAAATGAAGTGGTACGACTTACTTACTTACTTAGTCGTTCCTCTTCTACCGCGAGGTGTAGAGGTTTGTAAGAGAGCGCGCCATACTATTCTATCAGCTGTCTGCCTCCTGGCCTGGTTCCATTCTAGTCCTCGGTCCTTCAAAGATTGTCTAATGTTGTCCTCCCAGCGGACTTTGGGTCGTCCTGGAGGGCTGGATCCCTGGCTCTTAGTTTCCCATGCTTGCCGTGGTAGACGATCTTCTTCCATTCTGCAGACATGGCCAAACCATCTCAGTTGGGACTGTTCCACTTGGGTCTGCAGGGGTTGGGTTTTTAGGCCTTGACGTATCGTCTGGTTGCGGATCATGTAACATAAGAGAAAAGTGGTTATGACACGGTGACTAAAGTGGAACTGATGATCAGAACTAGACATGTACCAGTGGAGCAAGAGAGAAGTGGTATGACACGATGACTAAAGTGGAACTGATGATCAGAACTAGACAAGTGCCAGTGGACCATGAGAGAAGTGGTATGACAAGATGACTTAAGTGGAACTGATGATCAGAACTAGACATGTGCCAGTGGAGCAAGAGAGAAGTGGTATGACACGATGACTAAAGTGGAACTGATGATCAGAACTAGACAAGTGCCAGTGGAGCAAGAGAGAAGTGGTATGACACGATGACTAAAGTGGAACTGATGATCAGAACTAGACAAGTGCCAGTGGACCATGAGAGAAGTGGTATGACACGATGACTAAAGTGGAACTGATGATCAGAACTAGACAAGTGCCAGTGGACCATGAGAGAAGTGGTATGACACGATAACTAAAGTGGAACTGATGATCAAAACTAGACAAGTGCCAGTGGACCATGAGAGAAGTGGTATGACACGATGACTAAAGTGGAACTGATGATCAGAACTAGACAAGTGCCAGTGGACCAAGAGGGAAGGAGTAGTTTTTATTCTGGAATCCCTTGAGTAAGAGAGATAGATTGAGACCAACGAACACTTGGAGAACAGAATTGGAGACAGACATGAAGCAAAGACACTGAGCTGATGGCTCGGGACAAGAAGACTGGGCCCACGTTAGTTGGAAGGCCTTTGCTCGTTATTGTTCTTTCAATCAATTGAATGCTTTTAAAAACTCAAGTTTTTATTTTCTTGTTTTCATTAAATGAAGACAAAAGATCTAAATGATTATAACGAAGGAAAATGCTACTTCTTTCAAGTTGCCACTATGGCGAAGGTAGTTACCGTCCGTCTTGGCAGTTAATCGAAAGGTTCGTGGTTCGCCGCCGCCTAGGTAAGCGGAAGTCTTATAAATTAAATTTCAAATGATGAGCCAACGTCACAGAAAAATGTGAGAATCAGCGTAAGAAATTTATTCAACCTGAAGGTGATGGACTACATCCTGTTTGTATGTATGTCTGCTTGTAAGACTGAATACGTGTTTGTGTGTGTATGTTTGAGTGAAGGATAATGATCCTGTGTATGACATACAATTGTACGCCAACTCTGTTAAAAAATGACACTTAGAAAAATCCTTAGTGGAACAATTTCTTTCCAACTTGAGCGCGTGTTTGTTGCTTCTAAATAACGTTTCACATCTTGGATGCATACTCAGAAACTCTGACAATTTGACACTAACATTGCGTGTCCCTGGGGTCATAACCAGAGTCTTAAAAAAACAAAAAACAACTAAATAGGTATCTATGTACTAAAAAGCTGGGACTGCATGCATATACGGGTAAAAAAATGGGTGAAAAAATATTTCTACCTACCCCATAGAGTTCCTCAAAACTAAACCGAGATTTGCGTTCATGAACTTTTGCACAACCTGGGAAAATGTGTCAAGTATATTTGATCGGCTGCTATAAATCAGTTAAATCCTTACACATGAATTTTAAACTGATGTCTGTGGTACGCAATACTTCTCCATCTCCCAGATGCAGAACGAATTCAGACGTGTCATATATTTTTGAAGAGATGAACAAGCAGGTCTTAAGTAAAATATCTCATGTACAGATCAGATAGCCACATTCAGAATAATAGTGGAACAAAGTCTGGAATATAACTCACCTCTTTACTTTGTGTTTGTGGACTATTACAAGGCATTTGATAGTGTAGACTGAAGCTCACTTTGGAAATTAATGAGACTGATAAGGTTGATATAATGTTGGATTTTTATTCCCGTTAATGATATCCACCAAAAGATAGATATAAGTGGATGGAAGCAGACATCATCATCATCCGTTGATAAGATCTCTATGGTGTTGTTTGCTCCACTGTAGTGTATGGAATGTCAACTTGACCTACGCAGTGGTGTGTAGACATGGATTGAGTGTACAATGTGCGAATGATGATAAGGGTTCGTGTTGTTGACAAATGTTCTTTTCTCACACTCATGTATGACTGGAAGTCATCGACACCAACGACTGTGTACCTTTTCTAAAGTTTAATTGGACGTACACACTCGACAGCACAGATAGTGACAAATCACAGGTTGGCATAATACATCATAGTACAGTGGATAAATGGTCTTGCAATGTTATGTTACATGGGCACTCATGTAGATTAATATTATAATGGACTGTCAGTAGCCAAGCCCTCAGCATCGCCCATACATATAAATCATCTGACTTCACTGACTGAGCACGTCAGCTTATAAATAATATTTCAGATGGCTTCTAGACCTAATCTCGTCTCGCGACGATTCTCCAACTTAATGTTCAGCACATATTTTTTTCATATAATAATATTGAACCGCTGATAAAGGGTTCTCATGTGTAGCAGTGATCTCTGGACTAAACAAGCGATAATACGGGCATCCCCTTTCTCTTCTTGAAAGTCGCTACATGTTTTGGTTCCAAGATGGCTTCACTCGTGAACTGTCACTCACGTTTGGATGCAGATAATGAATCTGTCCTAAAGTTAGTCATTCATAAAACATTGCATTGCTCTGTAGATTTGATCATGAACAATTGACTGCATTCTACAGAATATAGTGCTGCTAGGAATCGAAGTCGTTTTCATCGAGTCAAATATATTCTCTTAGACATTCAAATCGTAACTATCGAAAATGGTGGCTTCGATCGAGAGTTCATAAGAGTGTCTTTGATTACCTTGGTAGAGGAAATATGGAACTGCCATTCCTTGGCAATATGAATAAACACTGGGGTAAAGCATACACGATAGGTCTAGACGACTATCACTTTCCCCACAAATACTGAGATCACTTTTTCCCGGCGACAGGCCGACATAGGAAAACACACAGTCTCTATCAGGACGAAGCCAAATCACACCACACTCTAGCGACACATCCGCCGAATAGCCTTTGACCTCTCTAGAGACAACAGAACATATAGTTCGACTTAGATATGTAAAGATATACAGATATAAGACAGACTCGTCCTACTCAGACAAACAATACACATAAATTCAGGCCATAGATATTCTGAAGCAAGAACAATCTATTATTACCCAAACAACGAATAAATCGCAGTAAAATGGATTTATCCGCGGAGTTTGATCGAAGAGATGGCACAACTTTCAAGGGAAGTAACTCAATAATGACTTTCCCTTAAGCACAAAAAATTACCTATGTATAATATTGTAAGATATCAAAGACTGCACGTAACAGAGACATTATGGAGTCCCCGTGAAGATCATTAAGTTAATGAAAGTTACATACTTTTATTACTGAGTGCTTGCCCGGAATACGATTGAAATGGTATGATAAGACCACTAATATGGAACCAATTGAGAGCACCAGGCAAATATCGCTGGAATAAGATGTCAGTAAAAAACTCGCTTTGGAGATGGCGCAGGTTGATGAATTTGGTTGATAGCATTTCAATGTAATCCCTGTTCAGAAATCAGGGTAAGAAATATAGAGAAAGCCACAAAAATACGAGCCCAAAGAAATTAGTCGTGGGCATGTATAGAAAACACGGAGAAAAGATTAATACATTGATCAGTACATGAAAGCTTGGTGCGTACGGAGTGATGTGTTCCCCCGGACCTACAAGGTCATGTGCAGTTCATGCTTGTATTTTTAGCGCAATTTGGAACAGATAATTACAATGTGGAAATTATAGTCTGCATTTTAGAATATTTTCGTGTTGCCAAGTTGTTATAATATTACCTTGCAATTCTCTCTCTCTCTCTCTCTCTCTCTCTCTCTCTCTCTCTCTCTCTCTCTCTCTCTCTCTCTCTCTCTCTCTCTCTCTCTCTCTCTCTCTCTCTCTCTCTCTCTCTCTCTCTTCTTTCTCTCTCTGTCACTATCTCTTTCTGTTTCTCTCTTTCTGTCTCTGTCTCTCTCTTTCTGTCTCTCTTTATCTCTTTTATTTCTGTTCTCTCTCTCGTTTTCTCTGTTTTCGCTCTATCTTTTTCTCTCTCTGTCCCTTTCTCCTTTTTCTCTTTCTCTCTCTATTTTCTTCTATCTTTCTCTCTCTCTCTCTCTCTCTCTCTCTCTCTCTCTATATATATATATATATATATATATATGTTTGTCTCTTTGTTTTTCATTCATTCTCTGTGTCTATCTGATCTAGTTTTGATTGTAGTGAATGACCTTCTTCCTTCATAAACTATTGACGGTTGTGTGGAGCCGTTAAGCGATATGGGTGGGACATAGTGGGGGCTACTTCAGTATCTGTTCCTCCTACACATCTTCAGTCGCTACCTCCATTAACGTCTTACTCTTAGTTCTTGTCATAGCCTTCATTTCGCTTTTTAAAAAAAAAACGGTGCAAAGGAAACAATTCCTACAAAATCCATCACAGTAATATACAACTGTCTTCTGAAATGATGAAATTAAACAAATTCAATAGAAAAACCCTTACAGATAAAAGTTCATAGTATTTTTTTAATGTTTACTAAGACATAAAATTATTGATTTGGTAATTTTACTATCAGGTATTATGATTTGTTTTCTACAACAACACTTATTGTCTCGTCATCGGGCGTGAGGTCTACGAAATACTGTCTCGCGGCAACTTCATGTCCTGAATGCTATTGATCAATTCTGTTTTTGTCCTATTTTCCACACTTTGATGTTTAACTACTCATAATCTTCTTTTTTTCTTCTAGTATATAAGATTACAGATAAAGAGGGGACACCCGAGGCATGTAAACAGTAAATAAATAAACATTACACACATAAAGGTATGTTTCAGGCACTGGTGAGAAATAAAGAAGTAGAAAGCTAGACAACAGAAAAACAACATAGAGAGATGATGATAGGAAACTCTATACAGAGCGATACAACAGGAGGCAATCCGATCATCAGAAGGGTCCCCCCGTCAAACAAGTGTTTCGGCCCTGTATATTCCTTTACACTCTAAGGGGGGCGGGCCCACTTGGGTCATGACTCCCAAATGTCTCAACCTCCTGTAGTCTTGTATCGAAAATGAACCCATTTCACTTTGGTAGCAACTTTAAAATCTACAACTCCGCCAGCCGTGGAGACAATTGTGAAAGTAACAAAGAGAAGACAAATTATTCCATTCGACACAAGTGATAGGCTCGCCGGAAAATCAACCCATGACCGGCAACAGCGCCTTGCTACGGAAGCGAATCACACTATCCTCCCAGACAACTAGCCACCACAAAAATAGTGCTCCGTGGAAAGGGGTCATTAACGCTATTTCCCGCACGTAACACCGGACATGTACCTAGGACGATCCAGCGTAATTAATGAGGCAATCACTTCTGCGGTCTCTACAGTTCTCAGTCTTCAATCATGTACTAGACACAGTATTAAGGTCTTTGTCTTGAGTAATCTTGTGGTATGAGATTACAGAGTTGTATTTCTTGAGGTATAAGATTACAATGTTGTATTTATTGTGGTATAAGTTTACAGTGTTGTATTTCTTGTGGTATAAGATTACAATATAGTTTTTCTTGTTGTATAAGATTACAGTGTTGTTGTTTTTTTGTGGTATACGATTATAATATTTTATTTCTTGTGGTAAAAGATTATGGAGTTGTAGTTCTTGTTTAATACAGAGTTCTATTTCTTGTGGGATAAGATTACAGAGTTCAATTTCTTGTGGTATAAGATTTCATAATGTTTTTCTTGTGGTATAAGATATTATATGCTACAGGATTATAGAGTTCTATTTCTTGTGGTATAAGATTACAGTGTTGTATTTCTTGTGGTATAAGACTACTGTGGTAAAGAGGGATGATATAAATATTTATAGGGGACTTAGTGTACTGACTGAGATCAGCTGTGAAGGTATCTGTATCTAATAAGTATGGTGTATTACAGATGACCCTACTTTGCTACCACACTTATACCTCAGTCAGACCTATTCTGGAATATTGTGATGACTACGTTGAATGTCTAGGGTTATGATAATGATGAAGTGTATGTTCACAACAACCAACAGACAGATAAACAATTTAATTTAATCCACAATACTTTACAACACTGTGACACTCACATACATAGAACACTCTATCTTCTTCTTCTTCCGTCCTTAGCCAATGACCGGCAAAGCAGTCAGTGGCCATTACGCCTAGTGGCATCTTAAGAGCAACAGCGAATAGATTTTCTCTGCCGTTGTTCCCATCACGCCTAATGGCGTCTTTAGGGCAACGACAAATCAATCCGTTTGCTGTTGTTTCCATAATCAAAGTGACTGGCAAACGGGTGATCAGCCCGTTGGTAGAACACTCTATAAGACTATCTTAAATGAGTCAAGTGTTAAAGTTTAAAAATATATGTACAGTAGAACTCCATTTATCCGAACCCCATGGGACCGAGCATCGTTCGGATAATCAAATGTTCGGATAATTGGATTACATAATGTATCGAGTACATGTACACATATTTCTAAAAATAATTAACCATCACAAGGAAAATACACTACAAAACATATTTACTTGTACTATAATAATAATACCCACACTGTATTAGATCACTGTATCACCAAAATCTTTTATTACACTGCAGTGCATGTACTACTTGTATTAATTATTTTTGTTAAGAAAGAGAAATGTTTTCAAAATAACATTACAAACGATTCAAAACCAGGCGCAACTTACGTATATATGTACTTGCACAGATGTAGCCCACTATTTAAAATAATGAGGAATCCTCTTTTGCACCAAACTGGAGAGTCTCGTTTTGGCTGCTAAGTCCCGCATTCTCTTCAACAGCAGAAGCTGTGTAGGACAGCTGTCATCTTCTTGCTCGTACCAAGCCATCGCTGTTTCTAGTGCTATAAAGGCCTCTTCAGGACTTGGTCGACGTTTTGGTTTTTCTTCATAATCTACAAGTACATCATGTACTTCTGAGGAGTCTTCATCATCGGTCACTACATGTATTTGGTTTTCTTCTTGCACAAAAGACAAAATTTCTTCGTCATTCAAAAACTGAAAACCAGAATCATTATCATCTTCTAGCCACATGTGTGCATCATCTTTGTCACAGTCCGAAAATCCGGGCATTGCTTGAAACAGTTCCACAACTTCATTTATACAATCATCATTTGTGTCCACTGCAGTAGTTTCATTTCCTCCTTTTTTCCCAAGCAATCTACTCCAAGCCTTGTTGAGATTATCTTGTGACAGGGTGGTCCAAGCATCATCTAACATATAGCAGCAGTCTTTGAGATTAAGCTTTTTGGAAAACGCCACCAAACGCCACCACACTTTCTTCATCTTCAGCCAACAGTAAACGACGCAGGACTTCCTTCTTGTACATCTTTTTAAGCTTTGCTATAACACCCTGATCCATTGGTTGAATCAGTGCTGTTACATTGGGAGGCAGAAAAAATTACTTTAAAATTTGCATCAACTGCATTCAATGTATCCGTCTCTGGATGAGATGGTGCATTGTCCAGTAGAAGAATTATTTTTCCAGTTTTCTTTTCTTGTTCTCTCAACCTCTTCACATTTGGGATGAACTGATTTGTATACCAATCAAGAAATATTTCACTATTCATCCAAGCACTCTTCTGTGCTTTGTAACACAATGGGAGACATGTCACATTCTTTAAACAACGTGGTTTTTTGGCTTTGCCGATCATTAGCACCGGTAAACGATGACTTCCACTGGCATTCGCGGCTACCAAAATTGTTACTCTCTCTTTGCACTTTTTAAACCCTGGGGCAGCTGCTTCGTGCTGAGATGCAAGTGATTTTTGAGGCAATGATTTCCAGTATAAGCCAGTCTCATCGGCATTATACACATCATCGAGTGAATAACCTTCTTCTTCCAAAAAAGCCAAGAATGTTTCTTTAAAATTTTTAGCGGCAGTTGCATCGCTAGATAAAGATTCCCCTTGAATCTCTAATTCTCGTATGCCATGACGAGATTTAAAGTTTCTTAACCATCCCTGGCTAGCCTTAAAGTCAGGAGGACCGTCAAGTTGATTGTTGAACTGAAGTGCCTTTTCACACAACAGAGAACCAGAGATAGGTTCCCTTTTGCTTCTTCTTTGCACAAACCATATATACAAAGCCTCTTCCAATTTCACATCTTTCGCATTTCTCATGGTTTTACGTTTCTTCGACCCATTTTCACTATCAAATTTCGATGCAAAACTCATAATTTTATCCTTGTTACTTTTGATGTCAGAGACGGTAGCTTTCTGATAAGTGCAGATGTGATGAAAGGGAAATGATCTTGGGAAATACGTGTTGAGTAGAGTTAATTTTGGGTTAGAGTACTTGCTTACAGATTGGTATGGATTTGTTTAAAGATATCTCCTCTTAGTTTCGTGGAAGACAGTATGTCAGATAGCAGGTGAACTCTGGTCATAATGTACTGTTTCTGAACTGTTTTTGAGTGATGTGTGAATAGCTCTCGCGGCTAGTGTCCGCAGGGATTTTTGAGAGCAGTGTTAAGAGAACAGTAGATTCTCGTGACTGTGTGAACGGGGTGTGTTCCCGTGGGTTCAGTCTATGCAGGGTTTTTGACTGAGGTGGTCAGCCCTAAGGTGGTTTTTTGGATAATGTATGCCTGCGCAGGGCTATAGAGATTTTGTAGGCCATGATTATTATATAACTGCCGTAGATGCAGTATTTGTGCACTGATGTGAAGTATAGAGATTTTGTAGGCCTTGATTATTATATATCTGCCGTAGATGCAGTATTTGTACACTGATGTGAAGTATAGAGATTTTGTAGGCCTTGATTATTATATATCTGCCGTAGATGCAGTATTTGTGCACTGATGTGAACTATAGAGATTTTGTAGGCCTTGATTATTATATATCTGCCGTAGATGCAGTATTTGTGCACTGATGTGAAGTATAGAGATTTTGTAGGCCTTGATTATTATATAACTGCCGTAGATGCAGTATTTGTGCACTGATGTGAAGTATAGAGATTTTGTAGGCCTTGATTATTATATATCTGCCGTAGATGCAGTATTTGTGCACTGATGTGAAGTATAGAGATTTTGTAGGCCTTGATTATTATATATCTGCCGTAGATGCAGTATTTGTGCACTGATGTGAAGTATAGAGATTTTGTAGGCCTTGATTATTATATAACTGCCGTAGATGCAGTATTTGTGCACTGATGTGAAGTATAGAGATTTTGTAGGCCTTGATGATTATATAACTGCCGTAGATGCAGTATTTGTGCACTGATGTGGAGTAGAGATTTTGTAGGCCATGATTATTATATAACTGCCGTAGACGCAGTCTTTGTGCACTGATGTGGAGTAGAGATTTTGTAGGCCATGATTATTATATAACTGCCGTAGATGCAGTCTTTGTGCACTGATGTGGAGTAGAGATTTTGTAGGCCATGATTATTATATAACTGCCGTAGATGCAGTCTTTGTGCACTGATGTGGAGTAGAGATTTTGTAGGCCAGGATGTGTAAAGGCCGTATGGTGTGTTAACTACATTATGAAGATTCATGTTTCGATGTAACTGTATTCGTCTAGATCTACGTGATGTTATAATTGTAATAAACCATGGTTAAAATATCATCAGACGTTACACCATTCCATGACTTGGTGTGTGCGCTACTGTGAGTGACTGTCCCAAACCACACTCACCTTCTTCACCATGATTGATTACATATAACATTTGGATTCTCCTTCACTAAAAAAGTCGTTAATTATCAGTGGTGGCCAGTATGGGGAATCACCATTCTAATTTTACATTACCTGGGAGAGATGTAGATCACTGTGTACCATTTATCCATTCAAGCGAGCCTAGACAGTACGTTAACCCACCGTGTCATGATGTCACCTTGCGTGTTGATGAGATGTTCGCAAGACCTCGAAGGAATTTTTGTTTTTTGTTTTTTAAAGGTCCTGTTTATTTTTTGTTCTGTTTACAAACACTGAATGTTATTGTATTCTTTAGTATAGAACTTTATATGTTGTTAATGAAATATTATGTAATCTTTGTAACATTTGATTGCCATAATTATTTGTTGCTTGTTACTTATATGACTGTATTTTAATTATGCATTAAATAATTTCTATGCACAAACTTATTTACTGAGACAATGTAATAGTCATTTTCATAGATAGTCCTGAGTGTTTATTCACTACTTAAAATTTTGTTTTGTTTTTTCATCATGGATTTGATACCATGTTTAATTAACATATTTATATACAGATTATTTGAATTAATTGTTTAGTGAAAGGTAATTTTAAACATAACTTGTATGTATTATTAATGATTTTTCGTTGAAATTAAGGACGTATTCTGAAACTTGGTTTCCATTTTTTCTCAATTATGACATTTGATAATTTAAACGATTCGATTTTTTTGTCAGCTAGAATTAACTTAAATTTCCTATTAAATTAAGTGGGTAGAATTAACAGCGACGGCTGATACTCTTGTTCATTTAAAGAATTTAAATATCTGATTATAATACATAGTTAAGATAAATAATATTACACTTATATATATTTATAACTTCGTTTGTAGTTAACATTTTATTACCCAATGTGACGTTTCTTTGATGTATTTTTTTTTTTTTAAAAAGAAGAGAAAAAAAAAACTTACACGTTTTGATGTGTGTCTATTTAAAGATAAGATTATTTTTATGTTACTCAGCTAATTTAATTGTTAGTTATTAATTATAGCTACATATTACTTAGAAATAAAAATACTATTTTTATTTAACCTAAAGAGAAGAAACATTTTTTGTATTGTAAATTTTTGGAAAATGTGTTTTGAACATTGTGATATTTATTTTTTTCTGCGCCAGCGCTAGATTGTATGTTAGGGTTACTATTATGTAGTGACATTAATTCTTTGAAAATGTTGTGATGTTTGGATGTATTTTTTGGTTGTTAGCGCTTGACTATGCGTCAATGCGGAACTTGTGTTATCGTTAATAATTTTTTGTTTGGGTGATATTTGATGTAATTTATTTTTAGTTATGTATAAGTTTATAATTTAGTTAAATTACTTATTATGCTGTGCTTGTCATAAGCTTTCTTTTTTGTGTTAGTATATAAATATACTTTAGCATTTTTGTATTTTACAATACGTTGTTATATTTGGATAGTTATTGTTAGGTGTTGTTACCAACTTTCTTTACATTTGCATCTTTACTGTCATCTCTCTTTGTTGACTATTCGTCATTTCTTTACATCTTTTCTGTTGTCTTTTCAGTATTGTCTGATATTTTGTTTATGCTTCCGTGTTTCATCTTTGATGTCATTCATACTTCTAGTATACTTTTTTTCGTGTTACGCTATTTATACTTTCATTCTTTGTAGTGTTAAGTTAATTATATGACTTTAGATAATGTAATTGGTTCTTATAGTTCTATTTGTTTTACATGTATGGAATTGTTGTCTTCATTGTCATCTTATGATTCTATTTGATTCTTATCATATTCCCATTTCATATTTTGTCTTTTCTCGTATGATAATTTATTTTCTGTTTAGTTTGTACTATGTATACTTAATTTGGGTTTTGTATTAGATTAATTTTTATTTTGGTATGCTTGAATGATTATGTTGGATGATTTAGTCGTTATCTTACATTTATTGATGATATTTTTGTAGATGTGCTATGTTCTCTTGTCATAGGTATATTTTTGTAGGTAATTGATAGAACTTCATTAATTTTTTAAAAAATTTTTGGGAATTAATTTAAGAGGTATCTGATATAACTTCATTGACCGTTAAATTTTTGGGAGTTAATTTTCAACAAAAAAAAAATGATATAATCATTTTTTTTCCCTGGGAGTGTGGCAAACTGATAAGTGCAGATGTGATGAAAGGGAAATGATCTTGGGAAATACGTGTTGAGTAGAGTTAATTTTGGGTTAGAGTACTTGCTTACAGATTGGTATGGATTTGTTTAAAGATATCTCCTCTTAGTTTCGTGGAAGACAGTATGTCAGATAGCAGGTGAACTCTGGTCATAATGTACTGTTTCTGAACTGTTTTTGAGTGATGTGTGAATAGCTCTCGCGGCTAGTGTCCGCAGGGATTTTTGAGAGCAGTGTTAAGAGAACAGTAGATTCTCGTGACTGTGTGAACGGGGTGTGTTCCGTGGGTTCAGTCTATGCAGGGTTTTTGACTGAGGTGGTCAGCCCTAAGGTGGTTTTTTGGATAATGTATGCCTGCGCAGGGCTATAGAGATTTTGTAGGCCATGATTATTATATAACTGCCGTAGATGCAGTATTTGTGCACTGATGTGAAGTATAGAGATTTTGTAGGCCTTGATTATTATATATCTGCCGTAGATGCAGTATTTGTACACTGATGTGAAGTATAGAGATTTTGTAGGCCTTGATTATTATATATCTGCGTAGATGCAGTATTTGTGCACTGATGTGAAGTATAGAGATTTTGTAGGCCTTGATTATTATATATCTGCCGTAGATGCAGTATTTGTGCACTGATGTGAAGTATAGAGATTTTGTAGGCCTTGATTATTATATACTGCCGTAGATGCAGTATTTGTGCACTGATGTGAAGTATAGAGATTTTGTAGGCCTTGATTATTATATATCTGCCGTAGATGCAGTATTTGTGCACTGATGTGAAGTATAGAGATTTTGTAGGCCTTGATTATTATATATCTGCCGTAGATGCAGTATTTGTGCACTGATGTGAAGTATAGAGATTTTGTAGGCCTTGATTATTATATATCTGCCGTAGATGCAGTATTTGTGCACTGATGTGAAGTATAGAGATTTTGTAGGCCTTGATGATTATATAACTGCCGTAGATGCAGTATTTGTGCACTGATGTGGAGTAGAGATTTTGTAGGCCATGATTATTATATAACTGCCGTAGACGCAGTCTTTGTGCACTGATGTGGAGTAGAGATTTTGTAGGCCATGATTATTATATAACTGCCGTAGATGCAGTCTTTGTGCACTGATGTGGAGTAGAGATTTTGTAGGCCATGATTATTATATAACTGCCGTAGATGCAGTCTTTGTGCACTGATGTGGAGTAGAGATTTTGTAGGCCAGGATGTGTAAGGGCCGTATGGTGTGTTAACTACATTATGAAGATTCATGTTTCGATGTAACTGTATTCGTCTAGATCTACGTGATGTTATAATTGTAATAAACCATGGTTAAAATATCATCAGACGTTACACCATTCCATGACTTGGTGTGTGCGCTACTGTGAGTGACTGTCCCAAACCACACTCACCTTCTTCACCATGATTGATTACATATAACATTTGGATTCTCCTTCACTAAAAAAGTCGTTAATTATCACTTTCCCAACATTGAAAATCCTCGCAAGTGAAGACACAGTTTCACCTTGTCCTAGTCTCTTGATAATTTCTGTTTTCGTTTCAATTGACAAAACATTGCGGTTCCTTTTATATGCTTTAGGCCTACTGGAAGATGCCATATCGCACAGAGAAATACTTGTACACCAAAATTATTCTGCTGTAGTAGCAGACACAGTTATTTTAAGTTGAACTGTCTGTTTAGCCAGTGTTCTACCTAGAACGCACTCGTACACTGGATTGGTAAACCAGATATTAACTGACTTTATGATCTAACTGACTTCCTGTACGTAAGCGACCGACCATTAGCCACCCCATTCTCTACAAATTGTTCGCACACATTTGAAGTTTGCCGCATCAAAAGATTCAGAATTTTAGTCTAACGTGACTGTGGCATCTGATTTTTTTTCAATTAAACTCCTCTCCGACAAGTTTTGTTCATGGTGGAGCAATTTTCTAGGCTTTGCCTCATGTTTGCTACTGAACTACACACATACAGACATAAATTTATCAATTCACATTCAATTTTCATCTAAAAGATATCAAATATGTCTAGCTTACCACATTTTCAAGGAAATATTAAACAAATACGTTGACTGGCGATGAGTTATGGCACAATTCCGATCTGCCTCTGTCCCAGGCTTTCATTAGAAAATATGAGCTGGATCTCAACGCACTTGCTTCTCAGTAAGTTTATTTTAAAAATGTGGCCCAGAACTGACGCTCCTAATTGACTATATCAAATGGTCTAACCAATAAGACTATGTTTACAAAAGTATTTGAAAAAAAGTACCCTTCCTACCGTTTCCCGTAACAACCAAAAAAAGTATCTGCAATCGACTAATCATATTTAGGCTTACATATTCTTCTAGCCAATAAAATCGGATTTAACTTGTTGGCCTATTTCCCGTAAAATAGTGGTTTTAAAACATGCCACTGAGCAAATATGGTCTGGTGCTGTCAGACAACCTCACTATTTTATTTTGGCTATAATTTGTTAATTCCTAGACTATTTGCGTAACACTTAACATATTCTTTGTCAGCAAGTCCTAAGGAACCCAAATATATAAATTTAATGGAGCTAAGTGGCTGCGTTCAAAATATGCATTTTCTTCTACCACCCGTTCACTTCGATACGATGGGGTGTCTTCTGTACTGTCAGGATTTCAGACGAAAAACAGTATTGGGTCATGTTTCCTAATAAGCATTAACCATGTTTTTTAAAACCTAACCTCGTATTGGTAGTGTTTTTTGTCCCTGTTTATTTTTAAAAAAGTTAGTGCTTCATGCCTTACGCGTGGGATTGGCGTTACTATTAATCGCGAGACTGTGGTAGTATTGCATGCGTTCCTCCGTTCAGCCCTCTCTCTCTCTCTCTCTCCCTCTCTCTCTCTCTCTCTAAGTCCGTCTGTCTTTTAGTTACGCAGTGTATAAAATGAAATTAATGGAAAATTAATCTAGGTCATTACGCAGTGTGTCTATCTCAAGGTTTTCTAAGAAATACAGTACACGTTTTATTGTTTTGTTGAAATGCGTGTAGTTGATGTAGTAGGCTTTACTAGTAAACGTGAAAGCGTTACAATTATGCAGACGGAGCATAAAAAAGGGTTCTCGAGTACAGTCATTGTGACAGCACTGTTCTTTACCATTCTTCTTTCCTTTTATTGAATTAATTCGTTAGGCTTTACATTTACTTTTTAATTTAGATATGTGGATTTAGAATGTTTCACGACAACTACAACGTTGTATTTCTCGTGGTATAAGATTACAGTGTTCAATTTCATGTGGTATAAGATTACAGTGTTGAATTTATTGTGGTATAAGATTCATTCATTCATTCATAACCCTCCACTCCCAAAGGAACATAGGCCTTCAACAAACACATGCCAAGTCCTGCTGTCACGTGCCGTCATCTCAAGTTCTTTCCACGTTCTCCTCGTCATTTTCACCTCTGTTTCCAGCTCTCTTCTCCATGTGCTTCTTGGTCTACCTCTGCCTCTCCTGCCTGGGGGTTCCAGAACAAGGACTGCCTTGTAATGCTATCAACAGGTTTCCTCAGTGTGTGTCGTATCCATCGCCATCGTCTTCTTCTCATCTCTTGTTCCACTGGCACTTGTCTAGTTCTTGTCATCAGTTCCACGTTGGTAACCTTGTCATACCATTTTAATCCCTCTATTCTACGCAAGCACCCATTTATGAAAGTCTGTAGCTTTTTGGTTGTTGTCTTTGTTGTTCTCCGTGTCTCAGAGCCATACAATAGGACTGACTTGACATTTGAGTTGAAGATTCTTATTTTCGTGTTGGATCCAATTTCTCTTGATCTCCAAATATTTCCCAATGCAATGAAAGCTCCTCTTGCTTTTTGTATTCTTATTTTGATATTGCTGTCTGTCCCTCCAACTTTGTCTATATTACTGCCAAGATATGTGTACGATTCTACATCTTGTATTGGTGTTTCTTCAAGTTCAACCCTGTTGTCATTACTTGCATTTATTCTCATTACTTTTGTGGTATAAGATTACAGAGTTCTATTTCTCGTGCTATAAGATTACAGTGTTGTATTTCTTATGGTATAGATTACAAAGTTGTTTTTTGTGGAATAAGATTACAACGTTGTATTTATTGCGGTATAAAATTATGCAGTGTTGAATTTCTTGTGGTATAAGATTACAGTATGAGTATTGTATTCTTGTGGTATAAGATTACAGTGTTTTATTCTTGTGGTATAAGATTACAGTGTTCAATTTCGTGTTGTATAAGATTACAGAAATGTTATTTCTCCTGCTATACGATCACATATATTTATTTCTTGTGGTATACGATTGCTGAGTCATATTGCACTAATACTATATTACACTACTTGCAGTATCAGATTACAGAGTTATAAATTGGTGATGTTGTCGTGAAATATTCTAATCCACATATATAAATTATCAGGTAAATATAAAGCCTAATAAATACATTTAATAAAGAAAAGAGCAATGGTAAAATAACAGTGCTGTCACAATGACTGTACTCGAAATCCCCCTTTTGTTTTATGCTTCGTCTGCAAATTGTAACGCTTTCACGTTGATAGTAAAAGCCTACTATATTATTACCCGCTTTCTTCAATGAAACGTGTGCTGTATTTCTTGGAAAAACATTTGAGATACGCAAGCTGAACAATGACCTAATTTTAATATTTCATTCATTCCATTTTATACACGGCGTAACGAAAGACAGATGGACTAAAGGATAGAGAGAAGGGAGAGGCATAAAGCCGAACACGTGCAACACAAAACACGCGTCGCGCGATACACAATTACTACTATCACGCGTGTAAGGCCACATGCACTAACTTTTTCGGACGGACAGTGATAAAAACACTAACCTTCCCAGAGTTAGGTTTTTAAATCCTGAAAAACTCTTATTAGAAAGATGACAATAGATGGGTTTACGTTTGAAAACATTACAGTACCCAGACAGCACATCTTCGAAACAGGAGGTAGAAGGAATTGCATATTTTGAACGCAGCATTTTAGCTCTATTAAATATATATATTTGGGTTCCTTAGGGTTTGCTGACAAAGAATATGTACAACGTTATGCAAATAGTCTAGGAATTAACAAGTTATAGCCAAAATAAAATGATGGTGCTGTCAGACAACACCCAAAATCAGAATCGCTCAGTGGTAGATTTTTTTACACCACCATTGTACGGGAAATGGGCCACAAGTTACATTTGAACTGATTGGCTGGAATGATATGTAAGGCTAAACACGATTAGTCGGACTATAAATGCTATCCTTGGTTGTTAGGGGAGACGTAGGAAGTTAAAATTTTTTCAAACACTTGTCGAAACGTGGCTCCATTGGCCAGACTCGCTGATATACTCACTTAGGAGCGTTAGTTCGAGACCACTAGTTCAAATAAGCTTGATAAAGCAACAGTGCGTTGAAGCCAGCTCATATTTTTGCTAAATAAAAGCCTGGAACATAAGCAGATGGGAATTTGTGCCAGTATTTGTGCCAGAATTCATTGCTAATCAACGTATCTGTGTTTGTTTCCATGAATTGTGGTAAGCTTGAAACATTCAGTATCTTTTAATGAAAATTGAATGTGAATTGTTAATTTATGCCTGTATATATGTGTAGTTCAGTAGCAAACATGATGTAAAGCCTATAATGCTCCAGCCTGAACAGAAGGTGTCGGAGGAAAGTAAAACTGCATGGAATGGCCAAACAGTACACTGACACCTAGATTATTGATTAGACAGAAATAATGCTGGAAGTGCAGAGGCGTAGTAACCATTAAGGAGGTTAATACTGGTATAAAGTATTTCAGATGAAGCTGACAGTTGGCCTAACGCTCTGAACTCAATGTTTGTGATGTATTGTGCTCAGTGTAAAAAGAGAGTATAAATTAGTTATGAAGTAGAAGGTACATCCTTCTTGTTTTCAGGGACCGTGGTCTTGATGGTATTGAGCAGCACCTGGTCAGAGCTTTGCTGAATCCAGAGTCGGACAGCATACTCCTTGGTCCATTTAGCTATCAGTGAGGTGTCTCCAGAGCACAGGGGAGAAATCGAGCAGAGGAGTCTTTTCCTGCCGCCATCACGCAAGATAAGCTGATCTGGCCAGCTGAGCTCAACATTATGTACCCCCATCTTAAAATAACATTGTAACATAAACTTAAGAGGGGAAGTAAATTGTTTTAATATCAGGAACTGAGAACATCTCCAATACTAGTTCCAATAAAGACAAACTATTGAAGTCATGATGACAAATACCAACAGAGCTTGAACAAAACAAAACCAGTATTACCTCATATTACTACTACACAACTGACACACATAGGATACTTTTAATAATATATGTCATTACAATATTCATATTGATAAATTCTGTACTTATAACTTGTAATTAAAATTGATTGTGATTCCTGGTTCCCTTTGTATTTGAATCAGGACACATATTCATTCATGACAGCAATGAATACATATTGTTATTTGAAAAGTTATCAGTGACTCCTTTAAGATATCCTTGTAGAGTGTTTTATGTATGTGAGTGTCACAGTGTTGTCAAGTGTGGTGGAATAAATTAAATTGTTTATCTGTCTGTTGTTGTTATGACTTACACTTCATCATACACATACCCTAGACATACAACGTAGTCATCACACTATTCCAGAATAATTCTGACTGAGATATATATATATGTGGCAGCAAGTAAGGTTATCTATAATACACTACTCTTATTAGATATAGATACCTTCACAGCTGATCTCAGTCAGTACACTAAGTCCCCTATAAATATTTATAACATCCCACTTCACCACATATATTGGGGTCTCGCTCTTGGGATTTTGAATCTTTCCCTATTAAAAATATTGGGGGTAATTCACTTCAGGGAATATAAGAATTAAAAGGTATCCTTGGGTGGAATTAAATAAGGTTGAGCTCACGGTGCCTGTGTTGTCCATTAGATATATATTTAGAGATTGAATTGTTGGTTAGACATTGTATAAATTTACCTGATAGACAATGGCGGACCTGGCCAAGTTTCGATCTGCTGCTGTTCAGACTGCAAAAGAGTTAGGATTAGATGGGCAAGTTATGGTTGCCTATGTCACTACGGAATGTGACAAATTTATTGAACGCGAAGAAAGAAGGTTTGAAGCCGAAAGAAAGTTAGAGGCTGAAAAAGAAATTAAGAGGTTGCAGATTGAGGCTGAGGCTAAGAAATTGGAAGCAGAAAGAGAAGAAAGAAGATTGGCTGCAGAAAGGGAAGAGAAGAAATTAGCTGCAGAAAGGGAAGCAGAAGAAAGAAGATTGACTGCAGAAAGGGAAGAGAAGAAATTAGCTGCAGAAAGGGAAGCAGAAGATAAAAGATTACAAAGGGAACATGAGTTACGACTAAGGGAGTTTGAGTTTCAAGGCCATGCTCCTGAAAATGGTGCCAGTCCCTTTGCCTCTGATGCCACTGTTAGCCAAGGAGCCTCAACCTCAGCTATGAATTTTCATTTAGATCATTTTGTTGAGAAAGACGATGATATAGAGAGCTATCTAAATAGGTATGAACTATTAGCTACCACGTATGGGTTAGAGAGAGAGAGGTGGAGCTTAAAGTTATCTCAAGGACTTCGTGGGGCAGCTTATGAAGTTTTTGCAAAAATGAGCAGAGGTGATCAGGAAAATTATGACATGCTAAAGCAGGCTCTTTTGTTAAGATATGAAAAGAATGCAGAATTCTATAGGAAAAAATTTAGGAATGCTAAACTACTGTCAGGTGAAACCTATCACCAGTTTTCTGCACGAATAGAGACATACTTGGAGAAATGGACTTCTCTGGGGAAAACCCAAGATCTTAAGGAAATGGTCCTTATAGAGCAATTAAGAGAGTCCATGGCTCCAGACCTGAGAAAGTTTCTCATGGAACAAGGTGCAGAGAGGCTGGGTGAGTTGCTAAATGTTGCTGAAAGGTATCAAGCAGCTCAAGCAGAGGTAACAGGTAATAAAAAGAAACAAGTGGATAACTTTAGGGCACCACAGAACTTTAATAAATTTGATCCTAGGGATCAAAACCAAGGTAAGCACCAGTTTGATAGGCCACGGTATGAAAATAAAAATAAATTCCCACAATTCGATGAAAGGAAATATGATGAAAGAAAATCGTTCAACCAAGGAAAAAGGTGGTGTAAGAATTGTCAGATGGACAATCATGACACTGACCGTTGCAGAAGGAAACCTGTGTATATGGCAACCCTTCAGGTCAGGTCGACCTCAAGACAGGAGGAGGATATTATGTTGGATACCACTCCAGAAGAGATGAGGAAGGCACAGGCTGGGGATAAAACACTCAAGCCTTGTTTCAGAAAATTGTCAACTTGTCATACAACTCCAGGCAAGGGAGATTTTTACATGAAAAACAAGTAGATGTATAGGAAGACTGGAGCTAGATCCAAAGGTCAGGGACAGCTGGTACTTCCTAAAAGATATAGGGCAGACTTAATAAGGAGCCTACATGTGAAACCAGATGAGGACCATGAGAAGATAGGTACCATCATTCAAAAGGTGGCTCACAATTATTATTGGCCCAAAGCAAGATGGGACATTGAGAATTTTGTAGAAAGGTGTAGCATAGCACATGAGGGAACACCCACAAGTGGGAACATGGATCAGGACCTGGACACGCCACGGGGCAAAAATAGGCCTGATAATAAAAAGAAAAATAGATTTGATAAAGTGGACCAAATGGAATGGGAAGCCCCTTTTCACGGACAAGCTTCACTTAACTGTTTTACAATGGCCACTATGCGGAGAGTGCAAAAGGATGTCTTACCCCAGGATAAGCCGACAATCCCTCAATCGGACTTAAACAAACTGGAGGAAGAGGATGTAGAGAGGAAATCTCTCATCAAGAATCTTAAGTGGGGAGAAAGCCCCAAAAGAAAAATTGGTAGCGGTCGTTTTGTGAATGAAAATTCTGGGAGGAAAAATCATCACTATAAAGCTTCGAGTGGAAGAGACCATACCGGTGCATGGACAAATAGGTCCACACAATTAAAGGTCCACATGTAGCTTTGTTAAGAATGTGGACTGATGAAAAGGCAGAGGAAAACATTACATCTTCATACCAATATGTGAATGAGCTGACCACTCGTTTAAAAACTGGCTGGAAACTTGCCAATGAAAATTTGAAACAAGCCAGGAAGAAACATGCTGCCTATTATAACAGGAAGGCGAAAGACAGAAATTTGGCTGTGGGAGAGAAAGTACTGCTTCTTTTGCCCGGGAGTCAGAATAAGTTACAAATTGGATGGCAGGGTCCATATACAGTTTTAGAGAAGGTATCTAGAACAAATTATAAGATAGATAAGAAGGGGAAAGAAAAAATCTATCATGTGAAACTCCTGAAGAAATATTTGGAAAGAGAACATCAGGAAGAGACACACTTGTTGACCTTGTCCATCGCCATGGAGATGAAAAAGGAACCACTTTCATCATTTGAATATCCATTACACCCCTGTGAGACAGCAGCCCAGGTGAAAATCAGTACACATTTAACGAAAACTCAGAAAGAGAGAGTGCAACAGGTTCTAAATAATCATGCAGAGGTGTTAACAGATCGACCAGGGCATACAAACCTATTGGAATATGATATGAAACTGATAGACCACACACCTGTCTGTATGAAACCATATTCGATTCCGTTTGCTAAGGAGAAAGCTTTGAAGGAAGAGATAGACTATCTATTGAAGGAAGGAATTATTTCGCACAGTGAATCTTCGTATAGTTCCGGTGTTGTACTCTTAAAGAAGCCCTCTGGAGAACATAGACTCTGTATAGATTACAGGAGACTGAATGCTATTACAGAAGGACAGGTGGATCCATTGCCGGATACAAATCAGCTGTTTGCCAGACTAAATAAAGCTAAATATTTCTCAAAAGTGGATCTGAGTAAAGGATACTATCAGATTCCAGTAAAGCCTGAGGTTAGACCATACCTAGCCTTTAGTACCTCAGAAGGACACTATGAGTTTAATAGATTGCCATTTGGATTGAAGAATGCGCCTAGTGTCTTCTCTAGAATGATGAGAAAATTGTTGGATGTAAACATTTCGGAGGAACGTAATGAATCCCTGAGTTGCCTCTTTGATTGAGGATATTCCGAATGTTTCATACAGGATAATAAGAAGATTATGGGATCCACTACAAAAACTCTGCTATCACCAGGTATATGTTATCTCCTCATAACGTACATTTTGAGGGAAATATAATGTTCTCTGGACATGTCATTGCGCAGACTCAGAGAAGAGAAATGGTGAATACGGGTTGCGAAGCAGCATTAAGACAAGCACTCACACTTGCGGCTGTTCAGTAACATAACCGAAATATATTATTGGTTGTAGAAGTCTGAGGCAGATTTCAAGAGTAGTGCCTACTCTGAATGGACCCAACTACATAAAACCATGATAGCACCACAGCAGAGTAAAGTCAAGTTGACTTACATTTATCTATGTGTATATAGAATAAAGGACTGACATGGAATGTCTGTTTTAAGAGGGGAGGTGTCGTGAAATATTCTAATCCACATATATAAATTATCAGGTAAATATAAAGCCTAATAAATACATTTAATAAAGAAAAGAGCAATGGTAAAATAACAGTGCTGTCACAATGACTGTACTCGAAATCCCCCTTTTGTTTTATGCTTCGTCTGCAAATTGTAACGCTTTCACGTTGATAGTAAAAGCCTACTATATTATTACCCGCTTTCTTCAATGAAACGTGTGCTGTATTTCTTGGAAAAACATTTGAGATACGCAAGCTGAACAAAGACCTAATTTTAATATTTCATTCATTCCATTTTATACACGGCGTAACGAAAGACAGATGGACTAAAGGATAGAGAGAAGGGAGAGGCATAAAGCCGAACACGTGCAACACAAAACACGCGTCGCGCGATACACAATTACTACTATCACGCGTGTAAGGCCACATGCACTAACTTTTTCGGACGGACAGTGATAAAAACACTAACCTTCCCAGAGTTAGGTTTTTAAATCCTGAAAAACTCTTATTAGAAAGATGACAATAGATGGGTTTACGTTTGAAAACATTACAGTACCCAGACAGCACATCTTCGAAACAGGAGGTAGAAGGAATTGCATATTTTGAACGCAGCATTTTAGCTCTATTAAATATATATATATATATTTGGGTTCCTTAGGGTTTGCTGACAAAGAATATGTACAACGTTATGCAAATAGTCTAGGAATTAACAAGTTATAGCCAAAATAAAATGATGGTGCTGTCAGACAACACCCAAAATCAGAATCGCTCAGTGGTAGATTTTTTTACACCACCATTGTACGGGAAATGGGCCACAAGTTACATTTGAACTGATTGGCTGGAATGATATGTAAGGCTAAACACGATTAGTCGGACTATAAATGCTATCCTTGGTTGTTAGGGGAGACGTAGGAAGTTAAAATTTTTTCAAACACCTGTCGAAACGTGGCTCCATTGGCCAGACTCGCTGATATACTCACTTAGGAGCGTTAGTTCGAGACCACTAGTTCAAATAAGCTTGATAAAGCAACAGTGCGTTGAAGCCAGCTCATATTTTTGCTAAATAAAAGCCTGGAACATAAGCAGATGGGAATTTGTGCCAGTATTTGTGCCAGAATTCATTGCTAATCAACGTATCTGTGTTTGTTTCCATGAATTGTGGTAAGCTTGAAACATTCAGTATCTTTTAATGAAAATTGAATGTGAATTGTTAATTTATGCCTGTATATATGTGTAGTTCAGTAGCAAACATGATGTAAAGCCTATAATGCTCCAGCCTGAACAGAAGGTGTCGGAGGAAAGTAAAACTGCATGGAATGGCCAAACAGTACACTGACACCTAGATTATTGATTAGACAGAAATAATGCTGGAAGTGCAGAGGCGTAGTAACCATTAAGGAGGTTAATACTGGTATAAAGTATTTCAGATGAAGCTGACAGTTGGCCTAACGCTCTGAACTCAATGTTTGTGATGTATTGTGCTCAGTGTAAAAAGAGAGTATAAATTAGTTATGAAGTAGAAGGTACATCCTTCTTGTTTTCAGGGACCGTGGTCTTGATGGTATTGAGCAGCACCTGGTCAGAGCTTTGCTGAATCCAGAGTCGGACAGCATACTCCTTGGTCCATTTAGCTATCAGTGAGGTGTCTCCAGAGCACAGGGAAGAAATCGAGCAGAGGAGTCTTTTCCTGCCGCCATCACGCAAGATAAGCTGATCTGGCCAGCTGAGCTCAACATTATGTACCCCCATCTTAAAATAACATTGTAACATAAACTTAAGAGGGGAAGTAAATTGTTTTAATATCAGGAACTGAGAACATCTCCAATACTAGTTCCAATAAAGACAAACTATTGAAGTCATGATGACAAATACCAACAGAGCTTGAACAAAACAAAACCAGTATTACCTCATATTCTTCTTCTTCTTCTTCCATCCTTAGCCACCAACCGACAAAGCAGTCGGTGGCCAGTACGCCTAGTGGCGTCTTAGGGCAACAACAAATCGATTTCTTTGCCGCTGTAACCCATCATGCCTAATGGCATCTTTAGGGCAACGACAAATTAATCGACTTGCCATTGTTCTACTACACAACTGACACACATAGGATACTTTTAATAATATATGTCATTACAATATTCATATTGATAAATTCTGTACTTATAACTTGTAATTAAAATTGATTGTGATTCCTGGTTCCCTTTGTATTTGAATCAGGACACATATTCATTCATGACAGCAATGAATACATATTGTTATTTGAAAAGTTATCAGTGACTCCTTTAAGATATCCTTGTAGAGTGTTTTATGTATGTGAGTGTCACAGTGTTGTCAAGTGTGGTGGAATAAATTAAATTGTTTATCTGTCTGTTGTTGTTATGACTTACACTTCATCATACACATACCCTAGACATACAACGTAGTCATCACACTATTCCAGAATAATTCTGACTGAGATATATATATATGTGGCAGCAAGTAAGGTTATCTATAATACACTACTCTTATTAGATATAGATACCTTCACAGCTGATCTCAGTCAGTACACTAAGTCCCCTATAAATATTTATAACATCCCACTTCACCACATATATCACGCTTTAGTCCAGCAAGTTGTAAATTAATATCTGACTATGCTCTTGAGTTAGGGATGGCAAAGGCATCGAGGAAGGGAATTGGTCAACCCCTGCTAAAACAGAGACTTTGTATGGGTGAAGAATGTAACACTTCTCTTCTTTAGTAAAGTATCTGCCACTGAGCTACCTTTACGTTCTTCTATTAGTTATTTCATTTCTGCTAATATGTAAGCAGCCACTCTATTAAGTAAGTAGTCACACTAATAAGTAAGCAGTCACATTAATAAGTAAGTAGTGACACTAATAAGTAAGCAGCTACACTAATAAGTAAATAGTCAAACTAGTAAGTAAGCAGTCACACTAATAAGTAAGTAGTCACACTAATAAGTAAGTAGTCACACTAATAAGTAAGCAGCCACACTAATAAGTAAGCAGCCACACTAATAAGTAAGTAGTCACAACAATAAGTAAGCAACTACAGTAATAAGTGGGTAGCCACACTAATAAGCAAGCAGTCACACTAATAAGTAAGTAGTCATACTAATAAGTAAGTAGTGATACTAATAAGTAAGCAGCCACACTAATAAGTAAGCGCCCACACCAATAAGTAAGCAACCACACGAATAAGTAAGGAGCCACGCTAATAAGTAAGCACCAACACACCAATAAATAAGCAGTCACACCAATAAGTAAGCAGCCACACTAATAAGTGAGGAGCCACACCAATAAGTAAGGAGCCACGCCAATAATTAAGGAGCCGCACCAATAAGTAAGCAGCCGCACCAATAAGTAAGGAGCTTCACTAATAAGTAAACACCCACACCAATAAGTAAGCAGCCTTTGTGGTTTCGACTTGAAATTACAGCTTGCTTTTAGAGTCTTCAGTTTAATTTATGTTTTAAAGACAGTTATATACGGAAGTTAATTATGTCCAGTCTAGGGCAAAGAAAACTTTAATTTTTCTAATTCGAAATTGTGAAACAGACAAATGCTGTATTTTTGGTTAAGCATCTGTGGGTTTGCGTAAACGTGTGTGCGTGTGCGAAAACGTGTGACTAGTTTTCAGTTGATCTTTATTCTTGAGTGAACCGTTGTGCGTATGTAGACATGTCAATAAGGAAAAGAGAGACAAAGATAGCTGCAACTTGTATTAAGAAGAGCGAATACTAAGCTCGGGCCTACCTTCTAACTGGCACACTAGAATTCTTTAGCCTGCTACTTAACCTAAATACATAAGAACAAAAATGATAACGAATAACCATCACTGAGGTTAAGAGCAGAGAGAATATGACACGTGACAGAATTTAAAAAACATTTAATAAACAAGGGTACAGCCACTGCAATAAAAAGATTGAATTGTAACGTAGAACCACTTTTATTATATGCAAGCAGGTCCTTGACAGTAAGCAAAAAATTAATTAATTAATGGAGTCAAGAAAGTTGTCATTCTTAGAAGATGGTTAATAATCTCAAGGTCAGCTTGGGTAACTAACAATGAATGCTTGAGAACAGCCAACGATCAAAGAAATATAATCAAAAAAATTAGTAAGAAGATTATCAACCTCTGTTGGCCGTGTGATATGCAGCATCATTTGAAAACATCGTGACAATGGGACGATAACTGGCAAAAATCTAGAGGAAGACAAGAGATTAGAAATGTATAGTTTGACTCATGTGGCGTCACGGGAGATCAAGAACAGAGTCAACAGAGTGTATAAAGGTTTAAGATCTTTTGAGGGATATATGATTATCTACGCCTCGACCCGTGGTTCTTAAGTGAACCTTCTGCAAAAAGTTGTAGGCCTTAGAGTTTGTTTTTTGTTTATTTTTTAATTCCAGCGGTTAAGCATTGTGTTGTGTGTATGTTGTGTTGTGTGTATGTGTTACTTTGAGCGCACAGGGCGTAAACGCATTGTTTTCCCCCTTAAACAGATAACTCTTGTCGTCTTGTTGGGACACACATTCTCTTTGTTATGCACCTTTGGTGCTTACGTAAGGTACATGGATTGCAATAGTAAGGCAATGTACAAGCTTGGAACTGATGACAAGAACCAGGCAAGTACGACTGGGACAAGAAATGAGAAGAAAACGCTGGTGATGAATTACACATACATTGAGGAAACCTGCTGATCACCTTACCAGGCTGGCCTTATATTTGTTTTCCCAAGATAAGAGCCGAACTGAAACTGACGAGGGAGATATGGAAAGACCTTGATCTGAAAACATGCAACAGGAATACTTGGCATGTGTTTTTTGAACGTCTATGCTTCTTCAGGATCTAAAGTGTATTGACTGATTATTAATTGACTGATTGATTAATTGACTGATTGATTAATTGATTGATTGAAATGAAGTTTCAGTAGCGGTCCAGAACCTGTTGTCTGTTATGCTATCAGTTATCTGCCGATTATGTGTTTTCCTTCCTGGCTAAGATCTTGTGCGCACTCAGTCATCAACAATATTGTGCTTCAACAATCATCAACAATCGTGTGCTCCAAAAATCATCAACAATCGTGTGCTCCAAAAATCATCAACAATCCTGTCCTCCAACAATCATCAACAATCGTGTCCTCCAACAATCATCAACAATGCTGTGCTACAACAATCATCAACAAACCTGTGCCCCAACAAACAACACAAATCGTGTGCTCCAATAATCATCAACAATCGTGCGCTCCAACAATCATCAGCAATACTTTGCTCGATCAATCATCAACAATTTTGTGTTCTAACAATCATCAAAAATCATGTGCTCAAAAAATCAACAACAATTTTGTGCTCTAACAATCATCAACCAACAATTGTGTGCTCTAATAATAATTAACAATGGTGTGCTCGAACAATCATCAACAATCTTGTGCTCAAATGATTATCAACACTTTTGTGCTCTAACAATCATCAAAAATCATGTGCGCCAACAACCATCAACAATCCTGTACTCCAAAATCACCATCAATTTCGTGCTCTAACAACCATCAACAATCCTGTGCTCCAACAATCATTAACAATTTTGTGCTCTAACAATCATCAACAATCTTATGCTCTAACAATCATCAACAATCCTACCATTAAACAATCATCAACAATCCAGGGTTCCAACAATCATAAACAATCGTGTGCTCCGACAATCATCAACAATCGTTTGCAACAATAATCATAACAATCGTGTGCTCCAACAATCATCAACAATCGTGTCCTCCAACAATCATCAACAATCGTGTGCTCCAAAAATCATCAACAAACTTGGACTCCAACAATCATAAACAATCGTGTGCTACAACAATCATCAACAATCATATGCCCCAACAAACAACGCCAATGGAGTGCTCCAACAATCATCAACAATCGTGAGCTCCAACAATCATCAACAATCGTGTGCAAAAACAATCATCAACAATCGTGTGCTCAAACAATATTCAACAATCGTGTCCTCCAACAATCATCAATAATCGTGTGCTCAAAAAATCATCAACAAAAGTGTGCTCCAACAATCATAAACAATCATGTGCTACAACAATCTACAATCCCATGCCCCAACAAACAACGCAAATCGTATGATCCAATAATCATCAGCAATCGTGTACTGTAACAATCATCAACAATAATGTGCTCCAACAATCATGAAAAATCGTGTGCTCCAACAATCATCAACAATAGTGTGTTCTAACAATCATCAACAATCCTGTGCTCTAACAATCATCAACACTTTTGTGCTCTAACAATTATTAACTTTCCTGTGCTCCAACAACCTTCAACAATTTTGTGTTCTAACAATCATCAAAAATCCTGTGCTCCAAAAATCCTCAACAGTTTTGTACTCTAACAATTATCAACCAAAAATTGTGTGCTCTAACAATAATTAACATTGGTGTGCTCTAAGAATCATCAACAAACTTGTGCTCAAATAATTATCAACAATTTTGTACTTTAACAGTCATCAAAAATCCTGTGCTCCAACAATCATCAACAATCCTGTACAACAACAATCATCATCAATTTCGTGCTATAACAAACATCAACAATCATGTGCTCCAACAATCACCAACAATGTTGTGTTCTAACCAACAATCGTGTACTCTAGCAATCAGCAACAATCGTTTTCCCTAATAATAATTAACAATTTTATGCTCTAACAATAATCAACAATCCTGCCGTCAAATAATCATCAACAATCGTGCGCTCCAACAATCATCTACCATCGTGCGCTCCAACAATCATCAACAATCGTGTGCTCCAACTCTTATCAACAATCGTGTGCTCGAACAATCATCAACAGTCGTGTCCTTGCAAAAATCATTAACAATCGTGTCCTCCAACAATCATCAACAACCTTGTGCTTCAACAATCATCAACAATCATGTGCTTCAACAATCATCAACAATCCAGTGCTCCAACAATCATTAACAATCTTGTGCGCAACAAACATCACAAATCGCGTGCTCCAATAATCATAAACAATCGTTGCTCCAACAATCATCACCTATCCTGTGCTCCAACAATCATAAAAATCGTGTTTTCCAACAATCATCAACAATCCTGTACTCCAACAATCAACAACAATCGTGTGCTCTAACAATCATAAACATTCCTGTGCTCCAGCAATCACCAACAACCCTGTGCTGCAACAATCATCAAAAATCGTGTGCTCCAACATTCATCAACAATCCTGTGCTTCAAAAATCATCAAAAATCGTGTGCTCCAACAATTATAAAAAAATTGTGTGCTCCAACAATCATCAACAATCCTGTGCTTCAAAAATCGTGTGCTCCAACAATCATCAACAATTCTGTGCTTCAAAAATCATAAAAAATCGTGTGCTCCAACAATCATCAACAATCCTGAGCTTCAAAAATCATCAAAAATCGTGTGCTCCAACAATTATAAAAAATCGTGTGCTCCAACAATTATCAAAAATCGTGTGCTCCAACAATTATCACAAATCGTGTGCTTCAACAATCATCAACAATCTTGTGTTCCTGCAGCTACATTTTCCTTTTCGCTACTAAGTGATCATGGCGGCACCATTGCAAAGACCCAGTCACTTGCGTTGGACAAGTCTGGTCACCCAAAATAACACATAAGGAAGGGAAACCCGAGGCCTGTAAACAGTAAATAAATATTTGACACACATAGAGGTATGTTTTCAGGCACTCGTAAGAAATAAAGAAGTAGAAAACTAGACAACAGAAAAGCAACAGGTTCGAGTCCTGGGTAAGCCACTCACGTCTTTTGTTTTTCTGTTGTCTAGTTTTCTACTTCTTTATTTCTCACGAGTGCCTAAAAACATACCTTTATGTTTGTCTAATATTTATTTACCCAAAATAAAAACCGCTGCAACGAAGCATACGTCACGCTTGATAACTTTCTGACGTCATCATTCTTACTAAGAGACGTCGTGTAACAACATGAGTTGACTGGGAACTCTTCCTGGTACACAAACAACGCAAACAAGATTAACTGAAATTGTGTGTACCCCAGACCAGCTCCCAACACTGGTATTCATCATCATTATCAGCATCTTTATCATCATAATTTCCTTTTTGACTCCCTTCGAGGCATCAACACAACAGCTAATCCCCTTGAAAGCAGCCACCACCAAAGCGTGCTCTTAAAGTTGTGGTTTCTGTATCGATATATTTTACATGAGGCTATCAGCCGCACACACCCCACAGGTATAACTGTCAGCGATTATCATAAACAATTCATATCATTTTATTGTTATCTTGACCCTTTTCAAATTTGAGTTCTTAGATTAGTTCTCACTTTCTTGCCTGCTCTCATTTATCACTTCTATTCCCTAACGAAACCATCATTGTCGTAGCGTGGTCTGTGTGTTTGTTGTTTATGCTTATACAACATTAGCCTCCCATATTACACCCTATTCGTCCACCTTACTATGCTGTATAGTTTTACTTTAGTTCTCATGTTCTTACTCAGAATATTTTATATGTGGATGGTTTTGAGCTTATGTCACACCGCATTAGCTCATTTGAACTTGTGAAGGCACTTTATTTGTTTAACAAAATCGTAGTTGTTAAATTGATCACACTTTGTTTCGTGAACACCGGCACAGTCTGTGTTTTAACTGTATCGCTCTGTTGTGAAGAGGCCTCAGTGTCACGGGTTGCCCCCCCCCCCCCCCCCCACCCCCCCCCCGCCGACCCCCCCCCGCCCCCCCCCCCCCCCCCCCCCCCGCCCCCCCCCCCCCGCCCCCCCCCACCCCCCCCACCCCCCCCCCCCCCCCCCCCCCCCCCCCCCCACCCCCCCCGCACCCCACCCCCCCGCACCTCCCCCCCCCCACCCCCACCCCCCCCCCCACCCCCCCCCCCCCCCCCCTCCCCTTTGCTCTCTGCAGTAGTGGTCCAACAGTGACCAAAACCTAGAGTATCTAATGTGGGTCTTCAATGGTATCTACCTCCGCACAAGATAACTCTTGGCAGAGTTGTAGATAGAAGGGTAATGATGCTTCTACCTCGAGGGACTATTCACAAGATATTTCAGAAGTCAAGACAATGCTGAATGCACCTGAGTACGTTAAATTTCTATCTGACCCGCCGCCTTTTGTGAAGATGTATATTGTATGATTTAGCTCGTTCAAGGCGCCAGCTTTTTTAATTCCGCGAAATTCATCTTATTATATATATATATATATATATATATATATATATATATATATATATATATATATATATATATATATATATATATATATATATATATATATATGAATTTATACTACAGGATCTGGATCATATGTATGCCTTTCTCTCTGTAATGATTAATTAAAATATGAGTTTGTCAAAATCATCATACACAAATTTGAAGATCAATTACTTTGAAACAAATGTAAATAAATATGACTGGTGATTGTGAAAAATAATTAGGTTTCTTCACCGAAAAGTCTTTAGGCTTAATGAATTTAACAAAATAAAGTTCTATTGTTTTTGGCTTGTTAAAACTGGGACTTGCCAAAATGCTGAAGTGCCGATGCTGCTTTTCCATAGATTCGTCTCTGTGGTGAGAGGCACATTTCCAGATCAGTTCAGGAAGTAACCGCTCCGTTTCAAGGCAAGAATCTTCAGGTGTCGATCACAAGCTTCGAACCACAGTCTAGTATTACACCAAATGGTCGCTGCGGGTCGTACTGCAAATAGTCGGATCGCCTCGTACTGGTACCACAAACGTTAGAGGGAATAGAAGAATAATTCCTCTGCTAAATATTTGTTTGCCTGATATTAATCAGGCGCCTTTTCCTGCTGTCCGTCAGCCGTTTGTTTTCTCAGATTTTACTCTCTCTGAGCGTATATCATATCACTCAAGGCATGTGATGAAAAATCATAGTATGTCAGTTAATTTAAGGAAACATTTGGGACTGGATATGGGCAGTGGCTTGTGTATGAAGAAACATATTAAGTTTACATACATTCACAAAATAATAATATACAACTATGCACAGGTTGATGTAATCACTCCATGCTCCATTTGGAGTCTGGGGTTATCTCTGCTTTTGGTTCTTCCGTGAGAACTAGCTTGCTGTGGTGGTTCATGAATGTATCATTTTCACATGCTGAGGTTGCCAGCTGTCGTGAGAAATTCTAATCCACATATATAAATTATCAGGTAAATGTAAAGCCTAACACATAACTTCAATAAAAGGAAAGAAGAATGGTAAAGAACAGTGCTGTCACAATGACTGTACTCGAAATCCCCCTTGTTTTCTCCTTCGTCTGCAAATTGTAACGTTTCACGTTGATAGTAAAAGCCTTCTGCAGCATACACGCGTTTCCCCAACACAATAAAATGTGTACTCCATTTCTAAGAAAAACCTTGAGATACGCAAGATGACCTAGATTTAAAATTCCATTCATGTCATTTTATACACTACGTTACCAAAAAAACGAATGACAGATGGACTAAAGATAGAAAGAAAGGGAGAGGCTGAAAGCAGGAACGCATGCAACACTAAACACGCGTCTCGCTATACAATTACTACCATCACGCGTGTAAGGCCACAAGCACTAGCTTTTTTCAAATCGACAGTGATAAAAAAACACTACACACACGAGAGTTAGTTTTTAAAAACTCACAAAACGCTTATTAGGAAACATGACATTATACTGGTTTACGTTTGAAAACATTACAGTACCCAGACACCACATCGTATTCGAAGTAAACAGGAGGTAGAAGAAAATGCATATTTTGAACGCAGCCACTTAGCTCCTTTAAATTTGTATATTTGGGTTCCTTAGGACTTGCTGACAAAGAATATGTTAAACGTTACGCAAATAGTCTAGGAATTACCAAATTATAGCCAAAAGAAATAGTGAGGGATGTCAGACAACACCCAAAATCAGAATCGCTCAGTGGTAGATTTTCACACCACCATTGTACGGGAAATGGGTCTCCATGTTAAATCCGATTTGATTGGAGCGCAAGAAATGTAAGGCTAAACACGATCAGTCGGGCTATAAATACTATCTTTTGTTGTCAGGGGAAACGGGAGTAGGAGTACTTTTTTTCAAACGATTGGGTAAACATGGCACGATTGGTTAGACCCGCGAATATAGTCAATCAGAGGCGTCAGGTCACCACCACATGTTCAAATAAACTTACTACAGAACCAGTGCGTTGAGCACCAGTGCATATTTTTCTAAATAAAAGCCTGGGACATCGGCAGATCGAAGTTGTGCTATATTCATTGCCATTCAACGTAACTGTGTATTATTCCATGAATTGTGGTAAGCTTGATATATTCAATATCTTTTTAATGAAAATTGAATGTAAATTGATAATTTATGTCTGTATATATGTGTGGTTCAGTAGCGAACATGAGGTAAAGCCTATATAGTGCTCCAACCTGAACAGAAGGTGTCGGAGGAAAGTAAAACTGCATGGAATTGCCAAACAGTACACTGACACCTATATTATTGACTAGAAAGAAATAATGCTGGAATTGCAGAGGCGTAGTAACCATTAGGGAGGAATATACTGGTGTAAATTATTTCAGATGAAGCTGACAGTTGGCCTACCGCTCTGAACTCAGTGTTTGTTATGTATTGTGTTCAGTCTGTAAATGGATTATAAACTAGTTATGAAGTAGGAGGTACAACCTTCTTGTTTCAGGGACCGTGGTCCTAAAGCTATGGAGCAGCACCTGGTCTGAGCTTTGCTGAACCTAGAGGCTGACAGCATACTCCTGGGTCCAGATAGTGACCAGTGAGGTGTCTCCAGAACACAGGGAGGCTATCGAGCAGAGGAGTCTTTTCCTGCCGCCATCACGAAAGATAAGCCTATGTGGCCAGTGGAGCTCAACATTATGCCCCCCCCCCCCCCCTCCCTCAAAATCTGACTTTATAATAAACCAGAGGGAAAATACAGTGTTTAAATTGATAGGAACTGTGAACTTTTCCCCATACCATTTACAAGATAAACAAACACTTGAAGTCATGATGACAAATAACAACATAGCTTGAAAAAACAAAACCAGTATAACCTCATATTACTACTACACAACTGACACACATAGGATAATATTAATAAAATATGTCACTACAAGTTTCATATTGATAAATCCTGTACATATAAATTGTAATTAAAATTGATTGTGATTCCTGGTTCACTTTGTAGTTGAATCAGGACATATATATTAATGAAAGTACTTAATACATATTGATATTTGAAAATTTACCAGTGACTCATTTAAGATAGTCTTATAGAATGTTACATGTGTGTGAGTGTCACAGTGTTGTCAAGTGTGGTGGAATAAATTAAATTGTTTATCTGTCTGTTGTTATTGTGACTTACACTTCATCATATACATACCCTAGACATTTAACGTAGTCATCACAATATTCCAGAATAATTCTGACTGAGGCATAATGTGGTAGCAAGTAAGGTTATCTGTAAAACACTACACCTATTAGATACAGATACCTTCACAGCTGATCTCAGTCAGTACACTAAGTCCCCTATAAAAATTTGTAACATCCCACTTTACCACACCAGCCTAGTAAGAAACTAACACCACTAGCAAGTATGATTATGTCAAATTCACAGCATAAAAATATGTTACACTCACGTCAATAATTGAGAAATCTTAGACTTCTTGCTCAGAAGAATAGTCTTGGCAACTTAACACAGATGCCTCGCACGCACGTCTGGGGTATTATTTCTATTTCAGAATCCCTCTGTGACTTGTGAGTGGTCCTGTAGAATTCCGGATTCCGTATTAATATTGGCGAGTTTTTACTGATGAACAGAGATGCTATTAATACGTTTTGTCTGAACCTGTAAATTCCGAATCCAACTCTATTCTTATCTGTGACAAGGTCCGAGCTGTCTACGTTGACGTTTTCTGGAATGCAGTGCCGTATGTCGAACTTTTTCTACTTTATATCGTGGGTTCCCGGCCTACGCTTCCACCTTGCGTTTTCGACAAAATTCCCAATCAGCACGATTGTTTATTGGAGCCTCAAATGCCAGCCAATACATTCAAAGTACATATTATGAAAACTTTTCCTCGTGTAGTATTCTCCATGACTCATGCGTTTGAAAAAATTCAAACAGTCATCGTCCATATATGGAGTTGTGATATTCGTAAAATGTTATCAAAGTTGACTTATATCACACTTCCTGCTCACTCTTCCAAATGTCATCAAAGAATATGTTTATCTACAATCACCTGTCCCAAACAGTCGAGTCGGATGTGACTATGCAATCTTAACCAACACTTCATGCTCGCGTCTACCTGGAGTCAATGTGGTATTAACACGTTTTAGTGATTCAATTAATCTCTCAGGGGTACGCTTGTCTGGACCAAGGAAGTGAAGTATGACAAATGAAAACAATGACTCTAGTACTGAGTTCTGTGCAGCGAAAATGAGAAATAATAGAAAGGGGGGAGAGAAAGGAAAATGGGAGAAAAATTGAACGGTCCAGTTTCGTGACACTAAGTTTATATTTTTTTTAAACATGTCTTAACAGGTGCGTCTGTGTTTCTCCACAGGTCAAATAGATGTCCTGGTGTTGTTCACAAACGTGACCGAGGATGTGGATAGCAAGGTCTTTCATGTTCCCTTAGAATGTCTTGGTACCCAGCCAATGTGATTCTCCTGCATCTAGTAACGCCTCTGAGAATATCACCCACACAAAAACACTTCAGATATCACAGTGCATCAATAAACTTAATGTTACTCAAATGTCATTGTTCTACAATGTGATTTTAATTTAATTACTTCTGCTGTTCGATTGGTAATATATTCAAATAGTCGGTGATCCTTCTTCTTCTCTATCACCTATCAGCTCCAGATGTCGCAATAAGGAAGTCAGTAATAGTAAGCTGATATTACAACTAGGACTCCAATAAAATTAAAATGATATTACAGTTAGGACTCATGTAAAATTAAAACGGTATTACAGTTAAGACTCATGTACAGTTAAAATGGTATTACAGTTAGGACTCATGTACAATTAAAATGATATTACAGTTAGGACTCATGTACAATTAAAATGATATTACAGTTAGGACTCATGTACAATTAAAATGATATTAAAGTTATGACTCCTAGAAAATTAAAATGATATTACAGTTGTGACTCCTAGAAAATTAAAATGATTTTACAGTTGTGACTCCTGGAAAATTAAAACGATATTACAGTTAGGACTCATGTAAAATTAAAATGGTATTACAGTTAGGACTCATGTACAATTAAAATGATATTACAGTTAGGACTCATGTACAATTAAAATGGTATTACAGTTAGGACTCATGTACAATTAAAATGATATTACAGTTAGGACTCATGTACAATTAAAATGATATTACAGTTAGGACTCATATACAATTAAAATGATATTACAGTTAGGACTCATGTACAATTAAAATGATATTACAGTTAGGACTAATGTACAATTAAAATGATATTACAGTTAGGACTCATATACAATTAAAATGATATTACAGTTAGGACTCATGTACAATTAAAATGGTATTACAGTTAGGACTCATGTACAATTAAAATGATATTACAGTTAGGACTCATATACAATTAAAATGATATTACAGTTAGGACTCATGTACAATTAAAATGATATTACATTTAGGACTAATGTACAATTAAAATGATATTACAGTTAGGACTAATGTACAATTAAAATGATATTACAGTTAGGACTAATGAACAATTAAAATGATATTACATTTAGGACTAATGTACAATTAAAATGATATTACAGTTAGGACTCATGTACACTTAAAATGATATAACAGTTAGGACTAATGTAAAATTAAAATGATATTACAGTTAGGACTCATGTACAATTAAAATGATATTACATTTAGGACTCCTGTACAATTAAAATGATATTACAACAAGGACACCGTAAAACTGAAATGATATTGCTGTTAGAGCTGCTCTAAAATTAAAATGATATTACAGTTATGACTCTTGTAAAATTAAAAAGATATTACAACAATGACTCAAGTACAATTAAAATAATATTACTACAAGGGCACCATTAAAATTTAACCGATATTACAACTTAAGATCAATTCACAAATAGAGTTTAAGAAATAGTCAACGCTTTCCAGAGTAGAACAACCTGAAATGATAGAAAGCATTCCTGGTGCAGAAAGAACAGCCAGACCAAAACAGAAAGTAACGTCCTACTGCTAAAAAAAATATAGATACATTACTCAAGCATCACCTGGACACATGCATACACCGATGGATCAGCAACAAAGATAGAAGAGGAGGTGAAAGAATCATTATGAACTTGTAACTACACAAAAAGGCTTTCAGCGACAACAGGAAAATTCTCAAGTAAATTCAGAGCTGAGGCAGAGGTTTTGGAGACTGTAATAGAAGTGTTAATGACAGAAGAAAGTGCCGACAGTGACTTTCAGCATTGATATGTTGTCAGTAATTGCAGTGCTGAAGAGCCAGACTAATGTAGATCTGAAAGATTAATACTCTACAAACTATGTCATCGATTCAAAAAAGCTGTGAAACAGTGGATCCTTTGTCAGGTGAGGCATACCCTGCAAGGAAGAGGCTGACAGAGTTGCAAAGGAAGGTAGAAAGCTACATCAACATGATATACAAGTGTAAATGTAACTTATGCTGAGGACCAAGAGTTTTAGCAGAAGCAGATACATGAACAACTGAAAAGAAGCACATCCGGGCTATCAGAAAAATAATGCATATTACCCGCGCAGAAGAGACCAAGTGGTATTCTTCAAACTCCATGCAGACCCTCATACATTGAGAAAGCATCGATTCAATACGTTAGACACAGGAACTACTGATAAGTGTAACTGTGACACTACTAAAATGACTGCAGAATATCTGTTACAAAGGGACCTAACATTTGAGGAATAGAGAATGCACACATGGCCACCACCCGTTACATTCCTGGACAAACTTGATAGAATAACTACCAACCTTAAGCTCAACTCTGCTTTCTTTAAACATCTTGAAATTGTATGAAGAAGAAGATTCTCCTTTCCTGTGCTCAGGTCAGATACCATGTATGATGTGACCGGGTGGCCTACACTAGCATTTATACGTGCTATAATGCTACAGGGAATATGGAAAAACATTAAAGGCAAATACGGCGTTTTCTCACAAAATGCAGTATCATAAAATTTACAGTTACCTGTCACGGCTGTGAGCCAGCAAGGTAGTGCGGTCCCAGAAAATAAAAATGAATGGGTGTTATGCGTGCGAAATGTGAAGTGAATGTTGTGATCCTTGGGTTTGTTCCATTGTTTAGGTGGAAAAGAGAGATGCGTGAAAAATGTCGAAAAAACAGAAAGACGTGTGCAAAATGTCAAAAACAGAGAGACGTATGTAAAATGAGCGAGACGTGTGTAAAATGGCGGGAAAAAGAAGGAGCTGTATAAAAGGTAGAGAAATGCGAGAAAAGAGAGAGATTTGTTAGGTATTCATTGTGTTGTGTTAGGCAAGCCAGATTTGAGTTTCGTCTTGGAGATTATGAAGATTATTTTTCTTTTTGATATAACTCACTATTTTGTTTAAGCGTAAGTAAACGATCATGTCATTGTGTAAATACCAGTGCTTGTCGAATGACGTTCAATAAAGATACAACATTCAATCTAACATGACAGAGGAAATAGAAGCAAGTCGTATAAAAATGTGTAGTATTGCCACGCAAACTGAGACATGTAGAATAGTCAGTGATAGCAACACATCTTTGCTTGCAGTAAGAGCACAGAAGTACTATAGTTCAAATCAACCTAACCCCGGTACTAGCTGTCACCACCCACATTCGCCTACAAGTAGCGATGACAACATTCCTCTTAACATACTACAGGAACGTCTAGCTCAACAACACCAGGCTGTGCCAGATACCAACACCCATCTATCTACACAACTATCTTCTATACAGAGTTATCATCTGCCACACTAACTGAACGAAATGCTTGCGTTCCTACTTCAATACAACGAGATGAGTCAGACCCTGACACCGACGAACACCAAGATGATAACGAGGATGATAACGAGAACATCGACGATAATATGGATCCATCCATTTGGTCTGCCTCGAAACGACCCTACTCATTTTCATCAGACGACCCGGTACCACTGGCAAAGTTTATACGCCTTCCACAGGAGCATATTCGTACCAGGCTGCGCAGGAAACGTCCAACTAAACGTAAAATCATCTCACAGCACAGTCTATCGACATTGCAACACCCTACCTGTAACACTGCATCAACCGATACTGCTGAAGACACTGAGAAGAACGATAGAAGATTGTCCAGGAGGGACATCGCTATATTAGAGTTGGCCAGGTTGCTCTAGCTGGGCTACTCTAAATGGTTTTATTTATTTTTGTCTGTGTACGTTAGCAGATTGTCCAGGGGAAGCATTGCTATTTTAGAGTCGGCCAGGTTGCTCTCGCTGGGCTGCTCTGAAAGGTTTTATTTTCTTTTAACTAAATATTTTCAGATGCTGCCAGCCACCTTCTATGTCGTACTGCTGATGCTATCAGCGGCAGTCATAACCGCCAGTGAAGAGAAACTAATCTGGAGAGACGCAACATTTTTCGACACGGACAGTTACCCTTGTTACATCGTTCAAACCATTACACTCAGAATTAGAAGATGTCATTAGAATTTTTTTTTACTTAGAAATATATTTCTCAAACATTGTTGTAGATTATAAGATAACCAAACACATGGGTTACATTGACATACTGTTTGCTGCTAAGGCAGAATTACAAAGGTTAAGGAAGACATTGTTTTACACAATATTCAAAATTCCTTTCTTACAATAATCTATCATCGACCCACGAAGGTGTATGGGTAATGTAGAGGTCGAACACTTCAGGAATCTGTAGAAAGTAAAACATCTAGGAGCTCGACACACATGCGTCCGTCCACCTTGAAATACACACAGAAAAGGCATCGAAAGATCCTTCACTTCTGCTAACATTAGACCGTAGACTTTTGCTACTACGCCCAAAAAGCAATGACGTACTTCCTGTAACCAACAGTCACCGGTCATAAACAAATATGACTGCTTCTCGAACAGATTTGATATCGACAGCCATGTTATGAATTTAACTCATAAAAAATACCTTGGCGGAAAACCAAGACATTATTAAACATGTTCTTAGCCAAAGCATCACAAATTGTGAACAATACTCAAAGCAGTTGTTTCTCAATTAACAAATTTTTCCACTTTATCTGTTCGGGAGTTGCTGAACCAGACATATGCTATGGATCATTTTATGGTTACTTATTATACATTGTTGAATTTTCATTGATACTATCGTTAACCAGTTATCTTCTCTGATACCTCATACGCTTCGTACTCCTGATATCACTAGTCAACAACCAAAATGTACCAGAAATGAAAATAGCTGATCTTAACTAATTTTGGTGTGCTGAAAACGAAAATGACATTAAAAAATGTTGATTGGCTCTAGTTTTCAAGATATATAAAAGGTAAAGGTAAAGGATCCCGTTACATGCCCATTGAGGCATATTGGGAATATGGTGTTAGGCCCATATTTTCTTGACCATCGGCACACTAGGGTTTATTTAATTACGGTCAATTTATATATATGACGCAACTGTTGTGGGTGATTGCATAATTTTTTCTAATGACCAATAAAAATGTAACTAGAAGTTGATGATGCAATCCTACCTATGATTACATCACCTTTGTGTATAAATATCTTATCTCTGATAAAATTTTGCCATTAGTTAGTGCATTTATCCTTATCAAAAGTATCGTAGTTAGAAATGCCTAGTACATGTGTGAACAGTGCTAATAATTTCTGTTATATATGTGGTGAGGTGACATTTCTATCACAAAAACGAAATATAACTAAAGTGATTAAGAAGGCGTACAGTTTGTATTTTGGCTGCAGAATAGGAGATCAAGATAAGAGCTGTGCGCCACACATATGCTGCAATACTTGTGCAGCACATCTTAAACTGTGGTTGACTGGCAACAGGCAAGCTATGCCTTTTGCAGTCCCAATGATTTGGAGAAAGCCCACTGATCATCTCAACAACTGTTACTTTTGCATTGTCCCTCCAACTGGGAAAGGCAAATCAAAGAAGAAACAATGGACTCTGGAATATCCAAACATCTCCTCTGCAATACTTCCGGTACCACATGGCGATGACCTACCAGTTCCAAAAGTGCCAGAATCATTTTCAGCTGCTTCCACTGATGAAGAAGAGGACATTGGTGGTCCTGAACCATCAACCTCAAGCGACCCAGATTTTGAGCAAACTACATCCACTAAACCACACTTAATAACCCAAGGTGATCTGAATAATCTTGTAAGAGATCTGAATTTACCGAAGAACAAGGCGGAGCTTTTGGGTTCCAGATTGCAACAGTGGAATCTCCTGGCAGAAGATGTTACAATTTCTGTGTATAGGAACCGCCAGAAGCCGCTTATTACATTATTTTTCAAAGAGGGTGACCTTTCTGCGTGCCATAACATTTCTGGTTTAATGGCAGTCCTCAAAATCAATTACATACCGGAAGAGTGGAGGCTTTTCATTGATTCATCCAAGACGAGTCTTAAAGCTGTTTTGCTGAATAATGGTAATGTGTTACCGTCAATTCCAGTTGGTCACGCAGTTCATATGAAAGAAACTTATGAAAACATTAAGCAGCTTTTGAAGTGTATAAACTACGATCATCATCATTGGTCACTTTGCGGTGACTTAAAAGTGGTCGCTCTTTTGCGTGGACTACAGGGTGGATAAACCAAGTACTGTTGCTTTCTCTGTGAGTGGGATAGCCGTGCACGAAGTGACCATTACATCAGAAGACATTGGCCAATCAGGCAGTCATTGCAGCCTGGCAGTAAGAACGTTGGGAACCCAGCACTTGTCGACACCAGCAAGATTTTGTTGCCACCCTTGCACATTAAGCTGGGTCTCATGAAAAACTTTGTCAAGGCAATGGAGAAAACAGATGAGGCTTTCAAATACCTCATCAGAAAATTTCCAAGACTGAGTGAAGCTAAAATAAGAGAGGGAGTATTTGTTGGTCCGTAAATTCGAAAACTTCTTCATGATGACGAGTTTCTTTGCGTGTTGCATGGCAAGGGAAAAGCAGCATGGCTAGCATTTAAGTCAGTGGTGGACAATTTTCTTGGAAACAACAGATCTGATAATTACAATGAAATTGTAGAAAATCTCCTTCTGAAGTATAAGAGTCTTGGCTGCAACATGTCTTTGAAAATTCATTTTCTGGATTCTCATCTGGATTTCTTTACGTCAAACTGTGGAGCGGTCAGTGATGAGCATGGTGAACGATTTCACCAGGACATTACTGCTATGGAGACAAGGTATCACGGCAATTGGAGTCCTTCAATGCTTGCTGATTACTGTGGGACTGTGACAAGAGACACCTCATCGATTGACTACAAGAAACAAGCAAAGAGAGCTCGAACAGCGACTGAATAATGACGGAATGGGTTCAAATGTGCCTTTTTAAAACATGATATCTGAACTTTAAATAATGTTTCTATTTTTTCTATCATTTTATGTTGAAATATCAATTAATTGAGTATGTAACCACAATTTTTATAATGCTAAAGTAGAAAGACTAGCTGTTCACCCCAGAGAATTAAACAAGCATACATTATTTGTATTACTGTAATGTAAATTCATCATTTAAAATAAAACCAGAGCCAATTGGTGAATTTCATTATGATATTTGAAATCAGCATGTCAAAATCAATAAGAAATGGTATATTTAATTTCTGGTACAAATAACTTTTGAAAATTTGTTGACTAGTGTATTCAGTCACGGAATTTATTCGCTTATTATGAATCCTTGTCAGTTGAAGCATTTCTATCTCACTCCGAATTTCTAGTGTTCGTAAAAATTCATTTGATTATTATCGACGCTATTTCTTGCCACTAACGTGTGCATCCTATACCTACTCCCTTGTCTACCCATATCATTTCTCACTATGACTCCTCTGCGTATCTAGCAGTTATCTATGACACGAACGCATGTGCTATTGCAGTGAAAAGTGCTTATACGCACTTCACCATTGTATCACAACAGAATTATGAGATATGTATAGCATCGCCATTTCCATTCTGTAAGATTGACAGTCTTTTCTATCGCTTAACTATGCATCATGTATCATGTCAATTTACCAAAGTACTGCGGTCGAGACACACAGATGGTGTACTCGTACAGTGAAATTTATTCATGCTCTCATGCGTATTTATAATGTTAGCCCACACCTCTGGTTGTTCACCCTCTTCACTACACCCTAAAGAGACGGTGTGTACTCAACAACACCTCTGTGTATTTCGCTATATCGGTCCAACCTCCGTTTCACGTCCTTCATCTTCCCCCGACTTGCTCGATTTCTGATAACTATTTTCGGATTGATGCCGTTCCATGCATCTTCCGTTCTCAAGATGGATTTACCACTGAGAATATTTCTATTCACTTTAACTTCTCTACTTCCGTGGTATGGCAATCTCTCAATTCATCCATCCAAAAAGAACTACTCTTTCTATTGCCCCCTCTCCTCCCCCCCCCCCCCCCCCCCCCCCCCCCCCGCCCTGTTTTGCATTCTTTGCACTCTGTTGACATAACCCCTCTCATAACTGAATTGAACAACGTACAGAATTCCGGAAGTCGTGGTCAAACAATCATACTTCTAAGGATTAGTCATACTTATCAGCATCATTGTAGTATTTTGAATAACTTATCTAATGTACAGAAATAGTATCTGTCAACGTATTAATTGTATTCGCAAGAGAAATAGTATTGCTACTTCTGAGTTAGACGATGTTAAAGTGACCGCAGAGACACCATTAAACAGACTAACTGTGAATATCCCCATGCGAGTTTTTTTCCTTTCTCCCACGCCTCACATTCCTCCAGCAACCCCCAGCTATTTCATTATACCCCCACTCTCCCCTAGTTGACGTTACACTGTGCCCATCAACGAGAGTTATAATACATCCAGACACCATTATCTTCACTAATCGCAGTGCGCATCGCGGAGGTGATTGTGAAAAATAAATATGGTTCTAGTTCAGTTACGATTCAGATGTATGTATAAAGTTATGATACAATTATTTTCCTGATGTATTGATTAAAGTTCGAGTTTTGTTTGGCATGACCAAACCTTCCATGTGTTGACTTGAGAAAAGTTCTTAAGTCCTATATTGTTTATGGATTTAAGTATCCTGACTCCATGTTTTTTTTATGTAATACCACTTGCGTGTATTAAGTAAAGATTTTCATAAGTATTGTATTAAGTACAGGAATCTCAACTACATATTGCGTATTGCACATTGCTATTCATATCGCCTACTGTTAACTTTGTCACATTGTAAATGTTAAAATGAAGATTGTAACATACCATGATTTTATTATATACCTGTCATTGGCTCACATGTGTACGCCCCAGACGATATCTTGTAAACAATTTTTTAGTTGGCTCACATGTATACTGCGATCTTGTACAATTTTGTTCAGTTGGCTCACATGAGTATGCCCCTATTCAATGTCTTGTACAAGTAACATAATTTTTTCTCAGCCATTGTCCATTGCCAATTGGCTCATAAGTATATGCCCTCATTTGATATTGTGCTCCAGTATGTTTGTTAGGGACTTCATATTTTTAGTTGATAGGACGAAAATGTCTCCCCATAGGATACATTTTTGTGGCCCCGGGACTGTTGTGACCGGCTGGCCTACACTAGAATATATACGTGCTAAGCTACATGGAATAAGGAAAAGCATAAACGGCAAATACGGCGTTTTCTCACAAAACGCAGTATCATAAAAGTTACAGTTACCAGTCACGGCTGTGAGCGGGCATGGTAGTGCAGTCCCAGAAAATAATAATGAATGGGTGTTATGCGTGGGAAGTGTGAAGTGAATGTTGTGATCCTTGGGTTTGTTCCACTGTTTAGGTGGAAAAGAGAGACGTGTGAAAAATGTCGAAAAAACAGAAAGACGTGCAAAATGTCGAAAACAGAGAGACATGAATAAAATGAGCGAGACGTGTGTAAAATGGCGGGAAAAAGAAGGAGCTGTATAAAAGGTGAAGAAATGCGAGAAAAATTTGCTAGGTATTCATTGTGTTGTAATAGGTAAGCCAGATTCGAGTTTCGTCTTGGAGATTATGAAGATCAGTAGTTTTTTTTTTCTTTTGGATATTACTCACTATTTTGTTTAAGCGTAAGTAAACAATCATGTCATTATGTAAATACCAGTGCTTGTCGAATGACGTTCAATAAACTTCTGGTTAAATTTACTAAACATTTATAACACATAAGGAAGGGAAACCCGAGGCCTGTAAACAGTAAATAAATATTAGACAAACATAAAGGTATGTTTTCAGGCACTCGTAAGAAATAAAGAAGTAGAAAACTAGACAACAGAAAAACAACAGACATGAGTGGCTTACCTAGGACTCGAACCCAGGACCTTCCGTGCGACAACCCCGCCTAGCTATGCAAGCGAATCACACTATACTCCCTGCCATCTAGTCATTAACAGAAAATGATGCTTCGATGACGGGTCATTAGTGCGACCCGCAACACTTAACACCGGAAATTTACCATGGGCATTCCAGCCTATTAATGATGCAATCACTTCTGTTGTCCCCCTATTATACAGTATAGGTCAGACCACACAAGACAAAGACTTTAATACTGTGTCTAGTAAATGATAGAAGACTCAGAATAGTAAGTACAGGACAGAGGGTAGGTTTTGGTATTGTATAAACATTTTATAACACATAAGGAAGGGAAACCCGAGGCCTGTAAACAGTAAATAAATATTAGACAAACATAAAGGTATGTTTTCAGGCACTCGTAAGAAATAAAGAAGTAGAAAACTAGACATCAGAAAAGCAACAGACGTGAGTGGCTTACCCAGGACTCGAACCCAGGACAACCCCGCCTAGCTATGCAAGCAAATCACACTATCCTCCCTGCCATCTAGGCACCACCAAAAAATGATGCTTCGATGACGGGTCGTTAGTGCGACCGGCAACACATAACACCGGAAATTTACAATGGTCAGTCCAGCCTATTAATGACGCAATCGCTTCTGTTGTTCCCCTATTATACAGTGACCTATACTGTATACTAGGGGAACAACAGAAGTGATTGCGTTTTATTGAATTTACTGCATTGCGGTTTTTTGAACGTTACAGTTTTTCTTTTGGATATATACCTTGTCATTTTTTGGCCGTTTGCTTATCACTAAACCTAAAAGTGTAAGAACGAACCTGGAAAGGAAAATTAGCAAAAGTCAAGAATCTCCATCTCCGGCGGATGGCCTGTAGCCACTTGAACAACAACATAAAAAGGATTAGCTCTGATTGAAAAAAAAAATCAATATAACTACTTGCGCATTTAACAGACACGGGCACATATGACACTGATAGGACAGAGTTGGTTAGAATATACTATTTATCATTAGTGTCTGTCTGTAGCATGTGGTTATTAGGGAAATCTGAATAGCAGAGAATGATCAGAGACAGATAGCAGTGCAGCTAGCCCATCAAGGTCAATAGATTACATGGAAAGGAGCTTTGCAACGGTCCTTGACATGGAATGATATATAGCATATTGCGCCTTTTAGACTCAGCTTCTAAACAAAATAAATGTATAATTTCTGCCACCGTCGGCAAACATTGATAAGTAAGAAAAGTCAGATGATGCTTATTGTTCCCAGTGCGAAGAGAAGCAAAAACTGGAAAATGTGCTCTCTGCTTGAAAGATGTCGTTAGGACAATGGCGATACACATGATACCACAACAGATTACTTAATGAGTTGTCTGCTGCAACAAACCTGGCTGTGTTGGCGGAAATCAGCAAATGCAGTCGAGTACTACAAATACATACTTCCCAGAGCAGGAAAATCAGCACATCGCAAACCAAATATCAGTTTTCCATCTACTCAAGCTTGTGCAAAGGACTGGAAGATGGCAGCAGATCTACCTGGGCGAGGGACATATCCGGAAATCATTAGGAAATTTAGAAGGCGACCAGAAATATTGCTACACTCCTCACCGTTGCACCAGATTACAATGATTCAGCTGACAGTACCATCTGCATCAAAATTAAACGAGCAGCATTCATTAAAATTGGCCCTTATGCTGATCTGGTCACGTACCTGAGACATGAGGAGTACACAGCAAGAGTTATAGCTGAAGAGGTAGGTGTGCAAAAGGTGTAGTGGCTACCTTAGATCATTATTTACTGAAGCTGTTGGTGTGAAAGGATAGTCCGGAACTCAAGCGGCTCGGTAAAACTGCGGAAAGGGTATTGTGTTGGCTGTGATGCAACAGAACGAGCTATGGAATTCAGGGCAGTAATTTATATGCAATTTAAATCATGCGCAGAGTGGCTTCCTGGTGTGTACAGGACGTTCAAATATTCCAGGTGCACAATCTGGAGTCCAGGCTCCTATAAAATTTATCTGGACTGCAAAATAATCTTCCTATAAGAGGGCAATTACTTTTGACTTAAATTCATCAGCATGTTCCTTTTCACTATTACGGAACGTGTAGCCACAAATGCAGCTGGTCCCTTACAGGACTGCACCAAACATTCACGTGCTCTTAAGTTAAATTACCTCAATTACTAGGTTTAGGTGACCTGTTAATGTTGTTGACGAGTAGTTAGCTTCCCGTTTCTACAAGTAGCCGACTCCATACCCATCCCTCCTTAATCGCATTCAACATCGAACCTAAGAAGGTACATTGTTACATTTATTTGCTCGCCATTCGGGGCCAAGAAAAATTGAGGTATACGTGTAGGTATATTTGTTTTGTTTTAATTTAAACATATTTTTTATTTATTTAATATTTTAAAATTGTGTTATACTAAACCCCAGTGTATACACATTTTAAGTTAACAAATGATTGTCCATGACGTTGGTTGAAATGGAATGGACAGTAATAAAATATCCACTGGAGATACAGCTCCGTCATCAGGACATGCAGCAGACAGCACAGCATAATTACTTCCCCGTCTTGTTTTAGCAGGTTACAATATAAGTTTCATTTCTTGAAATATGAAAGTGTAGTTTGTTTTTATTATTTTGTAACGAGTAACCAGTTTAAGTAAACATATAAGAATTCAGCCAGAATTTATAAAATAGTTTCAGGGGCCGTCATTTATTTTTATTTGCCCTGAGCGCCATCAGCTTTAGTTACGTCTCTGTCACTATGACATTTTCTTATAGGCAAGCAAAAGGTTTTGCATAAGGTAACAGACAGTTTAACTTATGTCTGAAGAAAAGGAAATAACGAAAGGGATCAAGGAATGAATTATGCCTAGAAAATTTGGTTGAGAATGATTGTTAAAAAAATAGGCGAAAAACATCTGAAGCCTGGAGAGACATACCAGCAAATACGTATTTCGTCGCAGATGATGATGCATACTGTTAGCAGTTCCTAGCTTTGTGCATAGCTGAATAATTTCACGAAAGATATTATTCATGGTTCATAAATCTTTAACTAAGCATGTGTTGATAAGGCGCATGACACATTTGATAAAGTGTGAAGAGCTGGGATCAAGCACAAACTTGGAGTCTGTGGACGTATGCACAAATAGGTAAATTATTTCTTTCAATACCAGAAATCAAATACTAAGCTATATAAGCCATATAATAAAATTAGATCCAGGAGTACCTGAAGACAGCGTGACATAACTTATTATGTTCCTGATCTATATACAAAATTAAGTGGACCAAATACCAGTTGGTCCATATCTCTATATATGCAGACGACGTAACGCCATGCTAACAAGTAGGAAATATCAAAAACGTAATATTCGGGAAAGTTTTAAGAAAACTAGATAAATAAAAAAAATAAAAAAATGGCTACTAAACATAAATGTGAGTTACTGGGGCATGAAACAGTAGTAAAGAATAGTAACACTGAGACTTACCATACAGGCGTAAAAGGCTACTAAGGACGGTTGGCATGGGGCCGGCTTCCTCCTTCTGTAGAAGTTAAAAGCCACAAAAACTTCTTCAAACACATAGGAGGACTTGGCACAAGTTTACCGACAGCATATGGTCCTTGAGGAGGTGAAAGGTGAAAGAAGAAGAAGAAATATTAATGAGAGGAAAACGACACTTCAGTTTTTACAATCTTAAAAAGAAGAAAACGAAAGAATACTGAAACTGAGTGGTTACTTGAGCTGCAAAGAAGACAAAAATTAGTACCACAAACTTTGGAATTACACTAATCAGGTAACTAGCAACAATAACAATCAAATTAATAAAGCCAGCAAAAAGATAGACAAGCGCGCCAGTTAGTGAGTACTTATACATAAAGTATAAAATGAGAGAGAGAGAGAGAGAGAGAGAGAGAGAGAGAGAGAGAGAGAACGAAAGAACGAACGAACATTATTTTCAAAGGGTTAAGAATTGGGCGTGCAGGCCCTTCTAAAGACGTGCAGGCCCTTCCACTCTCACTTATCTTGCATACTATATCCTTTCTTTCCAACATAGTACTTCAAGCATTAATTTAAAGACATACAACATTATAAAGGTAATATAACAGCAAATATGTATAGTACTGTTACGTGCAGTCTTGGATATCTTACAATATTATACATTGGTATTCTTGTTATGTTCGCAAATATTTTGTAAACAAAATAGTGCTTAAGGGAAAGTCATTATTGAGTTACTTCCCTTGAAAGTTGTGCCGTCTCTTCGATCGAACTCCGCGGGTGAGTCCAGTTTTCTGCGATTTATTCTTCGTTTGGGTAATAATAGATTGTTCTTGCTTCAGAATATCTATGGCCTGAATTTATGTGTATTGTTTGTCTGAGTAGGACGAGTCTGTCTTATATCTGTATATCTTTACATATCTAAGTCGAACTATATGTTCTGTTGTCTCTAGAGAGGTCAAAGGCTATTCGGCGGATGTGTCGCTAGAGTGTGGTGTGATTTGGCTTCGTCCCGATAGGGACTGTGTTTTCTATGTCGGCTTGTCGCCGGGAAAAAGTGATCTCAGTATTGGTGGGGAAAGTGATAGTCGTCTAGACCTATCGTGTATGCTTTGCCCCAGTGTTTATTCGTATTGCCAAGGAATGGCATTTTCATATTTCTGATACCAAGGTAATAATAGACACTCTTATGAACTCTCGTACGAAGCCACCATTTTCGATAGGTACGATTTGAATGTCTAAGAGAATATATTTGACTCGATGAAAACGACTTCGATTCCTAGCAGCACTATATCCTGTAGATTGCAGTCAATTGTTCATGATCAAATCTACAGAGCAATGAAATGTTTTATGAATGACTAACTTTAGGACAGATTCATTATCTGTATCCAAACGTGAGTGACAGCTCACGAGTGAAGCCATCTTGGAACCAAAACATGTAGTGACTTTCAAGAAGAGAAAAGGGATGCCCGTATTATCGCTTGTTTAGTCCAGAGATCACTGCTACACATGAGAACCCGTTATTAGCGGTTCAATATTATTATATGGAAAAATATGTGCTGAACATTATGTTGAAGAATCGTCGCTAGACGAGATTAGGTTTAGAAGCCATCTGAAATATTGTTTATAAGCTGACGTGCTCAGTCAGTGAAGTCAGATGATATATATGTATGGGCGATACTGAGGGCTTGGCTACTGACAGTCCTTGATACTATTATTCCACATGAGTGCCCATGTAACATAACATTGCAAGACCAGTTATCCACTGTACCATGATGTATTATGCCAACCTGTGATTTGTCACTATCTGTGCTGTCGAGTGTGTTCGTCCAATTAAACTTTAGAAAAGGTACACAGTCGTTGGTGTCGATGACTTCCAGTCATACATGAGTGTGAGAAAAGAACATTTGTCAACACCACGAACCCTTATTAACATTCGCACATTATACACTCAATCCATGTCTACACACCACTGCGTAGGTCAAGTTGACATTCCATACACTACAGTGGAGCAAACAACACCATAGAGATCTTATCAACTGATGATGATGATGATGTCTGCTTCCATCCACTTATATCTATCTTTTGGTGGATATCATTTACGGGAATAAAAAAAAAACCAACTTTATCAACTTTATCAACTGGTGGACCAGCTTTCTGGGTTTGACCTCGCAGAAGTTCAGAAGTCAACAGAGTACCGATACCAGACCGTTTCCTGTGGCTGATACGACACACTTGCAGTATTGGTTTGCTATTTGTCAACACTTCGTCACGTGACCTGTCAAGTGAATGCAGTATGTAGGTCAGCGTTGTTGACATTTTTACATTAGACATTACAGAGTTTCACAGAACAGTTGGATCAATTCTTGTCAATATCAACAGGAAGACAGTATTAGTGAACTAAGAAGTCCTATTTTCATCGATGGATCTTCTTGTTTTCTGTATATGAACTTTAATATTTAAGGCCAGAATGTTTAATTGAATAAAGTGGCAGTTGTTTATTTTCATAAAAATAACTTTGCCATTACTGTAAAACTGAGCCTATTTTGCAACACATACTATCATACACATAATTTATATATATTTATGTTTACATGTTATTTGTTTGTATAGTATGTTAGTTTCTATGTCAGCGGGTTGTGTTTAAGGTTGGGCGGCGTCCTCACAACAGAATATCCCACGTCATAGAGGGTCCGTTGTGGGCGTTTTCTATAGGTGCAATTTTCTTGATTGAAAATTTGCTGCGACAACTGTTGCTTTTGTGTTAGCTGTGAAGTCTGTAATTATTGTTATTTTTGTAATATTTCTTTGTTCTTTAGTTTTGTTTTGATTTGTTTGTAATTTGTTGGTCTAACCTTTTCTATCTTTCAGTTCTATTCACAATTTATATTCATATATTGTGACGTCATTTGTGTTGTTATTCTTTGCAGATTCAGTGATTATTTTCATTGATTTCCCTATTTGATTTATTTTGATTTCTGCAAACGTTCTTGTATTGTCAGTCCTATTTGTACTTTATGTATTCTGTTGGTTGACATATGTTTTATATAGGTATATTTCATAAGACACAATTGCCTGTGCACTGCACTTGGATTATGGTATAAACCAGTACCTGATTATTATTACTATTATACAAGACCTTATTAAAGGCTTGTGACCCACAGATATTGAGATAGTATACTGATTAATCAAGTCATTAAGAACTTGTGGTATTATTATTATTTCAGGTGATTAGTATTATTGTTAGACATCATGTCTACATTGGAATACTTCATTACACAAGGGAAAGCCCTTGATAAGACTGGTCAACAATTAGAACAATGGGCTGTTGCTCAATATGACAAAGCATTAGCTGCAGAAGAGAGAAGAGCTATGGCAGAAGAGAAAAGATTAGAAAGAGAAGCTGAGGCTGCTGCTGAACAAAAGAAATTGCAGATGCAGGTGGAGGAAAGGAGATTTGAAGCTGAACAAAAAAAATTAGAAAGAGAAGCTGCAGCTGAACAAAAAAAATTAGAAAGAGAAGCTGCTGCGGAACAAAAAAGATTAGACAGTGAAGCTGAACAAAAAAAATTAGAAAGAGAAGCTGCTGCGGAACAAAAAAGATTAGACAGTGAAGCTGAACAAAAAAGATTAGACAGGGAAGCTGAACAAAAAAGATTAGACAGGGAGGCTGAACAAAAAAGATTAGATGCTGAAGAGAAAAAAGCAATAAGAGAACATGAATTTGAGTTAGAGAAATTGAGATTGACAAGTATGAGTAATGTTAATCAGGCATCTAGTGGTAATGGTAAACCTTCTACTTACAAGGTTAAGGTTCCACCGTTCAATCAGTCCAGTGACGATATTACATTCTGGCTGGATAGATTTGAACGTTCTTGTCGTACACATAATGTGGATAAATCACAATACGCTAATCAATTATCAGAAAACTTGAAAGGTGAATCTTTGACTAGATTATGCCTTGTAGCAGAAGCAGATAAGGATAATTATGATGTCATTAGGGCGGCTTTGATAAAAAAATATCAGCTAAGTGAGGAAGGCTATCGCCTTTTATTTAAAACGATGGTGCCTGAGACGGGTGTAGAATTCTCAGAATTCACTGCAAAGGCACGTCTCACAGTTGATCGTTGGATTGAGCTTTCCAAAACAGAAAAAAAACGTATGAAGGACTTATGGATTTGTTGCTCAGAGATAAGATTATGTCATGTGTGAACAAACCTTTCCTTGAATTTATACATGAGCGTAAACCCAAATCTCTAAAAGAAATGGAAGAATATTGTTCCCAATATGTCACTGCACACCCCGACGTGACTTTTGGCAACACTAAGATTAAGGAGAGTATGCCAGTTGCTTCAGCAACACCATACAATCCCAATTATTCACACAGATTTCAGGGACCTCAAAACAGATTTGATAAAAAAGGTAACCATAATAGTTATCAAAACCAAGGTAACCAATCATTTCAGGGTTCTTCTTCAAAGAACTGGAGACGAGCTGATAGCTCTCGACACAGGGGTGGTCATAATTATAGGAATTTCCGTAGAGGAAGTAATTATAGAAACTATCAGGGTTATCCGTCTTGGAGTCAACAAGATCATAATTACAGAGATACTCATTATAATGAATATGATAATGGTAACCAAGGGAACTATGACTCAAACCCAAATAGGGGTTACAATAGAGGTAACAATAACTACAGAGGTGATAATAACCGAGGTAGATCTCAATACAAAAGACATAAACCACATTTTCAGGCAAACTCTGCACAACAAGAGTCCAATGAAGCCTATAAACAGAGTAAAGATAATAATGATGCTAGTAATATGGCATGTGCCGCTTTTGATTTTGGGAGAGCATCTCAGTGCCCCCAATGCAAAACGCTATTTGAGCCAACCACAGTGTCTACTTTAAGCTGTGGCCATCCTCTTCCTGCTCTTCCGGCATCAGTCGCGCATGATGGAAGAGGTTCTCTTGTCTTACATAAGGGTTTAGTGAATAACAATCCAGTCTCTGTGCTATTTGATTCTGGATGCACCACAATTGGTGTTAGGCAGTCACTCGTAGATCCTTCCCGTGCCACTGGACAAGTAGTCAAATGTGTAACATTTGGCGGCACATTAGAGAAATACTCTACTGCTATCATTAGGATTGCTACTCCTTTCTTTACAGGAGATGTACACGCATGTCTTCTTCCGAATCCGATCGCTGACCTCATCATCGGTCGCATTCACGGAGTCAGAGAATGCACTCCGCAACAAATTTCCACGTGGGAAAGGCAAAACATGCAGATTGCTAACGCTGTAGTCACTAGAGCTCAGGCTCTTAATATGCCTCAAACTTCATCTACTGAAGATAATGAAGTGCATAACCAAGATAATCCCTTGGTAATTTCTCGTGACTCGTTTATAAAACAGCAAGAAGATGATCCCACTCTGAAGAAATTCTTCATTCTTGCAACTAAAGGTGATCCGAATAAAGACACAAGTCGTAAATCGTGGATTACAAAGACGAATGGCGTACTTGTACGTATGGTTCAAGACTCCATTACGTCAAGTCATTCTCAAATCCTGGTTCCCAAGAATTTGAGAGTTAAAATTTTGCAGCACGCTCACGACTCTCAGTGTGCTGGACACATGGGTTTTTCCCGTACTAAGTCAAGAGTCCTTGCGGCTTTCTTTTGGCCATTGGTAAACAAGGACATACGGATTTATTGTCGATCTTGTAAAGTATGTCAGGAAGTTAAATCCAAAGGTCCACGGCATGCTGCACCCATTCAGGCGGCGGACATTCCTATTCGGCCGTTCCAAAAAATGGCCATAGACATAATTGGTCCATTTAAGATCAAGTCTGCCAGAGGACATCAGTTTATCTTGACGTGTGTTGATATGTGCACACGTTGGCCAGAGGCTATTCCTCTGAAGAGCATTACTACTGCTGATATTGCAGATGCTCTTTGGCTTATATTTTCTCGTCTGGGGTTCCCCGGAGAGATATTGTCAGACCATGGCACCCAACTAATATCAGATACCATGTCTCAAGTAATGTCTACTCTGCAGATAGATAGATCTTTAAGTAGTATCTACCATCCAATGTCTAATGGTATGGTCGAACGCCTTAATAGAACACTTAAAAACTTACTGGGGAAGATAACTGAGGATCATCCTCAAGACTGGGACAGAGTTTTACCTGCGGCCCTCTTCGCTTACAGAGAGGTACCCAATGAACATACAGGATTTTCTCCCTTTGAACTCGTCTTTGGCGCGCGTCCGCGTGGCCCTATGTCGTTGCTTCACGATCTCATTACATCTGACAATATTGACGATGACACAAAGTCATCCTACGAATATGTCATCGCGTTGAGACAAAAGATTATCGAAGCATGCAAATTAGCAACTTCTTCTTCTGAATTTGCGAAACAGAAGGCAAGGCAATTTGCCAATAAGAAGAGATGCTTACGACAACTTTGTCCTAGTGACAAAGCATTTGTATTACTACCTTGTAGGGAAAACAGATTACTTATTTCTTGGAAAGGTCCGTACGATATAATATCGAAAATTTCCGATGTCGACTATATTGTCGATATTGATGGGAAGCATAAAACCTTCCACATCAATATGCTTACTGAATTCCATGAACGTCCGGATTATTTGCAACCCATTTTCCAAGCAACTGACAATTCTCCAGTACCACATGGTCATTACTCATCACTGTCCGTGATACAGGATGAGGAAACAAGTTTTTCAGATGTAAATCTTCCTCTTCCAATGATCCCACTTCATTCTAGTGAATCATGGAAGAACGTTACTGTCTCCCCTGATTTGTCTCTAGGAGAACAGCGACAAGTTTCAACTATGTTGCAAACATTTCAGGATGTACTCACTGACATCCCTGGACAAACGCATGTCATTGAACATGACATTGTTCTAACTGACCATACTCCTATTAGGATTAGACCTTATCCTATACCTATACATTTTCAAGCACAGGTCGAGAAAGAGTTGGATGAGATGATAGATTTGAAAATAATCGAACCATCCACCTCTGCATATTCTTCGCCGATGGTTATTGTTCGTAAAAAAGACAATAACATACGTCTTTGCGTTGACTATCGAAAATTGAATCAAGTAACGAAGTTCGATGCCGAACCTATGCCTTTACTGGAAGAGCTACTTACTCGACTCTCCAAATCTCATTTTTTCACTAAACTTGATTTGTCTAAAGGATATTGGCAAGTTCCTTTATCTGAACGCGCCAAACCTCTCACGGCTTTTTCAACACCTAGAGGTTTGTTCCAATGGAATTTTATGCCTTTCGGTCTTATGAACGCACCAGCTACATTCGTACGCATGATGCGCCGAATCCTATCTTATCGGTCAGATGTCATTGCATATCTAGACGACATCTGTCTTTTCAGCGATACTTGGGAAGATCACTATTCGGGGTTAGATGAATTGCTGTCTACTTTGCGTGAGCACAACCTGACAGCGAAACCCTCTAAAGCCTATATTGGTTTTAGCGAAATTTCTTTCCTAGGCCACCGAGTTGGTCATGGTTTCCTAAAGACAGAGGACCATAATACTAGTAAGATACTTAACATCTCAATCCCTAAGACTAAAAAACAGGTGAGAAGTCTGTTAGGTCTTATTCAATTTTATGGCAGATTCATTCAGAATCTATCCTCTATCATGGCACCTCTCTCAACACTTCTAAAGAAAGGTTCGCCTAATGTGGTCCACTGGTCTCAGGAATGCCAATGCTCTCTGGATAAGATTAAAACACTGTTTTCAACACCACCTATTTTAGTGCTACCCACTAAAGATAAGACATTCGTTCTTCGTAGTGACGCTTCATCCACTGGGATTGGAGCGGCACTAATGCAAGAGTACTCTGGAACTCTGCATCCTGTAATGTATATTTCCAGAAAACTTAATGCGGCAGAAAGGAATTATTCGGTTTTAGACCGTGAGCTATTAGCTATGGTTTGGTCGATCCTCAAACTACAGAGATTCCTTCTAGGCGCACATTTCATAGTAGAAACCGACCAAAAAGCTCTTACTGCTATACAGAGTAAGAATTTGAAGAGCTCGAGGTCTACTCGATATGCAATTGCTCTTCAACCTTTTCATTTCTCTGTGCGAGCTATTCGTGGATCAGATAATGTGATGGCAGACATTCTGTCAAGATGCCCACATGATTCCACATAACTATTAGGGCTTAGACTTCTTGATATGTCTAGTTCTATAGTAGTTCCTTTTCTATATCATGATAGATACACATTTGTAATTTAATAATATAATGATTGTATCACTACATAGCGGTTCATTGATGTTTATTCACCGCTGTGCTTTGATGATTTTTTCTTCATAAATCATAAATTTAAGATATCTAATGCGAAATGATGATATGAATTTTTTAGGCATTGTGTAATTGCCAGAATTGTATTATACTTTGATGACACCTTCCTGGAAAAATATACTTGTAGAGAAATAATTTCTCTCAGTTTATGAGACACATTCTCACCAGTCGCTCCATAAGTCGACTTAGCCTCATATTAGGCGTTATAGGTATTCCTGATATTTTCATCTGCGCATTATTCATGCGTTGTGAGCCTATTGTACGTTGCTCCTAGATGTATTTCAAAAAAAAAAAAAAATGTTCCATTTTTTTTTTCCCGGGAGGTGTGGTAAGACTGTTACGTGCAGTCTTGGATATCTTACAGTATTATACATTGGTATTCTTGTTATGTTCGCAAATATTTTGTAAACAAAATAGTGCTTAAGGGAAAGTCATTATTGAGTTACTTCCCTTGAAAGTTGTGCCGTCTCTTCGATCGAACTCCGCGGGTGAGTCCAGTTTTCTGCGATTTATTCTTCGTTTGGGTAATAATAGATTGTTCTTGCTTCAGAATATCTATGGCCTGAATTTATGTGTATTGTTTGTCTGAGTAGGACGAGTCTGTCTTATATCTGTATATCTTTACATATCTAAGTCGAACTATATGTTCTGTTGTCTCTAGAGAGGTCAAAGGCTATTCGGCGGATGTGTCGCTAGAGTGTGGTGTGATTTGGCTTCGTCCCGATAGGGACTGTGTTTTCTATGTCGGCTTGTCGCCGGGGAAAAAGTGATCTCAGTATTGGTGGGGAAAGTGATAGTCGTCTAGACCTATCGTGTATGCTTTGCCCCAGTGTTTATTCGTATTGCCAAGGAATGGCATTTTCATATTTCTGATACCAAGGTAATAATAGACACTCTTATGAACTCTCGTACGAAGCCACCATTTTCGATAGGTACGATTTGAATGTCTAAGAGAATATATTTGACTCGATGAAAACGACTTCGATTCCTAGCAGCACTATATCCTGTAGATTGCAGTCAATTGTTCATGATCAAATCTACAGAGCAATGAAATGTTTTATGAATGACTAACTTTAGGACAGATTCATTATCTGTATCCAAACGTGAGGGACAGCTCACGAGTGAAGCCATCTTGGAACCAAAACATGTAGTGACTTTCAAGAAGAGAAAAGGGATGCCCGTATTATCGCTTGTTTAGTCCAGAGATCACTGCTACACATGAGAACCCGATATTAGCGGTTCAATATTATTATATGGAAAAATATGTGCTGAACATTATGTTGAAGAATCGTCGCTAGACGAGATTAGGTTTAGAAGCCATCTGAAATATTGTTTATAAGCTGACGTGCTCAGTCAGTGAAGTCAGATGATATATATGTATGGGCGATACTGAGGGCTTGGCTACTGACAGTCCTTGATACTATTATTCCACATGAGTGCCCATGTAACATAACATTGCAAGACCAGTTATCCACTGTACCATGATGTATTATGCCAACCTGTGATTTGTCACTCTCTGTGCTGTCGAGTGTGTTCGTCCAATTAAACTTTAGAAAAGGTACACAGTCGTTGGTGTCGATGACTTCCAGTCATACATGAGTGTGAGAAAAGAACATTTGTCAACACCACGAACCCTTATTAACATTCGCACATTATACACTCAATCCATGTCTACACACCACTGCGTAAGTCAAGTTGACATTCCATACACTACAGTGGAGCAAACAACACCATAGAGATCTTATCAACTGATGATGATGATGATGTCTGCTTCCATCCACTTATATCTATCTTTTGGTGGATATCATTTACGGGAATAAAAAAAAACCAACTTTATCAACTTTATCAAGTACCCAATCATAATCAAAATTAAATAAACAAACAAGAACTGAAGGAAACTTTATTATTAAAAAAAAACACAACAAAGGCAAAAAAAGCAAAAGCAACAACACCCTTCCAATTTCAGAAATATTTGAACGTCTGCTATTGAGTGAGTAGGGACTTCATGTGTTTCTCTTTGCCCTCCCTAACTCAAAAGCATAATCAGATAGAACTAACGAATTTTATCTTCAAAGGGTATAGAATTGGGTACGCAGTCCCATCTAACATTCTGCTCATCCTTTCTCTCGTCTCCAATACTGAATCCATGTATCCTAAACATGCATTTTAAATATAATTTTTAAAACAATAAAATAATCAAAATAAACGCATTAAAACAAAGTAAAATCCCAACATTGTAACAGTATAACAGTTACACACATTTACAGGACCTTGTCATATTCAATAATGGACAGGGCGGAATAATCCTTAAAACATACATATGATATTAGATAATAATTTGGGAACATAACTAAGTTGGGGTGGCATATAATCTGAGCTCATGATGTATATAAGCAGAGAGAAAGACAGAAACAAAGAGTAGCAAGAAAACAATCAGAGATTAGCAAGAACGCAAACAGAGAATAGCAAGAACGCTAACAGAAAGTAACAAGAAAGCAAACAGAGAGTAGCAAGAACGCAAACAGAAAGTAACAAGAAAGCAAACAGAGAGTAACAAGAAAGCAAACAGAAAGTAACAAAAAAGCAAACAAAGAGTAGCTAGAAATCAAACAGAGCCAAGTAGCAGTAGTACTAGTAGCCATTGTAGTAGTAGTAGTAGTAGTAGTAGTAGTAGTAGTAGTAGTAGTAGTAGTAGTAGTAGTAGTAGTAGTAGTAGTAGTAGTAGTAGTAGTAGTAGTAGTAGTAGTAGTAGTAGTAGTAGTAGTAGTAGTAGTAGTAGTAGTAGTAGTAGTAGTAGTAGTAGTAGTAGTAGTAGTAGTAGTAGTAGTAGTAGTAGTAGTAGTAGTAGTAGTAGTAGTAGTAGTAGTAGTAGTAGTAGTAGTAGTAGTAGTAGTAGTAGTAGTAGTAGTAGTAGTAGTAGTAGTAGTAGTAGTAGTAGTAGTAGTAGTAGTAGTAGTAGTAGTAGTAGTAGTAGTAGTAGTAGTAGTAGTAGTAGTGGTAGTAGTAGTAGTAGTAGTAGTAGTAGTAGTAGTAGTAGTAGTAGTAGTAGTAGTATAGTAGTAGTAGTAGTAGTAGTAGTAGTAGTAGTAGTAGTAGTAGTAGTAGTAGTAGTAGTAGTAGTAGTAGTAGTAGTAGTAGTAGTAGTAGTAGTAGTAGTAGTAGTAGTAGTAGTAGTAGTAGTAGTAGTAGTAGTAGTAGTAGTAGTAGTAGTAGTAGTAGTAGTAGTAGTAGTAGTAGTAGTAGTAGTAGTAGTAGTAGTAGTAGTAGTAGTAGTAGTAGTAGTAGTAGTAGTAGTAGTAGTAGTAGTAGTAGTAGTAGTAGTAGTAGTAGTAGTAGTAGTAGTAGTAGTAGTAGTAGTAGTAGGGAGATAACAGGAGTGGAAAGGATAAGAGCGCCGATTAGTGAGCAAGTGTCCGTAGTGTGTAAAATGAGAGACAGACAGATGTGGTGGATTTAGATGTTATGAACTGTTGTTATGTATTTATATTGTACTGAATGAGGTCAGCTGTGAAGGCCCCTGAGTATAACAATTATTAGGGTGAATTCTCAGGGAGCCTTTCTGCTACCACCTTAAGATCTCATTCAGACTTATTCTTGACTAGTATGTATGATGACTACGTCTAGTGTCTAGGGTTATGAACATGTGGTGTGATGGTAATTTAATACTAAAACACACACACGTAACAAATATTAATGTCTATGATCAAATGAACTAACGCCGTGTTTGAAATTTTGGTATTAAACTATTTTTTACAATTTTATTTTGTCCTGAACCTAGTATTCTTCTGGTCAGGACTTTCAACTCAAAGGAAGTCAATTTATATACATATATACAAGGCAATTTCACAAAAGGGACAATATGTCCAAACACATATTTTAAAATCTAATAATGGTGTTAAAATATTTCTAATACTACTGTTAAACTAGTACTGGATGGCGGGTCGGGATTCTGTAATCACTCCCATGTCTTTATTTCACAACTTTTAAGTTTAATTTCTTGGGTGGAAATAGTTTTATTTATTTCAGTTAGGGAAACACTAATTTTCGTTGATGAACGATCGTGTGCCAGATTATATACTTATTTAGCACATGTAGTAGCTGTCAGTTGTCACTCCGGCCAACGGCCACTGTTGTACTTGTCCAAAAGTAATAGGGTAGACAGCGTGTACACCTATCACTACTGGAATACAAAGTCTTCTCAAATTCTTCACTCAGAAATCTGGCACCGGACTAGTGCCAGACAAAAAAAACCTGTAACATGAAATTATGTTTCCTTGTTTACATCAGGTTTAATCTACTATTGCCACAAATTATAATACATGCAAAATAAAAGACCTGGGTCAAATCTATCTGACCAACCCAACTCATCCACATAACAAGGTGTACCAGTTTTTTCACATTCCTCTCCTCTAATGGCTGCACTGTATCTGCCATATTATCATTAATCTCTTTTTTTCATACAATAAGGTGGGTGATATGTTTCCACCTGACCACCTACGAAAACATGTGTATTCTACATCTCTGGTAATTTGTTATAAGATAAACCAACCTCTACGCCCTGCAGAAGTCAGCTAGGAACCTCGACTATGTACTTACTGTCGTAATATTTTTTCATTTGGCAGTATCTCTCACTCACATTTTTAAATAAAATATTAATTATTTCTGTCTTACCACGAATTCAATGAATAAACGCAGGAACGATGACCATGGCACAGATTCAGCTTTGCTGCTGGCTTGACTCTGAATTTGTTTAAGTATTTACTTTAGTTTTAGTTAAAATTCATACTTCAGTACATCGTCCTGGCTGAGGGACAGTATTTCTGCAAATGGCGACGAGCCTTCTAAGTTTTCAGTAATATTAAATGTGTTGGCCAATGAGATCGGACGACCTCCAATTTTGATTTCAATTTGAAAAGAAAGCCAAAATTACAGCCCAATTTCGGGGTACCTCTGTCTGTCGGTCCGTCCCGATCTTGGCGTTAGTTAAAAATAGACTTGCTTTTTGGCCTAATACATTTGCCTCTCCCTCCTAAAGTTCCCCACTTGGACTTTGACCCTCCCTCTTCTGCTTCTTTTCAACAACGCGTTCAAAAAATTGTCACCGATAGTGAATGCAAAAACGAGGGTCTGTCCGACTGTCTGTACGAACCTATATAGTATTTTGTCAATATCTTTAGTATTAATGGGGCAATTTTGAAAATTGTAACATAATATTTATCAGGAGATCATATTCTATCAAACTAATTAGGTTTTATGGCACCATTCCCAGTAATAATGAATTCCATATATGTTCCATATTATTTGGCAATTTCTACTTTTATATAAATACGCCATTTTGTCCCCTCTCATCGTTGTTCAAACCGAAACCACAAGTCGTTACGTCAGAAAAATACGCTACTTGGCAGAAACTGCGCTGTGTGTGTGGTTATATATGTCAAACTGCGTGCCGATTAAACCGAACAAGTATTGGCTTTTCGTTGCATTTTCAAATCTGCCAAAACCAATGTCGCGTATATTTTTCAATTTTTTTCTTCCAAACAACGCGTGTCAGTGTATCATTTTCCGTCTCTCCCCTCCAGATGAAAACCGGATTGATCGTGTCCCAATGTTCTAAATAGTTTCAAGGACGCCGGGGAAAGATAGTATTTTTTATTCTTCGTTAATGTCTAAAAATACCCGATGCGTTTGCAGGAGGGGCGAAGACGAAACCACACAACTCCCCTATTTTTATTTCTACATTATTTTGACTTTTTACTCTATATTCTTTAAGTTATAAAGATGGGTTATTTGAACTGTTGTCCGTACAGATTTCGTTTTACGACAACAGACAGAAAGTAGTAAGAAAGCAAACAGAGCCAAATAGTAGTAGCAGTAGCGGCAGTAGTAGTAGCAGTAGTAGCAGTAGTAGTATTGTCAGTAATAGTAGAAGCAGTAGTAGCAGTAGTAGTAGTAGTAGTAGTAGTAGTAGTAGTAGTAGTAGTAGTAGTAGTAGTAGTAGTAGTAGCAGTAGCAGCAGTAGAAGTAGTAGCAGTAGCAGTAGTAGTAGTAATAGTAGCAGAAGCAGCAGTAGCAGTAGTAGTAGTAGTTTAAGAGCAGTAGCAGAAGTAGCAGCCGCAGTGTTAGCAGTAGTAGTAGCAGCAGTAGCAGTACTAGTAGCAGTAGTAGCAGCCGCAGTAGCAGTATTAGTAGTAGCAGTAGTAGTGGTAGCAGCAGTAGCAGTAGTAAAAGTAGCAGTAGTAGTAGCAGAAGTAGTAGTAGTAGCAACAGTAGCGGTAGTAGTAGTAGTAATAGCAATAGTAGCAGCAGTAGCAGAAGTAGCAGCCGCAGTAGCAGCAGTAGTAGTAGCAGCAGTAGTAG
>JAMPIV010015616.1:565000-728773 GCA_024509875.1 Oreohelix idahoensis
TAGTAGTAGTAGAAGCAGTAGTAGTAGTAGTAACAATTGTTGTAGTAACAGCAGCAGTGGTATTAGTAGTACCAATAGTAGTAGTAGTGCTAGTTGTATTAGCAGTAGCAGTTGTCGTAGCAGCAGTTGTAGAAGTAGTAGTAGTAGTTGTTGTAGATAGATAGATAACAGGAGTGAAATTGATAGAAGTAGTAGTAGCTTAGTAGATGTTGGGAGTTAGAAAATGCAGTTCGTTTGAATGCCCAGAACACCGCTTCGCTACCCCAACCTACTAGCAACTCTATATCACGTGATGAGACTGGCAGTGGAACAAGCTAGCAAATTGCAGGAAAGGATTGCTAACGAAGCGTGTGCAAAAAGAGAAGAGAGTTTAGCAGAAAAGTATATGTAAAAACGAGAAGTTCCAGCCGGTTGGCTGTAGAGATGTGTATCTGGGAATGTGTGCATGGCCCATAAGGTATATTCGTGTATACAATATTCAGTGTATTGAAAGTATACAATTGTATTGCACATTTCACTATGGAGAGAACTGGAAACAGAGGTGAAAATGATGAAGAGAACGTGGAAAGAACTTGAGATGATGGAACGTGACAGGAGGACTTGGCATGTGTTTGTTGAAGGCCTACGCTACTTTGGGAGTGGAGGGTTATGATGATGATTTCACTATTGAAAGGATTGTTTCATACATATGAGTGACTATTATTATTATTAATCTTGATTGTGTACTAATTGCCTGACCACGTCAATGGGTCTATTGTGAAGTTCGTCATGTTCATTAAAGTTATAAACCGTCGCTCAGCAGTTGTTACTTTCTTTGGAGAAAGAGATGTGTGCACAATAGTAAACTAATACTTGTTTGCCAGGCACGTAAAGAAAGAACCCTGGACATTAACTCTAAATGCATATTGGATATTTATAAAACAATCGTGCAAAAAGGTAACAAAAAATAAGTGCCCAACAAATGGGAAGCCAAGCTGTGTGCCTTGCAAATTTTTATGACGACAATTAATTATGTGCAACAAATTTATGCATAATGCATTTGCAACAATTGAACTTTAATATGATAGAACTGTAAATCTCCTTTCAGATGCACTTCTAAGGCATCGTGATTGAAGCTATTTTACGAACTGTTAATTAAAAACAACTTTTTATTCGTACAAACGAACCTTCTTGCAAACCGACCTTCTTGCAAACAAACCTTCTGCAAGCAGCGCGGAAACTGTAGCCATGCCCCGTGACCCTTGACGTCAGCAGGAATTCGAGTCAAGAAACATGCTCCTATTTATTTCTGCCTACGGAATATTTTAATGACAAACGATGTACCTATTTTTCCAAGAACATTGAAGGCTTTGAAGGACCAATACGATGTACTAACATTTATAAATTCTATAAAAGAAACTTTATGGACCTTATTATTTAAGATTAAATAAAATAATTCAAACATACCGCGGAGTAACACAAGTTTACGGACAGTTTATATTTTCTATTTTTTGCTCAGCGTTACCTTGCTGATTCATGTGAGACAGTGTAAACAGCGTTATGCCGTGTTCAGACCAAAATGGTTTAGTCTGCATTTTAAGATAGGTTTAGTTTTGTTGTAAAAGCTTCTGGACTGTGATAGCGCAGTTTATATAATTTTTTGCTATCATAGCGGGCTCCATCTTCGCTATTGTTTTTTTTTTCTATTCTATATGTTCCGTGTTGCCATTTTTTTTAAAGTATCATTTTTCTCATTCATCTTCAGAAGTATGATGAAAGGTGACCTTCTATAGGTTTATGTAAGGTTTGCATTTATGGAACTTTAGCGCTTTGACGCATACATTCAAATATTGATAGTCCTTACGTGCATCTGAACATTCATTTATGTGTAGCCGTATCATCAGGTATGACGTGTTGTTATTGTTTCGTATCTATGTCACGTATTGTGAGTTGTTGTAATAATGCTTTCTATACGTTCGTCTCTTTTGTTGATAATGTGACGGTTTTTTTGGTTTTAGTTGTGAATTATTTGTAGTGTCTAATAGTTATTATTTCTTTACATTTAAATACAGAATATTGTTGTTGTTGTCTTATTTTAATTGATTTTGATTTGTTTTTGTGTGCGTTGTATTTTGAAATATATCATCATCTTTGCCATTGGCACCATTGCCTTCATTTTTCATTGTTCATTTGTCTGGACCCATTGATACACATGGCAAAATTTTGTATTTTTTTAATAGCATGTATTGAGCGTTGCAGTTTTCATTAATAATATCACCATATTTCGAACAGAAAGTGGTTTCTGGGAGAAAATCATGTCTTCGTTTCAGGACTTCAAAGAAATCGGGATTAAATTTAACAAATCAGGAGCGAAACTAGAGACATTTGCTACCGCAGAATTTGACAGTTACGATGCACGCATAGAAAGACAGAATGAAAGTGAATTGAAACGTCTTCAGTTAGAAAATGACGAGAAGAAAAGGGCACAAAATTTAGAGAAGGACAAGTTAGAACTGGAACAAAAAGAGAAATTGGAGCGAATAAAGATGGAAGAGAAAGAAACAGATCTTGCACAAGCTCTTGCGCTGAAAAAATTTAAGATAGACGGCGAACACGAAAAATTAAAGATAGACGGTGAACAAGAAAAATTAAAGATAGACGCTGAACAAGAAAAATTAAAGATAGACGCGGAAAAGGATTAATTAAAGATTGAAGCTGAACAGGAAAAATTAGTGGCCTTGGAAAGAGAGCGAGAATTGGAGAATGATAAAGCAATTGAAATTGAAAAATGCTCCGAAGGCATCTTCTAGTGCACCTGTGACCACAAACCGAATACGATTGCCGAATTTAGACCAGCAAATAGACTCACAGACAGCTTCCTACAACGATTTGAACTCATGGTCAGTGCGTTGAAGATCCCCAAGGTTCAATGGAGTTCTACGTTATGCGATTTCTTAACAGGGAACGCTCTACAGGCTTATTTTGCTTTGGACAGCACTAGTAGTGAAGACTACGATGTTCTCAAGGTGACATTGCTACGTAAATTTCAGCTTAAGGAAGCGGGGTTCCGTGATAAATTTCATTTATGTCTACCTAGCAGAAAAGCTGACTTTGGAGAGTTTATCTCACTCATTAAGTTATACTCTAAAAGATGGATAGAGTTGCCCGCTATTGATAAGACCTTCACTGGCTTACTTGATTTAATGTTACGTGACAAGGTGTTGTCGGCATGTTTCACCGATCTTGCCTCACTTTATCAAGAAAGGAAACCGAAAGACCTTGAGGCAATGGAGATGCTTGGACGACAATATATGACAGCTCACCCAGATAAAGAGGTTCACAAATCAAATATAAAAGACGCACTGCCAGTATGTGTGGCTCGTCATGACTATAGAGACGATGGTCAGAGACCTCGTTCACAGCGTGTGGACAGCAGTGTAAGGCAAGGCTTTATATCCAACTCCCGTGGATAATATAACTTCCCAAGGCAGAGGTCACCATCTAACTTCTCGCAGAGACGAGACTATGGTTATTCAAACCAAGGTCTGTCAGTGGCGGCAAAATTATAAACGTGGTGACGAAATGCATCACAAACGGATGGATCATATACCCACACAAGATAGGGTGCCTACAGTGGTAATAAGAACAATGGCAGATGTTGGTCATGTGCTAGGAACAGACCTTATAAGATATTCTATGAACACAGTACGAACAAACTGTGGGCATCATGACAATAGCAACCATGATAGGGGTAATACATGTGTATTTACAAAGAAGAATGATGAGAAGGAAGCGGACCATGCCAATGCATGTGTTGTTTGCTCACTTAATGATGAATATTGTTATGGGTGCAAATCTTTATTTCAACCTGGTTCATAAACCAGATTGATCTGCGGGCATGCTCTACCCGCTACGTCATCTTGTGACAACGTGGGACGCCTAACGTTATATACTTAGTTCCTGTATAACAGGCCTGTAAGTGTCCTTCGTGATTCCGGGTGTACAACTGTCGGTGTCCGTATATCGTTAATTGATGAATCTGCCTTCTCTGGTAAAACAGTGAAGTGCATAACATTTGGAGGGAGTATAGAGTGTTACGCAGTGGCAGAAATAAATATTGCCACACCTTTATTTACAGGTAAGGTGGGGGCATGTGTCCATGAGCATCCAGTATTAGAAATTATCCTTGGTAACTTACCAGGTATTAAGGATTGTTCTCCAGAGAAGATACATAAATGTGTTGAATCTCACCCAATGTTGGCTAACACTGTGGTCACTAGTGCCCAGCATGCCGCTGAATCCAAGGCAGAGCCAGCTACACAATTTAGTGAGAAAGCATCTCTTCGGAATCTCCATAATGGTTCCCCTAGCCGTTCGCGGCCAAACAGCTCGAAGATGTTGCTTTGCAACATTGTTTGCTCTAGCAGAGAGCACACATGTGAAGAAGACCAAAACTTCACGTTACTGGTTCGAAATTAAAAACTAAGTACTGACTAGATGCTTTGACAACTATGTTTCAGTCAGGAGACAGGTAGTTATTCCAAAGAGTTTTAGGCCTATTGGCAAGACAAGATCCCGGATACCGCCGTTCTTGACAGAGATGGTATCCCTAGCATCGATACTATTCTGATGCATTCACAGATTCGCTAAGCAGGTCAAGTAGTCCACATGCCAGACCCTCGACTGCAAAAGATACTCTTTTATGGTGAGATGCAGAAGGGTAAACGCCATCATGGTGGCCAAAAGAAGTGCTTCAAAGACACGCTTAAGACTGCATTGAAAACCTTTGACATAAACCCTGAAACATGGGAAGCTGCTGCGCAAGACCGAACTGCTTCGCGCACATCTCTTCGTAAAGGTGCATCGGCATGCAAATAATCAAGAAGAGCAACAGCGGAACAGCAGAGACAAGCTAGAAAACACCGCGCAATAAAACCTTCACATGAAGCAAACATCCCCTGCCCACACTGTCCGAGATCTTTCCATACCCGCATCGGCCTCATCAGTCACCTTCGTACCCATAGTCTAACCTAACATATTCTTAATAATTAGATGAACAAAGTGGTCTTCATCACCCGTGATGGACGAACAACAGGCCTATTGTATTGATTACTGCCCATGACTTGCTTGTAGCTGGTCATATGGGTATTAAGAGTACAATATTTCGTGTCACCTCGAATTTTTATTAACACAGACGTAAAGGCAGCACGTAGGGGCAAGCACCACGCTGCACCCTTACAAGTTACTGATGTCCCATTACTGCACTTTACCAAGCTTGCGGTTGACAAAGTTGGCCCCATTGTCGGTCACGTCAGAGAGAGGATATCGATATATCCTAACATGTATAGACGTATGTACACGTTGGCCGGAGGCCATATCATTGAAGACTATCGCCTCAGCAGCTGTCGCTGATGCTTTATTTGTTATTGTTTGCCGTATAGGATTTCCTGAGGAAATCTTATCAGATCGCGGTACTCAATGTATGTCTCAGATGATGAAAAATACTTAGAGCATGTTATCAACTAAGCATTTTTTCACTATCCCATACCATCCAGAATGCAATGGCGTTTGCGAGCGTTTTAATGGCTCGTTAAAGCAGTTGTTGGGCAAAGTCACTGAGACATGTCCTCGTGACTGGGACCGAATGTTGCCAGTGGTCTTATTTGCTTACAGAGAAGTGCCCCATGAGAGCACTGGCTTTTTGCCATTTGAGTTGGTTTATGGTGCCAATCCTACAGGTCCTATGCACATACTCAAGAATTTGTTGTTGGGATCTGTGGATGATAATACTGTCCGCACCAGCTATGAACTGGCCATTGATCTCAGACTACCAATCTCAAAAATTACGTTCGTTCTTACCAGGAGAACAAGTATGGCTTATTCTTCCGACCAAGGAAAATAAACTGCTAATTTCCTGGCAGGGCCCTTTTAAAGTGGTTGAGAAGAAAACTGATGTAGATTATGCCATTGACATAGGGGCAAAATCACAACATTTCATATTAATATGTGTAGCACCTAATTTTAACCGTCCCTCTGTAACGGGCTTAGTATGTGTTATTTAAGTGCTGCTCTGCAGAAGGTGCACTTCGGCGATGTCCCTTCCTGTACACTTTCTAAGGTATGCATATATGCTGGTACTATTTTTGTAATCAGCCTTCTTGTACACATCCGCAGAGAACTTAAAACTATACAGAGAGCCGTCTACAATGAGGTGCTACAATATGTTAAAATTGTATGTGAAGCGCCCTGCTGAGTTAGAACCTATCTTGGACAGTATATCTGATGTACCTGTTTGACACACTTTGTCCGCTTTCGAGGAATCTGATGATTCTACAGCGAGCGATATCTCCTTTAATTTTCCGCTGTTGCATCTAAAATCGTCGGAATCTTGGAGAGATGTAACTGTGTCAGGTGATTTAGATCCTGGTTATCAAGAACAGGCTCTTGCTGTTTTAGAATCTTTCTCTGGCGTGCTGACTGAACTTCCAGGTCGCACTGATGTTATCTCTCATGATATTACTGTGATAGGGTGGGCGAGATGATGATGATGATAGTGTTGTGATGTGTGATCACTCTCTTTTCACACTCGCACCGACCCGAACAACAATAAAACTCTTGATTCTAGAGACAGGGGTTGTATTTATTTTTACAACCCATTCAGTGATTCAGCAAACATTAAACAAATAAACTAGCGAACATAACAAAACAAAACAAACAAACACCCAACAGTGCCTGATTGCTAATGTGTCATGTCTTTGTGTTCTTCTGTGTGGGTACACAGGGCGCCTCGTTTTGTTCTCTCTTGTCTGGACTGATACTTAAGAAGGGCCCTGCTGGTTCGCTATTTCTTTTTATAGGCACTAGGCTAATCACTCAACTTACTGCGCGCTGGGCGTATTAATCTTGGCTACTTAAATATCACACGCGATTTTGCTTTACCAGGCCGACAACAGAAATATACACAACTATTTCTAGAGCAAAAACATAATTCTACACCACAAGTTAATTATTAAGGCATTATTATGGCCTTTTCATCAATCTTGAAGAATTTACATCTCAGCATGCTTCGCGCACTTCTAAAATACATGGGCGATAAATCTGCCCAAAAACAGGAAGGGGGCGGGCGTCTCCTTTTCGGCCCCATCACATATCTCCCTCCTGATTTTGTTGTCGTCCCGACAACATCACTACCTCTGGCGCTTCACTTGTAACCTCTCAGCTCGTTGATGCTGCGCAGGACTCTTTCTGAGCGGCGATGCTTTGTGCTCAGATTCTGCAATCGGTACAACCCGGCTAGAGACACTCTTGGTCGTGATGCCCCCAGTTGTACGTTGTCGGGCTGTCAGCCGCTGTGGTCTTGAAGACCCGCTCACCGGTGCCGCGTCGCTGCCTGCCCGTGACATCTGCTTGTCAGTGCATGCAGCTGTCGACTTTGAAGGGAGATCACTCTTGACGTGTTTTCCACTCATTTTGTGTGGACGGTGGCTCACGTTCCCCACAATCTGCCTTTGATGAGTCTCCTCTGCTGAACCTTGATTTGCACTCCCTCCTATCTGCTTAGGACGGGTTTCCTCCCCTAGACAACGGCCAATTCTCTCGGCGCTCTTAGTGTGACAGTTGTCGTGGCCATCTCTTGGCTTGCGCCCTAAAGGCAACCTCGTTGTGGCAGTACGTCTCGGGAAAGAGCTCCTTGAGGGACAGGCGGCTATCAAGTGTTCAGTGGACTTGCATCGAAAACATCTCTTCGGAAGCGGGCCTTGAGGGCACTTGGTTGCCATGTGGTCTGACAGGTCTCCACAATTGTAGCATCTTATCTTTCTGGGCTTCCTCTGTGCCATGGGTCGCTTCCTGCTGCCCTTACACTCTTGACCGCCAATGCCGCATACATAAATTGCTTCTATGCCCTGGACCGATGGTTTGCTGTCAAATTCTACTCGTTCATTCTTCGCCAGACTCCGGAATCCCTTTCTGTAGATCTTGGTCTGATGTACGAATACATCAATACCTCCATCATCTGGCGTGATGAACCCCCATCCCCTGTGGACACTATACCACTTGCACATCCCTTTTCGCCTTGCCGGTGCCACTGCGTTTATCGGTGCTGTCAGCTCACAGCTTTCCTTGACGACAGCCTGACTCTCACATACAAGAAGGGCTAGTTGCGGTTCTTGCGGACACACCTCCTCGTCTTGCGTTGGCTGTTCCCGCGGCTGGCATGGTGCTCTCTTTCTCTGCACCTCCTGTTGTGCTGGCTGTTCCCGCGGACACACCCCCTCGTCTTGCGTTGGCTGTTCCCGCGGCTGGCACGGTGCTCTCTTTCTCTGCACCTCCTCTTGTGCTGGCGAACTGGCCTCTGACATCTGTGCTATCTGGGACTTTAGGAAGGATAATTCTGCTCTGAGTGCCTCCTCCTCCTTCTGAACTTCTGCACTTGCTATCTGGACGAGTGTCTCAGGCTTTTTACTTTCACCATAAACAGCATATTCCTGGGAGCCGCGCTAGCGTAGTGGTTACAACACCGCTCTGGCGACCGGGTGATTCAGGATCAAACCCGGGCGACGGCATTTGAGGATTTTTCGTCGACCGGGAATTGGACTGGATTAACTCGAGACCTGGCGAGGACATTTGAAGGAGTGTCGTCGACCAGGGATTGGCGGCTCCTGAGCCGACCCAGCTGCAATGGGTACCTCCGAAATCGGAGAGTATTTGCCTGAATGGCGAGGGACACCTGTCTCTGTACAAGTAAAAAGGGATACTCACGTAAAATCAATGTCAGGTTAGACATAGTAATAACCTGAGATTTCGCCTCGAGTATTAGCGGGCGTACGCAAAAAAAAAAAAAAAAAAAAAAAGCATATTCCCAAGGGAAATTCCTGGTCATCTCACTGACTGGTTGTTGCTCGCTGTAGGCTCTTTTTATTATCTTGAGTAACTGCTCAGGGCTGGCCTTGGCTCCACCATGTATCCGTAATTCTCTAGATACCCATGGTGTAACGTTGTTCCATATCATGTCTAACTTGTCTTCTGCACAAAAAGGCGCCACCTTCCACGCGGCTTCCACATCTTCCACAAACTCTTGCCAAGTGGGACTCCCCTCTCCACTAAACAACCTTATCTCTGGCTCCTTCACGTACAATATCTTCACAGGCGCATTAGCCATCTTGCTGCAGGAATGCACTGCTGGGTGTTTACAATATTTGTTCGTTTGCTGCTTGCTCAGTGTCACTGTCTGCCTTATCCTGTCGACGACGCCAATTGTGATAGGGTGGGCGAGATGATGATGATGATAGTGTTGTGATGTGTGATCACTCTCTTTTCACACTCGCACCGATCCGAACAACAATAAAACTCTTGATTCTAGAGGCAGGGGTTGTATTTATTTTTACAACCCATTCAGTGATTCAGCAAACATTAAACAAATAAACTAGCGAACATAACAAAACAAAACAAACAAACACCCAACAGTGCCTGATTGCTAATGTGTCATGTCTTTGTGTTCTTCTGTGTGGGTACACAGGGCGCCTCGTTTTGTTCTCTCTTGTCTGGACTGATACTTAAGAAGGGCCCTGCTGGTTCGCTATTTCTTTTTATAGGCACTAGGCTAATCACTCAACTTACTGCGCGCTGGGCGTATTAATCTTGGCTACTTAAATATCACACGCGATTTTGCTTTACCAGGCCGACAACAGAAATATACACAACTATTTCTAGAGCAAAAACACAATTCTACACCACAAGTTAATTATTAAGGCATTATTATAGCCTTTTCATCAATCTTGAAGAATTTACATCTCAGCATGCTTCGCGCACTTCTAAAATACATGGGCGATAAATCTGCCCAAAAACAGGAAGGGGGCGGGCGTCTCCTTTTCGGCCCCATCACATTACATTGAGTGATGATCACCTTATACAACTCAGACCGTATACTATACCATTACACTACAGATTTCAGGTGGATAGTGAACTTCAGGATATGCTTCGAATGGACATCATTTCTCCTGCTTAATCATCCTACGTTTTTCCTATGGTTCTAGTTAGAAAGAAGGATAAATCTCTTCGCATCTGCATTGATTTTAGACGTTTTAACAGTGTCACTCTCACATATGCTGAGCCTTTGCCTGTTTTGGAGGATCTCTTATCACAACTATCCCAAGCTACATACTTTAGCAAACTAGATCTATCCAATGGATATTGGCAGATCCCTTTAACCGAGAAGGCCAAACCGCTAACCGCATTTATGACTCCATATAGTTTATTCCAATGGAATTGAATGTGTTTTAGCCTTCTCAATGCTCCCGCGACTTTTGTGCGCATGATGCGGAGACTCTTAGGAGATAGGTCTTATGTCATCACATACATTGACGATATCTGTTTATTCCATAGATCTTGGCAAGAATATATCATGGATTAAAATCTGTATTAATGCTACTTAGAAAGCATGGTTTGACAGTTAGACTTTCAAAGGTTCAGATTGGTTGTAGAGAAATTTCATTCACCGTGTTGGTAACCACATGTTATACCCTGATGAGCAGACTGTCAAACGCATATTAGAACTAGATATCCCTCGGACAAAGAAACAAGTTTGGAGCATGTTAGGACTCATTAACTGTTATCACAAGTTATTTCCGAACTTTTCATCTTTTTCTTCTGTCCTGTCATCTTTGACTAGAAAAGGTGCTCCTAATAAAATTGCTTGGTCCAATACTTGCAGTGGAGCTTTGAACAAAATTAAAACTGTATTTTCCAAGGCACCTATTTTGGTGTTGCCTAATATCACTATGCCATTTCTTCTGAGGACTGATTCTTCCCACACTGGCATTGGTGGCTGCTTGTTGCAATGGTTCAATATTACTCCACATTCATGCTTGTATGTATGCAGAAAGTTGCTAGCAGCAGAAACTCGGTATTCCACCAGTGAAAGAGAACTCTTGTCCATCATTTGGTGTATGGGGAAGTTATCAGGCTATTTACTTGGCGCACACTTCTTCCTCCAGACGAATCACCGTCCACTAACATTCCTAAACCAAAAAAAAAAAAAACTACGACAAATAGTAGATTACGTATTCAAGAATACATATATACAATTATTCCCATAAAGGGATCAGAAAACTTTCTGGCAGACCTATTGTCAAGAAATGAAGCTGGAAAGTGACAGTGCTTGTGCCAAATGTTGACATTGCATGATCTTGTTTTGTTTTTCAAGTGATATTTCATTGAAACGTTCATTTGACGATTTCATTGCATTTACTGAAAGATTGGATGACATTTTGTCTAAACTGTTTAGATATCTGTTTTCATGTCATTTGGTACGATAATTACTATTTCATATATATTATTCCGAGCAGTATGTTTTTTCTTTCCTAATATATTAGTAGTTCTAGTGCTAACTATCCACTGTTTTTAAGCGAAAATCCTTGGTTTCCGCTCGGGAACAGAGGGGGGGGGGGGGGGGGGGAGAGATTTTGGGAGTTAGAAAATGCCGTTAGTTTGAATGCCCAGAACACTGCTTCGCTACCCCAACCCACTAATCACTCTATATCACGTGATGAGACTGGCAGTGTGACAAGCTCGCAAATTGCAGGAAAGGATTGCTAACGAGGCGTGTGCAAAAAGAGAAGAGAGTTTAGCAGAAAAGTGTATGGAAAAACGAGGAAAGAGAAGTTCATGCCAGATGGCTGTTGAGATGTGTATCTGGGTGTGTGTGTATGACGCATAAGATATATTTATGTATACAATATTCAGTGTATTGAAAGTCTGGAACTGTATTGTATATTTCACTATTGAAAGGATTGTTTCATACATATGAGTGACTATTATTATTATTAATCTTGATTATTGTCGTAAATTTATTTTGAGAGAAAAGAGTCGTAGAAATAGTGGTCCGGTTTAGAGTGGAAAATGATGATGGAAAGCTCAGTGATAGAAATGTAGAGATTTAATAGTTACTTCACAGCGTGCTGGAGGAGAGTAAAGACAGACTTATTTACGACAAATCGTGTCTCTCAATCTTCTCTTTCACTCTCCTGGTCAAACAATTATTTGCCAGTTTTCCAGACTCGCATCTGCGCGCACACCGATTCGGTGTTTTCAAACACACACACGACGTTGATACAAACTATATTAAACGAATAGGGGAAATGTTGGGCTTTGGGTATATCCAACACACAGAACTAAATGAGTTTTTGTGATTTTATTCACTTTAACATCAATCACTAAAAATATCAGATATTACATAAATTATCATAAGTACACAAATGCAAATAACAAGTTTGGGAGGGGGTGAAGAAGATTGGTATCGACTAAGCCCTTCCCGCTCATTAGACAAAGACAAACCCAGTCCAGAGATAGATAATATCAGGAACACGGGTACGTTAACCTAACAGTAAAGTTAATTACTCTGAAAGAGGTGTTACCAAGTTAGGTATAAGTGATGGAAAAAAAAACCTGTTCTTCCCAGCTGTTCTTCCCTTTACTAAGCAAATGGAAAGGAGGTGGTTTTAAACAGAGTTAACAAATTATCAACTATCCCACTTAAAGGAACAATGTAGGGTATACAGAAAAGATATATGTTACCAGGTAAGCAAGTTAACAAAATGGTCACACAAAAGTATTAATTTCCTGTCATTCATACACGCGCTAGCAAAGGCCTTCACTCATCTTGCTCTCACTTACCGATTGTGAAAAAATCTTGCACTCCATAGAATAACACAACAGCAGTTACACCTCAACTAAATGTATGAGTGTTTGTTCAAGTTCTAGCCCCAGATTATCGGGTAGGCGGTCAGCACATAAAAGGATCCCGTAATCGCTGGAAAATGAATCTGTAGTTGTGTCTCTTTTCTTAATAACAGTTTCTATGGGAGGGCACGGTCTCTGATACCGGGGTGAGGATGGTGTGGTCTATTTGACTATGCCGCGGATAATAAAATTCTTACGCGTGCTGGTACACTTTATCCGTGAGGTATGGTTTAAGTCCAGTGAGAAAACTAGTCACATCACTGTTCAGGAAATTATGAATTATCTCTCTGTGTCAGTAAACTAACAAAGCTCGGGCCAGTGTTCTTCTTCCCGTTACGACTTAAGTTGTTTGATGGTGCGTTAAATTTGTCTTTGGGTGTGCTTTCTTTGCTATAAGTTAGATAGCGGAATTCCAAACCTAGAATCGCCTCAAAGATTAAAAATTTACAGTCTCAACAAGTTCTGCGTCAGGGGAACTCTACACACTGTTTATGCTTTGCTTTGCTTAGATTGATTTCTTTATTGCTTTCTTAATGCTGGGATCGCACAGGTTACGATCACTCTGTATGAAAGAAAATAAAGACATGTAATATACCGAAAACAAATAACCTTCTAAAGCGCGATGAATTTCCCGTTAAGCCTATAATACACTCGAGTATTTAATTATGTATTTAATAAACACTGCGCGAATTCTAGTGGTTAAAAACCCACATCTATAAAACTAGGACTTAACTGAATTTATTAATTATAAATTCCTTCGCGACTTTAAAAGTTAATTTAAGCATCTATTATCTTTTGAAATAATATAATAGATAGATCATTATATTTAAAACTGGAACTCTTGAGATGGTTTAATTAAATAGATTTAAATTAACACAGAATCCCTTGAAATAGAATGACTAGACCACTGATCACTTTACACAATATATATTTTACCGCTTTGCACAGAATTAGAAATCACTGCAAATATATATAAAATCCAGGGGAAAATCTATAACAAGATTTCAATAAAGCTAGTGCTTCTGTAAAGGTCTGGCCAGCGAGTGATAACGTGTCTAGTTCTTCATGGTCTATTTAGCTAAAATGAAATGTAAGTTGAGTGGGACATGATAAACTTGACAACTTATTTGATCTCACGAACTTTTGGGGATCTGACCGCCAAATCAAGAGAAGAAACCGCCCCCTGGTCTTCGTATCCGCTCGCTGCTGCCCGTTTCGCTTTCCCCCGTTCGCTCGGTTCCTCGATTGACACCGAGACGCGAAATTAGCGGCAAGCAACTGCGTCTCGTATCAGGGAAAACTACTGTCTTTGATAGCGCCGATAGTCTCCCCTAAGATCCCTCGGTCTGTCTCTTTGATCTCGTCGCTGTATCCTACATGAGTCCCGGTGGAATGCGTTCTGGCAAACGAAAAGTTACAACAAATGTTCAGGGGTTCTAATGTTATGAAAAGCTAAAGGTCCCTTTAAATCATCCATCATATCAGGGAAAATTCACTAGTCAAACTAGACGTACGTCACAATCGTCCCCACTTTTAGACATGAAACCATTTTTCATGTTTTCATTTTTGACAATGGAGGTGACCTGATTGGTGATTTTAGGATGAGTGGTATCTTCAGTTTGCTCTTCTTCCTCTGTAGACCAGTTTCTACTCAGAAAATCAGCCCCGACATTCTGTCTTCCCGGAATATATTCCACTTTGAAAGAATAAACGCTTAAAAGAAGCGCCCAACGCATGATCCTTGCGTTAAATTCTTTATTGGCACCAAGAAATGCTAAAGGAGCGTGGTCTGTTTGCACCGTGAAAGATGTACCATAAAGAAACTCATGATGGCGTCTGATACCGTCAATCAGAGCAAGACATTCCCTTTCAACTACGCTGTAGTTCCGTTCCGCTTTATTTAATTTCCGACTGCCATAGGCAACTGGAAATAGCATGTTCAGGTCACTGTCATCGGCTTGAAGCAGTGTTGACCCGATGCCCTGACCTGACGCGTCGACTCTCAGTACAAAAGGTTTCTTGAGGTCAGGCAACCTCAAAATGGGGTATGCAGACAACTGTCCTTTCAAAGTGCTATACGCGTGTTCGCACTTTTGATCCCATATGACCTTATCAGGACAACCTTTCTTTGTGAGGTCAGTCAGAGGTGCCGTCAGTCCGTTGAAGTTCGGGATGTACTTCTGATAGTATGCACATAGCGATATGAAGGAACGTACGTCTTTCTTCGTTCGGGGTCTTTTTGCTGCCACTATTTTTCTCCACGTTCTTCTTAATAGGCCAACTGCATCCGTGAGAAATAGTGTGCCCCAGGAAGTCTAACTGTTCAAACCCGATGAGACATTTGCTAGGTCTGGCTGTGAGACCCGTTTCCTGTAGTCTCCTGAGGAGCATAGCAACCGTAGCAATATGTTCTTCATAGGTTTCCGATGCAATTAAGATGTCATCCATGAAATTATGGATATGGGGACTTTGCAAAGGTTCTAGAAGCTTCCTCATCATCCTGGTGAACACTCCTGGTGCGTTATGCAAACCGAACGGCATCACGTTAAATGTGTAATGTCCTTCACTAGTGCTGAAAGCTAACAAAGGTTTAATTTCCTCCTTGACTGGTATTTGATAATAACCTTTGCTGAGGTCAATCTTGGAGAAGATCTTCGCTTTGCTGAGCTTGGTGAACAACTCAGAAACAGTTTGGAGAGGTTCGGGCTGGAATTCCGTTACAGCGTTTAGCAACCTGTAATCAATGCACAGCCGAACTTCCTTATTGGGCTTCTGCAACAGCACTACGCTCGAGCTGTAAGGAGATGTAGACTCACTGATAATTCCTGCCTGACGCAGCTTGTCTATTTCTCCGCGAAGTGCATCAGCTTTAGCATACGGGATGGGGTAAACTCTGGTTTGAACAGGGGTCTCGTTTGTTAATTTCATATCAAATTCAATGAGGTTTGTTCGACCAGGTACATCCGTTAAGACTGCACTGTACTGTTTTAGTAGAGCCCTAGTTTCTGTTTGTTGTTCTGGTGAGAGATCGTCGCCGAACTTGACATCTTTAAAGGATTCTGTGGGTTGCAATGGATACTCCATGCAACCATCATCATCTTCCTCGTCTTCCGTTGCTATGGCGACAGCCAGGAGATGCTCGGAGGATGGCACCGGTCTTTCCAAATATTTCTTTAGCAGATTTATGTGGAAGACCTTCTCCTTTCCTTTGATGGAGATCTTGTAGTTGGTACGTGAGATCTTTTTAAGGACGGTAAACGGTCCTTGCCATCCGATGCGAAGTTTATTGCTTCCGGTTGGAAGTAGCAATAGGACTTTCTCCCCTGGTTGTAGTTCTCTCTCTTTTGCAGCTTTGTTGTATCTTTTAGTAATTTTAGCGCGGGCTTTCTTAAGGTTGGTAGTAGCTAGATCCCCTCCTAGCTTTAGCCTTTCCTTAAGCTCAGATACATACTTGCTTGCAGAGACGACTGTCTCGTCAGCCTTCTGGTCTGTCAGGGACCGAAGTAAGGCTTCTAGTGGCCCCTTAATAGGTCTGCCAAATAAAAGTGTAGCTGGCGCAAAACCCGTAGACGCTTGGGGTACCTCTCGGTAGGCGAATAAGGCAGCCGATATATATTGGTCCCAGTCTTCCGGTTTCTCCTGACCCAGCTTACGTAACATCATGGTGAGGGTACCGTTAAAACGTTCCACGAGCCCATTTCCGGCCGGATGGTAGGGACTTGTGTGGATATGTTTGGCCCTCAAGATCTTAAAGATCTCCTCCATTAACAGGCTACGGAATTGGGATCCATTGTCCGTCAAAACTTGTTGAGGGAATCCCAACCGTGTAAAAATTTGCACAAGGGCTTCTGCGACATGCTTGGAATTAGTGCATGGTAGCGGTACGGCTTCGGCCCACATAGTGCAAGTGTCAACTAAGGTCAGGATGAACCTGTTCCTTCTTTTGGTCTTTTCCAGAGGACCAATAATGTCGACAGCAACCCGTTCAAATGGAGTCCCTACTATTGGCATTTGCCCCATAGGTACTGGGGGTGTCAAGTGCTTGGGTGCTACCCGTTGGCACTGGGCGCAGGATTTCACGTACCTGACAATGTCAGAGTTCATTCCTGGCCACCAATAGTGGTTTTTTATTCGCTGAATAGTGGCGTTTTGTCCCATGTGTCCGCTAAAGGGAAGAGAGTGCCCCATTTCTAAGATCTGGTTTCTGTACTGCGTCGGTACTAGGAGCTGGTTATTCCCCGTGTCCGGGTTGCCCGTTCTACGATACAATACACCATCCTTAGAAAAGATGTCTCCGTTGTGTCTTGGGTCCTTAGCCATGGGCAGTTTTTTTAAAGCAGGGCGCCAGAGTAGGGTCCTTTTGTTGCGCCTCCTTCAGTTCATTCGGCAACAAGTTTGGCGCAGGCTCCCTCTCCTTCTTGGCTTGCCCTCTTGTGGTTACCGCTGCCACAATCGGCTCCTTAGGTCTCCCAATGAACACATATCTACATCCCAGGATAACTGGGTAGATCGGATCATCCATTATGGCCGCTTTAATAACTCCTCTGACAAAGTCAGAGTGTATTTCTACCAGTGCGATAGGAAGCGTCCTGGGTGCATCACTCCTGAAAACTCCACTAAGTTTGACGGTTTCCTCTGTCTCCTGACCGGGTTTGACTATGTGCCTAGCGACAATACAGTCAAAACTTAATCCAGTGTCAAAAAGACAAGTAGTAGAGGTACCGTTCAAAATTACAGTTCCTCGAGTTGAGGGTCGGTCCCACTCAGGTTGAGAATCACTGACATTGACTCTACCTTTCGAGGCTGTATGCAAACATCCAATGCGGTTTGCACCGGTTTGTTTGCCCTGATCAGACGTTCCTGGTGTAGGGGTCTTCCCTTTTCCTTGACCTTGGTGGCCGCGCTGCCACGTAGGCTTGTTGGGTTGATCAGAATTTGTGTTGGGGGGGTATCGAGTTTTGTAGAATTTCGATTTTTCCTGGGGAGGTTTCTGGGTATTGTTATCTCGTTGGTTATAATGTTGAGATGAAGTGGAAGAATAGGATGCCTGCTCTAGATTCTGTTTTCGAGATGGCTCATCGGTGGGTTTACGTTTAGTGCTGGGAAGTTCGGCCATTGCATTGCTATAGCGTTCGGCTTTATTGAGTATGTCTTCAAGCCTGACTGCCCCCTGTTCCGCCAAAAATCTACGTGTTTCATTCGACAAAGTGGATTTTATCTGCTCCACGAGAACAAGTTCGAGGAGTCCCTCATATGAAAGAGGTAGGTCAGATAATTCAATGCACTTTGTCAGATAACCCGTGAGACGTGAAGAGAACTGGGGAAATGTTTCCGTGCTCTCTTTTCGGCTGTTTCTGAACAACTGCAGAAACTTTCGGGCAGTCATCTCAAACTGCTGTAGTAAGGCCTTTTTCAACATGTCGTAATCATGTTGATTCGGTCCCAGCTTTGTGTACACGTCATAAGCATTGCCTTTCAGTGACGTTGAAAGTTTGAGCGCCCAGCGGGTACTCTCTAACCCATAAAGATTCGCGAGTCTCTCGAATTTTTCTAGGTAGCTGTCAATTTTTTCGTTAGGGCTAGGAAAAGATTCTAAAGAAAACGACATAGCAGTTAATTGGGCAGATTGAGTACTGGAGAGGTCCATTGATTGAGACTGGGGCGAAGACGGCTCTCCGTTAGTCGAAGTAGAGGCGCCCCGACTCTCTAGAGCCTTAAGCGCCAGTTGATGCTGTCTTTCCTTGTCTCTCTCTCTCTCTCTCTCTGCGAGTTTCCATCTCTGCTTCAATTTTCTTCTGTTCCAAAAGACGTTCTTCCGCTTCTTTCTTATCTGCCCTCTCCTGGGCTTCTCTTCTCTCTGTTCTTTCTTTCTCTTCCTTCCTCTCAGCTTCGGCTCTCTGTTGCTTCGCCTTCCTCTCAGCTTCGGCTCTCTGTTGCTCCGCGTCATATATTTCCAATTCCTGGTTAATAAACGCGTTTGCAGCTTCTGCATCTAATCCTACCTCTTTCGCTTCCAACCTCAAGATGGACCTCATCTTTATCCTCTCTGCCATTGTTAAAGAATAAGATGAAGTATGCTTAGAGAACTAGTAAGAAGAAACGCGAAAGGGAGGAACTCTGAACCGCTACGAGAAAAAAACACAAGTACAAATTTACCTGTGTTACCTCCTACCTGTACTGTGCAAACTTATCGCTGCTATTATCTGGCAATTAAGGCTCTAAACGCAAGCGACTATGCCACTAAATGGTAAGTTACACTGGAAAAGAATCTACTTTTACTAACAGTCGAGAAAAATTTATATTAAAACAATTTAAAAGAAAAAAAATTTTTCCCTAAATTTTTAATCTCTGACAACAAACTCCGTCCCTAAAGTCAATTATTGAGATGAGACGTTGTTAACTTAATTTTTAAAAATCAGAACAATCCGTCTTTAGCTAAGCTCAACTCTTTTTGACTTCAAAAACCTTAGTGACTGTAAAACAATCACGCAATCCCAGCAACTTTTATAAAGAAAGAAATATAATTATCTCCGCCAGAGGATAATTAAAATAGCAAATATATTTGTTTGTCTGTACTTTCTACTGCTGTGGAGAGAAAACAACCTGTAAATATGCTGTGTGGACAACCCAAATACTTAAAGAACGTTTGTCTAGGGGTGTAATTATTTATTTATTTCCCTAATTCACAAAGACAAATCATTCACACTCTACCTAGTTAGACCCAAACTAAATCAGACTCAAAATATCTTTAACCCGGCTATGCGATTGCCTCAAATGTAGCTCAAGATCCCAGAACCAGCCCACAAATATGTGTGCATCAAATGTATCTCGAAATTATCCCAGACGAGCCAGCCAAATATTGTCGTAAATTTATTTTGAGAGAAAAGAGTCGTAGAAATAGTGGTCCGGTTTAGAGTGGAAAATGATGATGGAAAGCTCAGTGATAGAAATGTAGAGATTTAATAGTTACTTCACAGCGTGCTGGAGGAGAGTAAAGACAGACTTATTTACGACAAATCGTGTCTCTCAATCTTCTCTTTCACTCTCCTGGTCAAACAATTATTTGCCAGTTTTCCAGACTCGCATCTGCGCGCACACCGATTCGGTGTGTTTTCAAACACACACACGACGTTGATACAAACTATATTAAACGAATAGGGGAAATGTTGGGCTTTGGGTATATCCAACACACAGAACTAAATGAGTTTTTGTGATTTTATTCACTTTAACATCAATCACTAAAAATATCAGATATTACATAAATTATCATAAGTACACAAATGCAAATAACAAGTTTGGGAGGGGGTGAAGAAGATTGGTATCGACTAAGCCCTTCCCGCTCATTAGACAAAGACAAACCCAGTCCAGAGATAGATAATATCAGGAACACGGGTGATGCGTGATGCCATATGATGATGGATGGTATCCGCATGTCTGGTTTTGTGTGGTGTGCAGATGTGTTCAGTCAAAACAATGTTCATACAAAAATAACAGGGCAATCCACATAGGACGTCAGTAAACTCACGACGTATAAAGTCAATGATTCTTGTAACAGCCGTTGACGTTTTTCTTCATTATTTATTGTGGACGCCACAGTGACAAAATGGTTACGCGAATATGTAGGCACATCAAACAGTCATTATCACAGCAACATTCAATACAGCAATAGACGGTAGACAGCATTACAATGATGAGTCAGATGCATGTTATATTTCAAAGTGCTGTAAATGTAGTCAGGTGAAAAAACTCCATCCCTTTCTATAACAGCCAGGAGATAACCAGATGTATGAGATCAGTTCACTCTCCTTAGTTTGACTTCAGCAAGACAGACACGTCTGCCGAAGTATAAATAATGTCCTCAAAAATATCCTCTAGATAATAAAGGTTTTCCAAACCTAGTTCATTTAACAAAGTAGCAAGTAATGGTCCTTGGTACATGCATCAACCGATGCAGTACAATGCAGCGACATGTGAGCTGGGAAAAAACATCTCGTGACGACGACTTTCGAAGACAGGCTATGAGTCGAAATCGCTCACGACCCAAAATCGATAGAGTTAATGAAAAAGTCAATTTACCTTGCTTTCAAGAAATACAGAAATATCACGCCTCCCGGCATGTGCAAATACACTAGAGGTATTATCCCGAATAAACGAAATATCCATAAGAGGACTACACATCCCTGACAGAACAAAAAATAGCGGAGATCCCCTCTTCAACGAGGCATCTCTTTCGCCATTCCAAATCGCTCACTCCACTAGTGGTGGGCGGAAACTGATCGACCAAGAAGCAAGACAAGTCATGCGCAGTCCAGCGCAAAATGACCACAGCTCAAACTTAACTGCATTCGATACCAACGCGAGAAGACAAATGCTTACCGAGAAAAGTGACTATAAATTTCAAGCAGTTGTTGCCCTTGCGTTATAAAATAGATATTGAAATAAAACGATGTTGCGAGAATTTATCACGCAACAACGGGTACGTTAACCTAACAGTAAAGTTAATTACTCTGAAAGAGGTGTTACCAAGTTAGGTATAAGTGATGGAAAAAAAAACCTGTTCTTCCCAGCTGTTCTTCCCTTTACTAAGCAAATGGAAAGGAGGTGGTTTTAAACAGAGTTAACAAATTATCAACTATCCCACTTAAAGGAACAATGTAGGGTATACAGAAAAGATATATGTTACCAGGTAAGCAAGTTAACAAAATGGTCACACAAAAGAATTAATTTCCTGTCATTCATACACGCGCTAGCAAAGGCCTTCACTCATCTTGCTCTCACTTACCGATTGTGAAAAAAAATCTTGCACTCCATAGAATAACACAACAGCAGTTACACCTCAACTAAATGTATGAGTGTTTGTTCAAGTTCTAGCCCCAGATTATCGGGTAGGCGGTCAGCACATAAAAGGATCCCGTAATCGCTGGAAAAATGAATCTGTAGTTGTGTCTCTTTTCTTAATAACAGTTTCTATGGGAGGGCACGGTCTCTGATACCGGGGTGAGGATGGTATGGTCTATTTGACTATGCCGCGGATAATAAAATTCTTACGCGTGCTGGTACACTTTATCCGTGAGGTATGGTTTAAGTCCAGTGAGAAAACTAGTCACATCACTGTTCAGGAAATTATGAATTATCTCTCTGTGTCAGTAAACTAACAAAGCTCGGGCCAGTGTTCTTCTTCCCGTTACGACTTAAGTTGTTTGATGGTGCGTTAAATTTGTCTTTGGGTGTGCTTTCTTTGCTATAAGTTAGATAGCGGAATTCTAAACCTAGAATCGCCTCAAAGATTAAAAATTTACACAGTCTCAACAAGTTCTGCGTCAGGGGAACTCTACACACTGTTTATGCTTTGCTTTGCTTAGATTGATTTCTTTATTGCTTTCTTAATGCTGGGATCGCACAGGTTACGATCACTCTGTATGAAAGAAAAAAAAAGACATGTAATATACCGAAAACAAATAACCTTCTAAAGCGCGATGAATTTCCCGTTAAGCCTATAATACACTCGAGTATTTAATTATGTATTTAATAAACACTGCGCGAATTCTAGTGGTTAAAAACCCACATCTATAAAACTAGGACTTAACTGAATTTATTAATTATAAATTCCTTCGCGACTTTAAAAGTTAATTTAAGCATCTATTATCTTTTGAAATAATATAATAGATAGATCATTATATTTAAAACTGGAACTCTTGAGATGGTTTAATTAAATAGATTTAAATTAACACAGAATCCCTTGAAATAGAATGACTAGACCACTGATCACTTTACACAATATATATTTTACCGCTTTGCACAGAATTAGAAATCACTGCAAATATATATAAAATCCAGGGGAAAATCTATAACAAGATTTCAATAAAGCTAGTGCTTCTGTAAAGGTCTGGCCAGCGAGTGATAACGTGTCTAGTTCTTCATGGTCTATTTAGCTAAAATGAAATGTAAGTTGAGTGGGACATGATAAACTTGACAACTTATTTGATCTCACGAACTTTTGGGGATCTGACCGCCAAATCAAGAGAAGAAACCGCACCCTGGTCTTCGTATCCGCTCGCTGCTGCCCGTTTCGTTTTCCCCCGTTCGCTCGGTTCCTCGATTGACACCGAGACGCGAAATTAGCGGCAAGCAACTGCGTCTCGTATCAGGGAAAACTACTGTCTTTGATAGCGCCGATAGTCTCCCCTAAGATCCCTCGGTCTGTCTCTTTGATCTCGTCGCTGTATCCTACATGAGTCCCGGTGGAATGCGTTCTGGCAAACGAAAAGTTACAACAAATTTTCAGGGGTTCTAATGTTATGAAAAGCTAAAGGTCCCTTTAAATCATCCATCATATCAGGGAAAATTCACTAGTCAAACTAGACGTACGTCACAATTATGTACTAATTGCCTGACCACATCAATGGGTCTATTGTGAAGTTCGTCATGTTTATTAAAGTTATAAACCGTCACTCAGCAGTTTTTACTTTCTTTGGAGAAAGAGATGTGTGAACAAAAGTAAACTAATATATGTTTGCCATGCACGTAAAGAAAGAACCCTATTCATTAACTCTGAATGAATATTGGATACTTATATAACAATCGTGCAAAAGCTACAAGCAAAAATAAGCGCGCAACAGTAGATAAGTGAGTAAATGTCCGTAGTGTGTAAAGTGTTTGAGAGAGAGAGAGAGAGAGAGAGAGAGAGAGAGAGAGAGAGAGAGGGAGAGAGAGAGAGAGAGAGAGAGAGAGAGAGAGAGAGAGAGAGAGAGAGAGAGAGAGAGAGAGAACGAACGAACGAACTTTATAACATCATAATGTATGCTGTTCCTTTCATCCTCACATTTATTTTTCAAACGTATTTATTTAGAAATATTTGCAATAATCATCATAATAAAAGTATGTTTTTAAGATAAATTTAAAAAAAAATAAATGAAAAAACAATCAAAAACAAAACAAACAAACAATAAGACTGATAAAAATCGAATTCCGCATACAGTAAATTAGACAGTGATTTGATACATAATCAGATGGTGTGTTATAAGAACTCGTGAACTATTCGAACAGTCTGCTCCTGAATGACTAGGGACTTGGTGTGTTATCCAGTGCATGCGAAAGACTTTACCAGAGGTGAGCAGCTTTGAGTCTCATAGCAGATACTGCTGCAATGAGTGAATTTTTAAGCCTTCACAATACCAGGTCCATTATCATGAGGTGGGGTAACCAGTAATGTTCCTCGCTGTCTTTGCCTTCCCGAACTCAAGAGCAGAATCAGACTAGGTAGATAGTTAGATAGACAAATACGAAAGAAATTAATTTTCCAAAGGTTGACAATCGGGCACAGAGTCCCCTCTTGCATTCTTCCTTCCTCTTGCTCGTCTTTTGTTACTATTACTCAAACATTCTCCAGCGTACTTAAAGTATTAATTTAAGGGCAATGCAACATTACAAGGTAGTATAACAGCATACTTTAACAGTACCTGATCACAAAATTAAGAATAAGTATATCGTAATGAAAAACTAGATCATCAGAGCCTCCATCCAGTATATTAGATACTGTACAAATAAAACATAATCAGTTAGGGTGGCATATAATCAGCGCTCATAAAGTATTTGAACAGTATACGATTATATGAGTAGGGACTGTGCGTTTTTTTCAGGTCATTGTAAAGATTGTTCCAAAGATGAGCAGCTGAGTAAGCCAAACTATTCTTAAATAGGTCTAGCCTGGGCTTGGGTACCTGTAATTTGTTTAAACGCTGACTACGTCTTTCACTATATTTTAAAAGCGGCCTAAGATACTTTGGAGCATTTTGTGAATAAATTTCGTTTTGTTAAATAGGAAGCGTTTCTTGAGGGGTTATCTTCTTCTTCTCGGAGCTGCTGGACCAGTTGCAGTCAAACAGAAAAGATATAACAACACGAAACTTAAGGACCCCCTCACCAGAAAAGCGTTCGTGGTCGACGTAAAGAGATGATATCTGATTACCAAAAGCCAGGAAAGAACAGAGACCGACGATGTCGACCAGAAATTCAACACCATCTCAACAATATACAAAGATAGCAGCAAGTCATGCTTGGGATTCCAGGAAAGAAAGAGCCAAGACTGGATAACACCAGAAACGCTACACACCATAGCGAAGAGAAAGGAAATGAAAAGAAAGAAAACAGAAGCTAAGTCTCCAAGGTTAAAAGCAATATATAGTGAACAGTACAGTCAGCTGGACAAGGAAGTAAAGCGTCAAACCCGTGCTAACAAAAGGACATTTCTGGATGACCGTGCAAGACAGACAGAAGAGGCAGCACTAAGAAATGAACAAAGCACAGTTTATAAAATAACTAAAGCTATCAGTGGAAAACGAGGTGCAAACAACATAACGTTAGTAAGAGACAAGCAAGGAAATCTCATCATCACAGCACAGGGGCAGGAAACAAGATGGGCAGAGCACTTCAAAGAAACACTAAATATGGAACCACCAGAGACTCAGCTGAATGTTCCTGAGGCTGAAAGTGACTTAGACGTAAATACAGACATTCCACGAAAAGAAGAAATCATCACAGCTATCAAAGGGCTAAAAAATGGAAAAGCGCCTGGTCACGACAATTTAAATGCTGCGCTATTCAAGATAGACCCTGAACTAGCAGCAGAACTATTAGAACCACCATTTGCACAAGTCTGGGAAACTGAGACAACACCAACAGAGTGGAGTAAAGGAATAATTGTCAAATTGCACAAGAAGGGCGACCTTGCAGACTGCAACAACTGGAGAGGAATTACCCTCCTCTCAGTTCCCAGCAAAATACTAGGCAGGATAATCATCCAGAGAATTTCAAAAGCAGTTGACCATAAACTGAGGAAAGAACAAGCGGGCTTCAGAAAGAACAGAAGATGTGCAGATCATATATTTGCCCTCAGGAACATTATAGAGCAGTGCTCAGAATGGCAGAGACAGCTGTACATTAACTTTGTTGATTTTGAAAAGGCTTTCGACAGCATACACAGTGACAGCCTATGGAAAATTCGAACCAGAAGTTAGAACAGACAGACACATTTACTTACCTAGGAAGCATAGTAACACCTGACGGCGGAACACGCAAGTACATTAACAACAGAATGAATAAAGCGAGAACAGCCTTTGCTGTTCTCAACAACATTTGAAGTCTTCCCAGTACAGCACAAACACCAAATTAAGACTGTATGAGAGCTGTGTACTTTCTGTGCTTCTCCATGGTGCGGAATGTTGGAGAGTAACAGGGAAGGATATGTCGAAACTGTCTTCCTTCCACACAATCTGCCTAAGGAAAATTCTCCGAATCTTTTGGCCGAATACCATCAGCAACCAAGAATTACTTATTCGGAGTAACCAGGAGGACATGCACACCACCATAGCTAGCAGACGCTGGAGTTGGGTTGGCCACGTCCTCAGAAGGGACCCTAATACCATCACAAGAACAGCTATGCTATGGACCCCCGAGGGAAAGCGAAAGAGAGGCCGACCAAAAACAACTTGGCGGAGAACTGTGGAAGCTGAGATGCAAAGAATGAACCACAGTTGGGGCACTGTACGAAGGATGGCAGCCGACCGAGCAAGGTGGAATCAATTTGTTGCTGCCCTACAAGGCGCCACCAGGCGTGATGGCCACTATACAATGTGATTGGTGTTTATCAGCAACACGGCGCATTGCCCGTTTTTGAAACGAGTGGAGCCTTTTTGTGTTGGAAACGGAACAACCATCCCAGATTGTGGCTGGACAGGTTACATAAATGTGATCGATCAGTGTGGATGATACTTTTGTTACTCTGGTAGGTTTGATGACTATTTGTTTTATGTTATACGATGCTATGATGTTGGTCCATATTTGGTTTGGCTTATGCATATCGATATTAAAATCACCAAGAAGAATAATTTCATTAACTGTAGTAATAACTTTATCCATCATGTTCGTGAAATCTTCAAACCATGTTGTTCCTACACTGGGATTTCGATAAAGATGTCCGATTACAATGGGTCTTTGCTTTTGTGACTTTACCTCTAACCATATACATTCTGTATCTGTAGTCTCTAGATCGTTCCTGCGGCGATAACTGAGAGAAGTAGAACTATAAACTGCTAGACCAGTCTCTAATTGTCTACTTGAATCTCGCCGAATTATTTTAAGACCTTTGAGCGCAATGTCATCGTCGGTTATTTTCTCATTCAGACGACTTTCGGAGAGACCAAAAACACGGAATGAGAGAGACAGAGAGACAGTAAGAGACAGAGATACAGAGAGACAGTAAGAGACAGAGAGACAGGGAGTAGTAAGAAAACAAACAGAGCCAAGCAAGCGAAAGCTCATAGTAAAGAGAACACCAAAAAATACATGTAACTTATCTAAAAGAGATAAAGAGGCGACAGTAATAAAAATACATCATCGTTATTTCACTTCCTGCACACCATTGAGACCGGTCGAATAAAATTTCATTTATTTAACAAAATTATTAATCTATTTATTTACTTTCTTATGTACATACGCAAGGTAACCTCTGGAGTTTATTTTCTCTCATATTGAATAATGCATACGGGACGGTTTGTAAGAGCCAAGGTGGTGTATTCACCGAAAAAAAAAATAACGGGAACCCCTGTACTAAGCCATAATGACACCAATTTTAGGCATGGATTATCTTGCAGAACGTACCTGTGCTGAATTTCACTCGTTAAGTGTTCCGGCTGGTTATTCCTAGATTGACAGGCACCAGAGAATAAAAAGTAGGCCAACGAACTAGAGAAAAAGGGCACAGCCGATATATCCTGTTTCAGACTTTTCAACTAGCTTCCTTTATAACACATAAGGAAGAGACACCCAAGGCCACTCACGTCTGTTGTTTTTCTGTTGTATAGTGTTCTACTTCTTTATTTCCTACGAGTGCCTGAAAACATACCTTTATGTTTGTCTAATATTTATTTTCAGCTAGCTTCCTACTTACTACTCTGTCCCATAATTTATAGCTAATGATAGTTTAAAATTCAAATAGTTTACTGCAGTAAAAGTTATAAATCAAATCATCAGTAGTACATAGAGAAAATGTTTTAATTCATGCACACATTTATTATTTTCATTGTGATATTTGTATCAAGTTCCTGCTTTCTTTAGTAAGTCTTCTTTTTTTTTAAAATATACGAATAAAATTCCTTTCACGAAATATATTGTAATGACGAGATTCGCAGACGGTTCCTTTCTTTTGACCATTGAGTATTTATTAGAGGGAACGCCTTTTCAACATTAGTGCAGTGGCGTATTCTCTATGTGTGCTGTGCGTGCTGCGCACACCTATGCGCGAAGGAAAATAAAAATTTAATTTATTATTCTATAAAATATTTCTCCTCTAAGTTCTGCTTTCGGACCGCACGCATCAGGATAACGGATTTTCCCGCATAGAATCTACGAGTACATCGAGTTTCAGTTTCACAGACGCGTTTTATAGTGCAGTTTTTATTGGTTGTAGCAATCGCCCGAAGTTTCTCGGGTAATTCCGTCACAATGCGTGTTGGACCGTTCGGATTCACGTCTAAAGACTGGTTTGTGTGAACCGGGGTCATGGGCAGATACGTCAATACAATGCGAACATGCGTGCGGTGGCCTAGCAGCTCTCGAGTTGTAAAAATCGGCTGTGTCCGTCCAGTGTTTTTTGTGATTAATTTTTGTTAGTTGCCGGGAATGCAGATTATTACAGTGACAGTGAGTTTCAAGCTGTAAGTTAATTAGTATTTCGGAGATAATTGACATATACCCCTAATAACTATCGTTGCGTAATTGAATATAGATGGTTTTTAAATTAAGAGGGGAAGAAGTTAAATAGTAGGCGTACATATTCTTTTTAAGTAGCAGCACGCCTAGCTCGCATTACCAGGATACGCCACTGATTTCTGTCTCCAGTTCTCTTCTCCATGTGTTCTTCGGTCTAGCTCTACTTCTATTACACTGGTGGTTCCAGAATAAGGACTGCCTGGTAATGCTATAACCAGGTTTTCTCAGTGTCTGTCCTATCCATCGCCAGCGTCTTTTTTGTCTTCTCTGGTTGCATCTGTGCTTGTCTGGTTGTTGTCATCATTTCTACATTACTGACTCATGTCGAACTACTTCAATCCTTCTATTGTACGCAAGTACCCATTTAATGAAAGTGTATGGTTTTTTTTTGGTATATTTTTTCCTCCATGTTTTAAAGACTTAAATGTAATATGAATTACATAAGCATAAGTAAGAAGTTTAGGTCATCCTTGCATGATGTAAAAGTATGTAGAGGAGCAGATGTTGTATCAGACCATCATCTTCTGTTGGCTAAAACAAAATTAAAACTCAAGAAATTGACAACAGTATATAGCTATATACAAAAGTATAATGTAGGATATTTAAGAAATCAGGAAATAAGAGAAAAACTTTCAATCACAGTATCCAACAAATACCAAGTACTCCAACAGCTGGAAGATGAAACAGATACGGAAGACCATTGGCAACAAGTAAAAAATATATGGAACGAGACATGTGAAGAAGTACTGAGAAAAAGAGAACATCAGCACAAAGTATGGATAACAACAGAAACCATTACCAAGATAGAAGACAGGAAAAACAAAAAAGCAGATTTAAACAGAAGCAAAACCAGAAGCTCCAAAGCCAAGGCTCATGAAGTGTACATAGAAGCAAGTTAAAGAAGTAAGAAGAAACATCAAAAGAGACAAGATGACGTATATTCAAGAGTTAGCAAGGGAAGCAGAGGAAGCTGCAGCCAAAGGAAATATGAGGGAAATGTACAACAGCACAAAGAAGCTAACAGGGAAATATAAGCAAGCAAATGACCTCATAAAAGATAAGAATAGAAAATTGCTTAGTAATATACAAGAACAAATGAAGAGATGGATGGAACATTTTGAGGAACTTCTCAATAGACCATCTCCAACTAATCCTCAGACATCCAGCCAGCAGAAGAGAAGCTACTAATCAGCTGTAAACGACCAAGTAGAGAAAAAAATAAAGAAAGACATAAAGCTTCTGAAAGATGGAACAGCAGCTCGTCCAGATGGAATTCCAGTACAGGCTATCAAAACAGATATTGATTCCTCTACAGAGATTTTATACAAACTACTAGGCAAAGTCTGGGAGAGAGAGGAAATACCAGCAGAATGGAAGGAAGGTTATCTGGTCAAGTTGCCTAAGAAGGGAAATTTACAAGAGTGCACAGATTATAGAGGAATAATGTTACTATCAGTGCCAGGTAAAGTATTAAACAGAATCATCCGTGAGAGATTAAGAGTCCATAGACAAGTAACAGAGAGATGAACAAGCAGGTTTTCGACAAAACAGATCCTGTACAGACCAGATAGCCACATTGAAAATAATAGTTGAACAAAGCCTGGAATGGAATTCACCGCTATACATCTGATTCGTGGACTATGAAAAGGCATTTGACAGTGTAGACAGAGAATCACTTTGGAAATTGATGAGGCATTATGGAGTTCCCACGAGGATCATTAACTTAATAAGGAAGACCTATGAAGACATGACATGCATAGTTCTTCATGAAGGACAACTTACAGAGCCGTTTAGGATTAGAACGGGAGTGAGACAGGGATGCCTCTTGTCTCCAATTCTTTTCTTACTAGCAATAGATTGGGTTATGAAAACATCGACATCATACAATAGAAATGGAACCAGTGTTATCTGACTAAACAGCTTGATGATCTAGATTTTGCAGATGAATTGGCTCTTCTGTCCCATAACCATAATCTGATGCAACAGAAAATGAAAATTCTCGATGAGAGGTCACAACAAGTGGGCCTGAAAAAACACAGGGACAAGATAATGATTATGAGAATAAATGCAAGAAATGATAACAAGGTTGAACATGAAGAAACACCACTAAAGGATGTAGAATCGTACACATATCTTGGCAGTAATACAAACAGAGTTGGAGGGACAGACAATGATATCAAAATAAGAATACAAAAAGCAAAAGGAGCTTTCATTGCATTGGGAAACATATGGAGAACAAGAGAAATCAAGTCCAACACTAAAATAAGAATCTTCAACTCAAATGTGAAGACAGTTCTATTGCATGGCTCTGATACATGGAGAGCAATAAAAACAACAACCAAAAAAGCTACAGACTTTCATAAATGAGTGCTTGCGTAGAATAGAAGGACTGAAATGGTATGACAAAGTCACAAATGTGGAATTGATGACAAGAACCAGACAAGTGACAGTGGAACAAGAGTTGAGAAGACGACGCTGGCGATGAGATTTCAGGAATCACATCTTGCCAGGGCACGCAGTGTTATTACTGAAGCATTTTTTTACAAGGCAGTTTGTTACTGAAATCCACAGGGATAATATACAGATTCACGTTAGACCAAAAAATATGCTCAAGAAGACCTAAATCTGGATACAGAGGTGCAAATGATGAGGAAAACATGGAAAGAACATGAGCGGATGACACAGGACAAGAAGACTTGGCCTGTGTTTGTTGAAGGCATATGCTCATTGAAGAGCTAAAGGGTATTGATTAATTGAATATGAATTACTTGATACCTGAATTGAAGAGCTTAATTGTTTTTATCGGACTTGATTTCTTATAATCTCCCAATGCAATGAAATCTCTAGTCTTTTGTCTTCTTATTTTGAAACCATTGTCCGTGATTCGGTACGGCTATATCTACATTCCTGCCAAAGTACGAGGAGGAGTCAAAACGTAACCTTAATATTTTTTTTATTAACATAATATGCACAAATAGGAATGAAAGCACTTAATCACTTTTCAACATGGTCCCCACCACGTTCAATGCAGGTGTGCCAGCGCTTCTCTAATGCCTGGAATCCGCGAGAACAAAACTCTTACGACTGACTGCGTAGCCACGTATGCACCGCCTTTTTCACCTCATCGTCCATACTGAACTTCTTGCCACCGAGTGCCTTCTTGAGGGGTCCAAACACATGATAATAACTCGGTGCGAGGTCTGGTGAATATGCAGGATGTGGAAGACACTCCAAACGCAGATTCGTGATTTTCGTTACTGTCGCACGAGCTGTGTAGGCAGCGCGTTATCATGCTGTAACAACACACCAGAACTGAGCAAGCCGCGACGTTCTGACCTGACTGCAGGTTTCGTGGTTCTAAAGCAGATCACAGTATGATTCGCTGTTGATAGTGAGTCCCCTGGGCATGTAATGTTCCAGGATTGGGCCTTTACAGTCGCAGAAGAGCGTGAGCATCAATTTGCCGGCCGACCGCATTGTACGGAACTCCTTTGCTTTCGGCGATGATGAATGTCGCCACTCCATGCTGGCTCGCTTAGTCTCTGGCTGGAAGTAGTGAACTAAGTAGTCACCAGTGACTAGTCGGTGTAGAAAGCCATCTCCTTCAGCTTCATAAAGTCGTAACAGTGTTTCATTAACATCCACACGACGTTTTTTTAGTTCGGTGGTGAGTTGTTTTGATACTCACCTAGTGGGTATGTGGTACTGCAGTACGTCATGAATGATGTGGTGCGCCGAGCCAAGACTGATCTTCAATTCTCCAGCCACCTCGTCGATTGTTACCCGCCGGTTTTCCCGTATCACTCGTTCCACTGCAGCGATAGCGTCAGGCGTAGTCGCAGTTTGAGGCCGCTAGGAGCGAGCTGCATCAGTCACAGTAGACACCCCATTTTTAAACGTCCTGTTCCACTCATAAACCTGCTGAAGCGACACACAAGCGTCCCCATACTTCCTCTTCATCCTCCGATGAATGTCTGCTGGTTTCTCACCCTCACTACCCAACAAACGGATAACTGCACGATGCTCTTCTCTCGTGCATGCTTCCAAGGGGGCTGCCATCTTGGCTAAGGTTTGCTGACGTCATACTTCCCATAGGACCACAGGCCTGCGCGCACTGGTACTTTAAGCGGGAGGGCATAACATATCTGAAGTACAACCGTCAACTACGTGATTTTGACTTTTTATTGCCATATTAAGGTTATTTTTTTACCCCCCTCGTGTATGTAATGTTCTACGCCTTGCAATGTTGTTTCTTCAATTTTAAAGATGAAAATATTTGAACTCTATTCATTTTTGGTTTGATTGTTTTTGGACCATCTTCATTGCACAAGATAAACTCCTCCCTTCGATGACACAAGGAGGATCTCGGCCCATTGCACGAACTCCGTAGAACAGGAGAGGAACCAAATGTGTGTGTTCAGGAATCACGTATTCTGTAAATATTTTTGTGGTGCGATTGGTTTTCCTAATTTTGTCAACTTTGCCAAGGCAGCGGCCGTATGGTCTACTCTTTACAATATCCAACTGCGGGGATTTTTAACAGGCGCAACTAGCACATTACAACTCCTATATTTTTGCCCTTATCCGAGAAGGATTGGCATACGATTTCACTACCCATGAGATTAAAGGGGTATATGACATAATTTGGATCCACTGGTTCTAAAAACAATTTCCATCCATCAAACATATTCCCTGTACTGTAAGTCTAGCTTACTAAAATGTACTTTATTCGTTAACTGTGTTAGATAATGACATCACTTTTTTCTTTGAAGAAAGTTAATATTTAGTAAAATGTCATTGAGTTTTTAATTGTTTTTTTTTTTTTGTTTTTGTTTCCTGCGCACTCTTGATGGAATTGTAGGAAGTAGGTCGTCCTGCAGAAATAAAAGCTGATAACTTGAACTTTGTAGTGAAGTGTTGTTTGTTGCCTTAGACCAGGGGCCGACAACGGACTGTTTGTTGATGCCTTAGGCCAGGGGCCGACACCGGACTGTTTGTTGTTGCCTTAGGCCAGGGGCCGACAACGGACTGTTTGTTGTTGCTGTAGGCCAAGGGCCAACAATGGACTGTTTGTTGTTGCCTTAGGCCAGGGGCCGAAAACCCTGGAGCTGTCGTGATCTATTTTAGAAACACCGATGTGTCTGTAGGTCTACCTTGATAAATTCACGACTGCTTCCAGGTTTTAGAGGATCTAGACTATGGAATAGGTTCCGCCTTTTAGTTACTCTTTATCTATGACGCAAAATCTGCTGCATGCAATGCCATCAATAGGGCAATGGAAAAAAACATAAACTAAAATTACATATTCTACAGATTTGTTAACCATTTCGAAGAACAGATAGCTTTTTATCTTTCACAGTTAACGAATAAAGTGAATTAAGTAAGGTAGAATGTGGGTTTTCACTGAGAATGTGGTGAAATATTATTAAACCTGGGACCCCACGCATTTAAGTACTTGTTTGAGAGGCCTATTCTGAAATATACCTAGATTCTTTTTTCGCCCTCTGTCCATAAAGATCTACCAAATGCTGCCTTTGGATCTACCGGTAGGTCAAGATAGACTGGTTGCCGACACTTGCCTTAATCTGTCTTTGTCCTGAGTGCATTTCGCATACATTTTGCTCCTATGGTCTTCTGTGTTGCATTCAAACTGTGAGGGAGGTTCATTTATTTTCTAACATGATTTACACTTGTGCCTGTGCAGTAGCGTACTAACAGGGGGTGCAAGGGGGCGGTCAGCCTCGAGTGACGGCCAGAAGGTGGGTGCCGTTAAGCCCTATTATAGCAGTGCTATTTGTCATTCATTGTCATTTGCGTGCTTTACGAAACATTGAAACACCACTGCAAATATTCCCTGGAAGAAGCCAGTACCAAGCATTCTCATACTTCTGCAACGGCGGTTTATGTGACATTTTGTTTTACACGATGAGGTTGTTAGCCCCATGCACAAACTCAAACTAGTCGCTTTGTCCTACATGCCTGTGTGGGCAGTACTCCTGTTCGTTCTTTGTATCTTAAGAGAACCCCGATTACTACATGGGGCATGGGAGTACTATACTGTTTAAATATCTACTTGCAAGATTTAAATTTTCTGCGTTTTATGCGAAGGATCCGCCCCTGGTGGCAAATTTGTGTACACACAAACAGAATAGACCACAAAACTGGGACGTTTAGAGCCTTTGGTAATATTGAGATTTCAGTATCGTTGAAGGATATGCTCTGTTTCGCTATGTAGATGTTTTAACGTTAGTTTTATTTACTTGTTGCAAGCTTACCAACTCTGACTCAGCGTGTGTGAGTGTGTAATTTATAAAGTGTCACACACAGGTTTTTCATAATAGTATGTATACCGTTCATTATAATCTAGTAAAAGTGTTTTAAGATCATGAAATGGAAAATGTATACGGTTTGGTTATTTGCTGTAGAGTTCAGGGTTGCCAGATCAAAATTCATGAAATAAAGCCATGCACTGCATTTTAAAAAAGAGCCAGAAAAGGTCCAAAAAAAAGCATTCACTTTATAGTAGGATTTCCATAGGCATCTCACAAAAAAACTTCCACATCCTGACCATCACTGTTATCCTCACTTGGACCTGCGCTATACTCTTTGTCAGATGTAAGGTCCTTTATAATTTTTGACGATGCAGTGTATTCAAAAGCGTCAGCTGTGCACTGATTCTCACATCAGCATCTAGAAAAAAGGTTTTTTTTTTTTTTTTAACCAGTAGACCAAGGACCACTTGGTTGTCCATGAACACATTCCAAACAAAGGGGTTTGTAGCCTTCACCGGACAAACAAAGGGGTTTGTAGCCTTCACCGGACAAACAAAGGGGTTTGTAGCCTTCACCGGACAAACAAAGGGGTTTGTAGCCTTCACCGGACAAAGAAAGGGGTTCATGGTACAAGAAATGTTAAAAGCCCCCGATTTAAAAGATGCGACTTCATTATATTTCTTGTTTTTGTCTTATCCTTGGATACTAGAGAGAATATCCTCTCAACTACATCCTTACTCGCTGGGGCTAGAGACAAGTAAGGACAAAGGTGGTAATAAATGTCTCATGTTGACGTACACCAACCCAGAACAGTTCATTGTCTGTAGTAGTCCATCTATCCTAAATGGGACCTCTTCATTCCAATGGACAAATGTTTTTTTATATCGGTCTTTTATCCTGTTGATTTTGTTTCCTGCTATGTGTATATGTCACAACTTGGCTTTACTTAGAGTCTGTCTGAGTACAGAGACAGACACCAGTTTTGAGGAAAGTCTGAGAAGATAGATTTAGATGAGAATTAGTGAATGTGGAAAGATGAGACTTATACCTTTAAGGGTGAGAACCTAGATTGACTCTCCCTCGCCATATGTGACTTACTTACTAGCTACTGTCTCACCACCTCTGACTACCAGAAATGAGATAAGGTTTCATTAAATTATCCATATACACCACTATACAGTCAAAGCAAATAAGTACAGTATAGTTAAAGATAAACTGATCCAGTGTACATTTTATAGTTTATCAAACAACAAATCAACACCACAGCAAAAAAGTAATAACGTGCGAGTTTGCACAACCTGGAAAAAAGAACAAATCAAGTGAAAGACACAATATAAAATTTCCACACTCTCTTTCACACCTGCAAGAAAACAACTAAGGATAGAGAAATATATTTGGGGGGGGGGTGTCTGTACGTAAGAGCCACCACTCCTGACTACACTATGGTTACTAACTAAACACACTGTCCCGCTGAAGATGTATAAACTAAATGAAAACACTGTCTCACAGGCGCTCTAGGCGGTCCTGCCAAAACTAACTAATACACCACCAGAAATGCTACGCTAATTGATTTTTCAGTGCTAACTCAGAGGTTGTCCTCTAAGTATTTCTATCTGACCCTACTGTTCCTCGATAAACTCCTTTCTCTCTCCTCTGTCTCGGTTCAGTGCCTCTCTGACGCTACCGTCTTCGTCTGAGGCTCTGATGAGTTGCTTTTCGTCACGCACCTCATATCGATAGCATTTAGAAAGGTATGTTTTCCCTCTCTCCTTTCCTGAATACTGATGAAGAGGGCCTTGGTAATAAGATAGCGATGTAATTGCCTAAGGCTGTAGATGTTGTCACTGCTGATGACACTCAATTCTGCAAACCGCCGAGTTAACCCGCTTCGGGTTTAGGACTACTGCATTATTATGGCAGTATGTAATAACCCCAGGCAACGTAGCCTGTTTTGGTGTTGGGCCTTTTTCGAGCTAGGAGCTCCTTACTTAGAGGCAAGTCTCCCGCTGAGGCATAGGTTTCCTCACGTCAAGAGAAATTTCTAATCCCTCTCAGTGCTGCAGACGTAACTGGGCGCTGGTACAAGTGCGAACCGAGTTTTATTCAATTACACTGATGTCTCGTACCTACTTCTCCTGAGAAGGCAAAGTCCGTGGTAGGCTTAGGGTTATCTACAACCTCCACGCCGTGAAACGCTGTAAAACAAAAATAACAACATCTGTACAATAATTCAAAATTACCTAATACTTAACACATTAACACCCAAAATTCATCAACACCCTGGTGTCCCTAAATTAATAAATCTCCCCTACACACAAGCTACGCACAAGAAATAAACAGATATTTCTGCCCAAGGGTCAGACTAATTTACAGCTCCCTCCTATCTCTCTCCCGCACCAATTTCTCGCTGTCTGTTATGCTAAACCCAGACGCGGGCTGACCTGAATCTATTGTGTGCGTGTCTCGCCGGTTGGCGTCACAACATTCCTTCACTGAAGCTAAAATCCCCTGTACTGGATAATTTACCAGCCCTATTCTTCTTAAAGACTGCCCCGGGAAGGTTATCAAATTTACAAAGTTATTTAACACACATATACATACACCATCTTTGTTAATATTCAATCTGCGTCACTCCTTGTCTTCTGACTATATGACCAAATAGCACAACTAATTAATACACAAACCCCACCATCGTAAATTCATTACAAATTATCATAATCAAATGCGGTTACACGGACCTCATATTTACATTACGCAGAGCTCCCGTTTATTTTAGCACCTAACCTCCTACAGTTAATTATCTCACAACCCGCTACACAATAATAGATACTGCTATCTTATACGTAATATAATTATAGACAAACTTACACTTCACTGGCTCTAGTTTGGTATACGTTAGCAATTGATGGCAACTCCTGACTAACAATAAAATTAAATCCCAGAAGAAAGCTTACTCTTACTTGCTAACACCTTATAGAAAAAAAACTTCATGCACAGCGATTAATTTATGTACATACCCAACTACCGAATATTTCGGACCGAACAGACGGCAATGGTGCTTTATTCACGGCACAAAATTCTTGGACTAGTGAGCAATAAATACTTTTGACACTCACTTTATATATTATGAATAGGCTGATGCAATACAGACGCGGTGAGTCATCGCGTCTGGCATCATCTATCAGGAACCGTTTCTAACCAACCTTTGACTTACTATCATACCTGCACATAAATTAAATCGGACCCACCCAATCATATCATAAGCTAACCTCTGACTCAGTGTTTACCGAGCAAATCGCAAATTTATTTCTGCTCAAACGCCGAAATTATACGTAATATTCCGTAACTCTCTGACCTTCTATCTACCAGAATAATTTTACTGGTTCTGCGTTAACATGGGTCGTGCTTTCCCCCATCCCTACAAATAAAAGGGTTGGTGAAAGTTGTCTAAGTAATCCAACCGCCCAAACAAATAACCCAGAATAAATTAATAACGCACTCGAACGCCTAAGAATAATTAAAGAACCAAAATAATAAAATGGAACAAAAAAATGGGGCGAGTTGAAAATAAAAATACCAGTAACTAACTCATCACAGTATTAAATCTGAAAAGGGGGGGAGAGAAGTGGAAAAAAAGGGGGGGGGGGGGGGGTTTGTTGAAACCTGGATCAAAGTCCTTGAAACAAGTGCTCGCTGGGAAAATCGAGATCTAACTAAATTAAGTGATTCTTCTAGCACTAGTGTAAAAGCCCGTCATAAGACAGGAATTAAATTTAAAAGCACCAACACCTAACGGCAATTTTATTTATTCAAAAGTATTTTTAAAAACCACTGTGCATTCCCACAGTACACGAACTACATAGCAGCAGCGAGGATCCCAATGTGTGTATACGGGATCACACATTCTATAAATAAAATACATTTGTGCACACCGTCATTTGCGCACTTTTCTTTGTCGAGTGTTACTATTTTCTGGAGAGTACAAACAAAGGAAACAATACAATTAATGTCTAACTTTCAACCAAAGTTGCATCCCTTAGCGTTAGTGACAGAAAAAGCTGGGATTTTATATATATTGATAGTCAAATATCGTTCATCATAATTTTACTTCTCCCTCCTTCTGGAGCATGGTGCCCCAACCACTGTAGCTGGTCACCTTAGAGCAGGCTCGCATCAAGCATTCCCAGACTCTTGCAGGGACGATTTTTGTAGCAATTTGTTTCACATCATGAGATTGCTAACCTTGTGAACAACTTCATATAATCCGCCTTGTACGATGCATGAACAAGAAATAGCCAAATTCTTTATTTGCTCCTCAGACACCCCCGGGAACTACACGGGGCAGATATCGTGCTTTGATATTTTCTATTTCTTGATAGACCTCAGTGTTCTTGTTCTGAGATAGAAGGCAAGGAACCGCCTGCGAATCTTTTCTATCAATGGACTAAGTAAAAAGAAGTACAATATATTTCTTGAAAGGAATTTTATTCCTATATTTTTGCATTGAAGACGTACTGACAAAAATCAATCACTTCACATGAATACCTCGCTTAAAAGATGAAAGGTGTGCTTTAATTGTGTATTACTCTTGATTTCATTTATGACTTTTACTGCAGTAAACTATTTGAATTTGAAACTATCATTAACTATGAAAGTATGGGACAGAACCGCTTGCCAGTATTTAACTCTTAGTATACGAGCGGCCTTTTAGAAAGCCCGATGATCGATCCCCGTCAATAGCGAAAATGTATAGGTGAATGCATGTTTAAAACCACTGAACAATTTAGTTACGTGCATGAAATAGGGGTTTCATTTCTTCACATTTTGATATATAACACTTTATGTTATCTTTATAAATAAATTATTTAGTGCAGATCGATCATCGGCCTTTCTAAAAGGCCGCTCGTATACTATAGCTGGGAGCCGCGCTGGTGTAATGGTTACCACATTGCGCTGGCGATCAGGTGTTCAAGGTTCAAGCCCGGGCGTGGGCATTTGAAGAAGTGTCACCGACCGGGATTTTGACTTAATAACCTGAACGGTTCCTGAGATAAACCCTCTCTAGATGGGAAGGAGCGAAGCTGACGGGGTTGGAAGGAAAGACTACAGGCTCCCCAGCCTCGCAATGACATGTCATTGGGCCGAAGGGCTGAAAGCCCAAATGCCGCTGGTTAAGAAAATAAAAGCTAGCTGAAAAGTCTAAAACAGGAGCTGTCGGATGTGGCCTTTCTCACGTTCGTTCTCCTAAGGCAAGGTTTTCCAGCCCGAGGTGCTTGTACCAACAAGGCGTACGAAAAACGTGACAAGAGGGTACGTGGAATATTTGGCAAATATCTACTTTATCATATTGAAATAACCTTGCCTCTTCTTCGTTCGTATTGGACAATGCAGTTGAATAGCAGATACATCCATGCTGACGAGGCACATCTTTCAAACTAGACCACACAGAGCTGTTACAACCAACCACGGTTGACTCCTCATCGGATGCACGCCGATGCAGTTTGAGTGACTCTTGACTGCATCTTGCAATATCCTCCTCAATCAAATTGAATATGTCGTCTCTTGTAGCCTCTTGCACCGGAATTAAACCTAGAAACCCAGTTGAAATTTAATGTGTCCTATCATCAAAAACTGAACCATGATACACAGATACTTTTGTGTTGAAATTTCGGCAGATTCATCTAAGTTGACAGGGCATGTCTTGGCCTTAAAGTCATCAGTCTGGAACACACACAAGCAATTTTAGCTTCAATAATAATAAAAACCATTAAAACCAACCGAATTTTCTGATGTCAACGTCTCAACAAAAAAAAAATATTGGAATTAGATGTAAAAAAATAAAATAAAAATGAGAAACCCTAATGCTAAGAAGGTAGTAGTTTTATCGATTTGTTGTGTGATTACCACATGTATTGTTGTTCTGCTAGATGTGAAATTCTGTATTCTTTTGTAAGTGAACGATAAATAAAATAAAACTCAATCAATTAACATATAATATTTATAAACACATTGTTAAAATAGAACGAACGAACGAACGAAATCTTTATTTCATCGGGGTAAAGAAATAGGCATAATTGCCTTTTTATATTTCTGAACTGCAATACAATAGATAGATAGATAGATAGATAGATAGATAGATAGATAGATAGATAGATAGATAGATAGATAGATAGATAGATAGATAGATAGATAGATAGATAGATAGATAGATAGATAGATAGAATAGATAGATAGATAGATAGATAGATAGATAGATAGATAGATAGATAGATAGATAGATAGATAGATAGATAGATAGATAGATAGATAGATAGATAGATAGATAGATAGATAGATAGATAGATAGATAGATAGATAGATAGATAGATAGATAGATAGTGTCACGTAGGGTTTATATTCATTTAATTTCCTACATCTTCTTCCTATTCTTTCACCCGAATTCTCTCTTTTATTATCTCTGTTTTTCCTTTTTCCTGTATATTTTTTCATCCATTCGTTTTGCGAATATTATTTTCATATAATTCGCAAACTTTACCTGTTTTCCTTTCTCTAAAACTGAGAATCGCACCTGGGTGGTATTGCGTACATGTCAGTCGCGCTGGTCGGACGATAGGCGTGAATTTACAGCATTCGCTAGACATTCGTCTGAGGGTCTCTGGCCTGGGGCGTGAAAATTCACCCGAGGGACATGGAAAGTAGACAGAGAGTCTGCATTTCAGTAAACGCATGAGGTTTTTCGTCAGGAAAAACCCGGCTTAGCGTGAAAATCCACTCCGCACTGCAGACGGTGGTCTGAGATTTGCAACTCATGCAAGCCCTCGGCCACTGATGGCTGTTACGTCACGCGATAAGCGGACAAAGGTGTTATACGGACAGGGGAGACTATTTCGCTTGGCGAAATAAAATTAGGATCCTGTGTCCGATTTTAAAGATATTGGCCAAGTTTGAAACTTTAATTTCATTCTCGCTCATAGACTCTCAGTAGATAGGTTGCTCGTAAACAGAATAGCTGTTAGCGAAGTATCTCAGTTTGTTTCGGCAATTTGTCGAACTTCTAGACTTCCAGAAATACTTTCAGCATTTTATTCTTAAGTTGTGCGACTACCTGTAATTCTGTGGTTGAGGTAATTAATATGATAGATATATAGATTTTGTGAGTGTTAAAGTGTTAAATCGCTTAATTCATTTTAATCTATTTCTTTAGCGCAGAAGAGAAATAAAGTGGTAGGCTATTATATTTTCTAGGGAAGCATTCAGTGGAAAGCAGAATAAAATTAAAATTTCTAGCTTATAACGGAAATTGTAGCTATTTATGAATTTAATTTAACCGCTAATACTCAGTCGAGTGTATTTTTCTAAACTAACGTATAAACTCTAGAATCGAGCCTCATGAATGGTGACGGAATACGCATGTGTTCCTAATTCATGAGGATTTCTGATTTTTAAATATAACTTACGTCACGGGAAGTTTAAATGATAAGCAAAGCTCTCTGCTTGCAAGTTTAAATGTAAGTTATAACAAGTACAGATTCTGTTTATTATATTATATGTGTTATTTTTCCTCCACACAGTGAAAGTTTTGGGGTGACCCTAACTTTACCAGCACCTAGTAGTAGTTTCCATACTTGTGAAGAAATAGACAGTCCTTACTTTGAACCACGTGGGTTTCTTAAGTACCACTGGTCTAAACAGTGCATATGCAACCCGAGTTAGCCAGAAATACTATATCCCAATAACGGGTTTTCAAAGACTGTAATGATAAATACTGGACCTTGGAGCCAGATCTTAATTTCTTCTAGAAAAACTCTACGTAATCTTTCTGCCTGGTGGCGCGAAATACTTCTAGTATTAACTAACATTTCCCGACTATATATATATATATATATATATATATATATATATATATATATATATATATATATATATATATATATATATATATATATATATATATATATATATATATATATATATTTGTGGACTAATCTGTGGTGTGACTAAAGTGAATCCTATACTGAGGGAAGGCACCGACCTGACATTCATCATTTCTAGAAACCTACGCTATTGACACTGTGCTCTGCTAACTCCCGCGCCTGGAATAATTTTAGGTGACTTAATCAGACATTTGAACAAATTTGCACACCCAAGTAGTCGTTCCCGGAGACTCCAAGTTAAATACGTCTTTTGGAACTGGGGACTTCTTGGCAGAAGACTGCATTTTTTTGAGTCTGTGTGAAGATCTAAAATCAGTGTGTTCCAAGAGGCAGCAAGCAAAGTCGTGAGTACATGTATGAGAGGCCATGGCGGAATGAATGAGTGTACGCTGGTTTGAGTGATATTTTCACTATTATATCTTTGACACCCTGTTGCTGTCCTAATTTTTTTTTTTTCAATCTGCATAATTTGTTGCTAAGGCTAGAGTTCTTGTGTTTTTGTCTTAGGTTAAATCAGATTTTTTTTTTCAAACTCTGTGCATATAATTACGAGATAAAACAAAGAAAACTCTTAGACTCAAACCCTATGTATCTGTGACTCGGGCGCCATCATCTGTTCTCTTAACGGGGCTGGGCTAAACCTAGAGTTAACACTATAAGGGGGCTATCATCCTTGCAACATTTCCTTGAATTTTTATGACTATGTGTATATGTATTTTCCTTGATGTACTTTCTTTGATGTTGTGAGCCGATTTTTCCTGATATTAAAATCGCTCTTGAACTTAATAATCGTGTTTGGTCAGCTCGTTCTAGATAATATATATATCATTGTTATAGTTTTCCCACGTCTGTGTGTTTACCTGTCGTCACGTGTATGTGCGTGCCTGTGAGTGATAGAAATATACGTAATATGTATATTGGTGTAGTCTGTCTGACGCTGTAACAACTGTTGTAGAAGATAGGTGAGAGAGAGAAGAATTCTTTTCGCTTTCAGAGACAGCCACTATATCAAAATCTATCATCTCACGTGTGTGGAAATTCTATTACCTTTCACTAACTCTCACTGAGTCTATCACCTATTCAAACCTATTCAGAAGGGACCAAACCTAGTCTTAATTCTCCTATCGAAAATCTACGACAGATAGATAGATAGATGGATGGATGGATAGATAGATGGATAGATGAATAGACGGATAGATGGATACACTGATACATGGATACATGGATATACGAATACAGGGATACGTGGATACATGGATATATGGTTACATAGATACATACATAGATAGATACATACATAGATAGATAGATAGATAGATAGATAGATAGATAGATAGATAGATAGATAGATAGATAGATAGATAGATAGATAGATAGATACACAGATAGATAGATACATAGATACATAGATAGATACATAGACAGATACAAAGATAAATAGATAGATAGATAGATAGATAAAGTTACCTTAACAGCTTGTGCATATTTATTTAATGCTTATATTCTTTGTCTCTTAGATATGCGCATTATCTGAAATGCCGTAAGGCAGGAAAGTGATTTAATTTAACTTATATTACATTATTTAATGGGGAGTATTTTTGTTGTGCAGGTCAGGAATGCCAAATTGTCTTTTACAAAATTGTAATTCTATTTTTTTTATTTTAATACTGACCAGTGATTTTGTAGAGCAGGGGTCGGCAACCCATGATCTTTTGGGATCTACTTTAGTAACCCGGAACCCTCTAAAGATCTACCATATATATATATATATATATATATATATATATATATATATATATATATATATATATATATATATATATATATATATATATATATATATATATATATATATATATATATATATATATATATATATATATATATATAGACCACAAACTGAGGAAGGAACAAGCAGGATTTAGAAAGAACAGAAGATGTGTAGATCATATATATATTCACTCTCAGGAACATTATAGAGCAGTGCTCAGAATGGCAAAGACAGCTGTACATTAAATTCGTTGATTTTGAAAAGGCTTTTGACAGCATACATAGGGACAATTTGTGGAAAATACTGAGGGCTTATGGAATTCCAAGCTGCATAGTGTCAATCATAAAAAGCCTCTATGTCAACTTTACGTGTAGTGTTGGGCAGAGCAACCTAACCTTTGAGGTGAAGACAGGAGTACGACAGGGGTGCCCCTTATCAACCACTCTATTTTTAACAGTCATAGGCTGGGTGATGCGCCAGACAACAGAGGGCAGTCCAAGAGGAATAAGATGGACTACATTTTCTACATTGGAAGATCTGGAATATGCAGATGACATTGCACTACTAGCACATTCACATCAACACATCCAGGAAAAAACCGATAGACTTAATAAGTTTAGCCAGCAGGTGGGCTTGAACATCAATTTAAAGAAGTCAGAGGTCATGACGCTCAATGTGAGCAACCCTGAGCCCATATCAGTAAGGAATCAGCAACTGGTACAGACAGACACCTTCACATACCTAGGATGCATAGTAACACCAGACGGCGGGGCAGGCAAAGACATCAACATCAAAATGAATAAGACAAGAACAGCTTTTTTTAAGCCTAAACAACATCTGGAAGTCCTCTCAATACAGCACAAGCACAAAATTAAGATTATATCAGAGCTGTGTGCTTTCTGTGCTTCTCTATGGTGCGGAATGCTGGAGAGTTACAGAGAAGGAAATGTCGAAATTGTCCTCTTTTCACACAACATGCCTAAGAAAAATTCACCGAATCTTTTGGCCGAATACCATCACCAACCAAGATCTGCTTACTCGGAGCAAGCAAGAGGACATGCAGACCATCATAGCTGGCAGACGCTGGAGCTGGGTTGGCCATGTCCTCAGAAGAGACCCCGATGCCATCAAAAGAACAGCTATGCTTTGGACCCCTGAAGGAAAACGAAAGAGAGGCAGACCAAAAACAACCTGTCTGAGGACTGTGGAGGCTGAGATGCAAAGAATGAACCAGAGTTGGGGCACTTGTACGAAGGATGGCGACCGACTGAGCAAAGGGGAATCAATTTGTTGTTGCCCTACAAGATGCCACTAGGCGTGATGGCCACTGACTGCTTTGACGGTCGGCGGCTAAGGATCAAAGAAGAAGAAGAATATATATATATATATATATATATATATATATATATATATATATATATATATATCTATATATATATATATATATATATATATATATATATATATATATATATGTATATTCGTGTGTAATTTTAAGGGGTGGGTGGGGGGATAATGAATTGTACAAAGATAAGATTGCGTTCCTATATCACGCGCAGTTCACGAATATATTTTAGAAGCCAGCTCGAGAGCTCACATTGGGAATACGGAAAAATGACCTTTGTTCCCTGGACACCACGATTTTAAATGTCGTCGGTAGAGGTCTAGTTCGAAATGTCCCTAATTTAAAAAGTATTTCTTTTTTTTTCCGCAGTAATCTACTGTTATCTACCGGTATATCGGGATCGGCTGGTTGCTGACCCCTGTTGTAGAGTTAACGTACAATGTTTATGGTAACGGTAAAAGTAGTCACATAGCAGATACTACCTTATGGAAATGAGGTGTTAGAGACTTTACGTACTAGGTCAAGCTTTACGAGTTGGGGTTTCCTTCCATGCTGCCTTTTCCTTCCCTAACTCAACAGCAAAGTCAGGTACTCACAAGTTTTTATAAAGTAAATTAAAGTTTAACAAGATAAAGAGATGTTTTCAAGAACTACTAACAAATTATTATAGTGACGGTTTTTAGGTTGTGCGAGGACCTAGGCTAAGGTTCCCATAATGTTTTGTTTAAAAACCGGGACATTTCCAAATTTTTACCTAAAAAACCCGGGACATTTTGTAAAAAAACGGGACATGTTAAAAATTAAGGTAAAGCACAAATAAATCTATTATATATTATATGTTGCACTTAAAATAAGATACTGGTATAAAAATACACACATTAACTAACACAACTTCCACTTTAAAAAAGAATTCTAAATTACAAACATACTTAATTTGAAAAATTGCACTTTTAAACAATACACAATAGTCAAGTTTATATTTCAGATTCATCAGAATATTTATCAGATTTATGGGCCTGTTCAAGAAGTTTTTTTTTCATCTGATATTTGGATATATAACTCAGCACAAGAGAAATCCTTAAAATGGGTCTTTATAATGGTTACAGCTTTCACTTTCTCAATTTTAAGTCTGTTTTTTCGTCTGTCCAAAGCGCATTTATTAATGAAAAAACACGTTCAACGGCTGCATTGGATCCTGGCAGTGCCAAACAAAAACTAACTAGGCATTTCAGGTTCTCAGCATTTATATCCTGCTTTGTAAAATGAGCGAACATCTCACACCATTTTTCACTGACACGTTGATCCTTCAGTTTACTCCCCACATCAAATTTGCTTTCACAATATTTTTTCACACATGCAAACTCATCAAATAAGTCCTCTTCATTCACAGTAAAATTTGGTGACACTGTCTTCATGAATATGTAGCTTTCTTGGATGTTCATCCAAGTCACAGACTCCTTTCCCTTCAAATTGATCCAATCCATAGACTGAAGATGCGTAAGAAATGGTGTACACCACTCCTGAATATATTCAATGCAGGTGTCATAGAAATCTACTGCATAGCTTTGAAACTTTTCAACTGTTATGTGTCCTTCTTTTTCTAATTCTTGCAACTGATTTCTCACAGTAGTGGTAATAAACTTTTCTGCCGTCCTGTAGTTTAATTTTTCCACCAGTTTGTTTACTTCATCCTTCACTTCAATTACTGTTGTCTCTTGCTTGTCAACACATTTGATGGTATCAGAAAAGGTTTTTAACTGGCTGGCAATGAATTGCAGGAGTGTAATTGAAAGTGGATTTTCAAAGAAATTTTTGAGACTGGTAGGACATTTGTGAATGGAAAGGAAATATGACTTCAATGCAGGGAAAATGTCAATAACTCTCTGGCCTGCAGGCAAGAGAGAGAGCCATCTTGTCTTGCTGTTACCCAAAACAGTTTTATATTCTGTATTGGTGAATTGGCAAAATGATTTGAGTTCCTCAACTCGTACACAATAAATGTGGAAATGCTGGTCAATCTTGTTAATTATTAACTGAAGATCAATAGGTAAGCAAAGATTTTTTTTTCCAGGTAGGACCCTTAAAAAGCGGGACATTTGGAATAAATTCGGGACACCGGGACATTTTATTAAAAAACGGGACTGTCCCGGGAAAAACGGGACGAATGGGAACCCTAACCTAGGCAAGCATACACTAGTGTGGCTCCTTTTAAATCAGGGTTTCGTTAACCTTGTTTGTGATGTGTGTAGCGAGAGGTTCATTTGTGTAGATTGTAGTAGAAAATAAGATGTATCAGGTGATACACAGTATAGCTGCCAGATAAGAGAACTGGTCTTATAAGCAAACCCCATTCTCAGAAATGAGCAATGGTGTATGGTTGTCATAGGTATAGTTAGACTGTGAAGAAGACTGGCCCAGATGGTAATAAGCAGTACTAGCTCCTACGTTGTCCCTCTCTATAACTATCCTATGTGAATGTGTTTCGCCTAGGGGAATTAATAAAGTAAAATTAACCTCAAACAAAAACTGGAATGAGTTACTCAAGGCTCTTGATACAATTTGATAATTTATTTATATACAGTTATTGCTTCTTTTCTTTTATGAAATGGAAGGATGATGTGTATACTGATGATGATAATGATGATGATGATGATTACAATGGCCTTAATTAAAGAAAACAATCAAGTTACTAATAAAGTGTCAATGTCTTCTTCCTTCTTGAAAGATTAAACAAAGATCACTTGGTTTCACAGAACGTATATGTAAAAATATTGTCAATTACACTCTCTTGCTCTTGGACTAGTACTGGTAAATTATAATCTGGCTATTAGTCTTGTGACTTAGATCCAGTCTATAATCACTATGGAGTGTACCAATTTTTATTCACATCACTAATCTCTAGTACGTGTGGTGACCATATTATGCTTCAGTCTGGAAGTGATAGATGTAACTCAAAGTAAGTTTTGACGTGACTCCACCGTCTCTCCACTGCTGAAAATTGGATCTGAGAAATCCCAAAGCTGAGGGTTCCCACGACCAAAGCTGCTGAAAACTCTAGGTGCCTTAAAGTAGCTTATGGTGACATTGGTAATGCACAGTCTTCAGTTTTGCTGGCAGGGTAGTATGATGTTATACACTAGGACCTGAAATACACAATGTTCTATGCTGGTATATGGTCATAATCTCTTTCCTTCCCACAGATGAAAGGAAAGTGAGATTTTCAGAAATTACTTAGTAATGCAGGATAGACAGATCGAGTCAAAGACATATACTCAGTAAATTTCTCCTAATAACATTAATAACAATCCTTAAACTCAAATTGTCATCTCTGTCCATGATTGACTTCACTGAAATAACATAGGCCTTTGTATAATGGTTAACTATATATTCAAATTATACAGCAAATCACTTCCTCCTATTCTTTCAGTGTTCTTACTAGTCCTGTCCCATCCAGTAATCAGAAAAGTCTTACTTAGCCTTCTGAAAACTGTTCTACCTTTTCCAAACCTTCTTCTGATTTAATTTAAAAAGAATTATACAGCACAAAATGGCAGTTTCCCTCCAATACTTGTTCCAGATGAATCTACACACACAACCCTTTCCATCTGTACACAAATAATAGTGTATACATATTTATACTTAGATCACTCTTACCTTCAATCCAGAATACACACAGGATTTCTAAAACCTTTGACAGGCTGCACACACCACTGGATGGCAAAGACGCTCAGGTGGTGAAGCTCTGACTACTGTGTTTGATTCAATTATGGCGGCGAGTGATTTTCCCAAGACTTGTCTCCTCTTTTATTCTTTCAAAACAACAACCGGCAAATAGTGATCAACGATCCGATTGGCTGTTACGTTTCATTCATCGTTCATTCCATCACTTCAAGAATCTGTCGTTCCTAGACAAACTGTGCTTGTTCTATAACTTCCAATAGGCCTTACTCCGTTAATATCCAACCGATTTACTTCATTCAAAGCTAGTTTAACTCAGACGATTTGAATCTATCGTTATAGCTACTTTCTCTGACGTCTGACCCTTGTATCTCTTTCCAAGGCAGCCGAAACAGTGAAACACTGCACATGACTACCTTCAAACTCCTTTTTCTCCGCTTATACTGCTCACACAACGATGATACAGGTGTCAGAATAAAGCTCCGATTCTGTACTATATAACAAGACTAGCCTTAACAGATGAAATCCTCTTGCTGGTCTCTACTGTTAATGGAAAGACATCCAGGATTCTACGATTCTCTCCTTCCATATTGTTTTCTCTTTTACCGCATACGATCACGCCATGGGCAACTTTCCTTCCATTGGTTGAGCTTTTAGCGCACAATCTATCCGTTGTTTCAAATATCGATTTCCCTAGATAATGGTATGGTGAACTTGTGACAATGTGGACCCATTTGATTGTCTGATAAGGCTTTGGCTCTTTTGATTATCCGATGAAAGTTTTGATTGTCCAATGTAGGTTTTGACTCCTTTCAATGTCTGATGTAGGCTTTGACTCTTTTGATTGTCCGATGTAGGCTTTGACTCTTTTGATTGTCCGATGTAGGCTTTGACTCTTTTGATTGTCCGATGTAAGCTTTGACTCTTTTGATTGTTCCATGACGGCTTTGACTTTTTTGATTGTCCGATGTAGGCTTTGACTCTTTTGATTGTCCGATGTAGGCTTTGACTCCTTTGATTGTCCGATGACGGCTTTGACTCTTTTGATTGTCCGATTGTGACAATCAGGGTTGTTTTGACGTGTATGTTCAACCCAGATTATGTTAACCGGAAAGCAATGCCACTACAAGTATGATGTTATTGAGGCCCGTGATGAAGTAGTGGTAGTACTATTAAAATATATGAAAACGTAAAGTTCACAGTCAGCAAACAATCGATGATACCCATCAAGGTTATTTATTTACTTAGAAAAAGACGAACATCAATATCAAACGTTAACAGGTTAATGAATATATGAAACTCTCCTCCTTCTGTTCATAATATTATATACCGCTGTACAACAAAGTTCTATTCAAAGGTTCTCACATAATTAGTATCAACGTTAACTTCTCTATAAGGGTTCTCAAATATGCGGCATTAAACATTCTACTGGGTTATCTGGTTGGTATGTTAGACCTGTCTATCGCAGGAGATATAAATTTAGATCCAAGTCCAGTGCTACTGTATCTGACACGTACCTTTACTTCTTGTGCACAGTTTGCACCGGTGAGTGATTTAAGAAATGATTGTCTAAACTCCCTGTAACAAGGTAAACATCTTGAAAATCTCTTCAAAACAATCTGTTATAAACGTCACTGTTCCTTTCTACGTGAATTTAAATATCACAGTGTTTCTCAATACCTTCTTGTCATATAACTCATCTGCAATCCTCATCACTCATTAAGTACTATGTATCAGCACATCATAGTTCTTCCATCCGCCTCACAAAATAAGTACTATCTGCATCCGCAGAGTGAAACCGTACTCTATGTGATCGACGAGTATATCTCAATAATCCATTTCACATTCCATCACTTGTATCATCTTTTCAAATAATAATAGATCTGCATCCGCAGAGTGACAGTATCTTATTTCTTCATCATCCACATCTTGAGAACCACTGTCATATTGTTCTTAAAAAAAGAAATAAACTATTACTAATGTTTCTCTTATATCTGAAAATCTATCTACGAAAACCTTCTCTCTTAAACATGTCACTAAACGTTAAAATATATTCTACAAAAATCACACGACTGCTAAATGCAGTGTGTGTGAGACCTTCTCGATGCTACATTTTCGTTCTGAATCAATTGAAAACTCTTCTCTCAAGATATAATTCCAGTTCCTAAAAAATGTCCTTCAACTTTTTCGTCTGGGTCAATCACATGTAACTTTTGTCATCTAAAAATAACAACCAAAATGATTCACTAATTTGATTCTACCCCTGACTCAACATCCTAATAAAATAAGTTTCCCAGGTTTCTCTAGACAAAAACGTGCTTTATGCTCGTTCTTAAAGTCTTAAACAAATCATTTTGCTACCCTAAGGTTACAGTTTCGAAAAACTATACGTGGGAAAAAGTTTAGTTATTCGTTAATCGTTTCTTCTCTCACACTACTTTGTATTGTTTATTGTTACTAATTCAGTTTGTACTCTTTTGTTATCAGACTAACTCAATCCAGGACAATCCCAGTGTTTTCAAATAAATATGACACTCTTCCTACAATTAGCCCACCTGCAAAGCCAGGACGTTCAACTGACCTGATCACACTAGCCTAATATGCTGATGACCGTACGTGTGTGTCGGTTCACTTAAAGTACAAACGGACAAAGCATGTCCTTTCTTGTGTTCATCCCCATTTCCTGTCACACTACTCACCCCAGCAACAAAAAATATTTACGAGAGGTATTTCAATATAAAAACTTCAAATTAACAACAACCATACACCTCTAAAGTGCCAATTTATAAGAAAATTCAAAATTATGCAATGGTTAAAATATGGTTTAAAAAAATCAACAACATTCATATACATAGGAATTATATCAAATTGAAGGCATTAAAAACACATAGAGACGAGAACGGGAGACAGAAATGAAAATTCCGAGGAATGTAAAGACAATTTATCTGATGGCCTGAGGCAGGAGGACTTGGCATACATTTGTTAAAGTCCTTTGTCCAGTGGGGAGCTAAAATGTAATGATTTAATAACTTAGAATAGATAAGTCTTACAGTGATGTACAAACATTTAAGTAGGAAAGTATAAGTATTTTATTCAGTTGTTTCTGACATGGAAAAGGCTTCCAATATTAGACGGACAAAAATTATGTACATATATACATCTGGAAATTAGGACATCAATTACCAATAAATTAAAAGAGAATATAATGAAACATAGAAAGAATAATAAAATACATTTGTAGAAGTGTCTAAAAGTATTTCCTAGAATTAAAGGTCCGTACAAAAGGTCATGGGCAATTGTTTTGACATTCACGACATAAATCTTAATCCAAAAACTCGTTTCAACATCCGGGGATATACAATCTCACAGATGGAAGAGTGGCAGTCTGATCATAATTGTGAAAAACTAAGTTACTGAAGTTTATTCACTGGAAGCTTGGAGACCATGATACAATCAAATTTGACAAAACCGTCTATCGTAGAAATGATGTGTTACTGGAAATTACTAATTAAAGAACTCATAATTCATGTGCCTCTAATCTCCAGTCTCCTATTTTTCCTAGAAGCAACGACCTTCAGCAAACACCTCCTGTTGGGTGCAGTCCCCTCAAGTTCTTTCTTTTTATTAATTCTGGTAATTATTTTCATGCATAGAACCATCCATCGATATTTTGTTTTTACTCACCAATTCAGAATATAGTAAATTAATATAATGTTACTTACACTTCTAGTCATAACATAACTTCAGCTTAGCAAGTTCAAGCTAACTTCCCAATTAAGCTGAAATTACATAATTACACTGTTGAATGTTCAGTATTGACTTAACATTGATATAATTTACTTAATGGGAATTTGGACTAATCCTACGAATAACAAAAAGATACCGACATTGTGGCGCGACACACACTTCACGGTCAACAATTAAATTGGCACTGCTCACTCAGCAGTTCCGTTGACTCGTGTTGTCACCTCTAAAAACAATGCATATTGACATTGCCAATTTGGCAACCCGTCGATTAGGCATACACTCTACCACTGGGAGCAAAATGTGAAACTTTCTAGCGCACAGTTCCGCTTACGATTAAGCTTCTAAGTTGAAAACGATTTCTTGTTTTTGTCCGTTCATTATCCCATCACACACAACTAACATAATTACCGATGTATGTTACGTCGGTCGGTCTCGCTCAAAATAGTAACTCACGCCAGAAAAAAAAAAATGTTCGCAACGTACGGTGTGCAACTTGCGCGGCGTGGGTGTTATATAAAACAAATACTTTGGTTTTATTTTGTTTATTCTTTCACGAAATTAGTAGCGCTCGACAAAGAAAAAGTGCGTAAAAATTGGTGTGCATGAGCCCTCACACGATGTACAAATCATGAAAACTTGAACGTTTTTGTTAAAACCACTTATTATCAGGGAACACTCTTTGAAAACATTCCACGCACTTTCACACGAAATGTTGTCATCAAAGAACTTTTATATTGAATCTAAAATAACTTAATTCTTGCCGTGTGTACGTTGTCACAGCTGAGGAATGCAACCGTGTTGTAAAATTGTATTGTTTCCATTATATATACTCTCCCGAAAATAGTTACAATCAACGAAGAAAAGCGTTCAAATGACGGTGTTCATGAACAGTTTGATTACACTGTACAAGTATAATGGAAAGAAACCAAACACACTCTAAGAATGTACTTCTATCTGCTCATCCGGGAACGGAAACAGCACAATATAATTAAAAACCGGCCAAGTTTGACGGGTTGTTACTAGTTATAATGATAATTAGAAATATAGGATAAGTATATTATATGCGGGACCAGTTAATAAAAATATTCATTGCGTTACATTCTTCTTCACAAACTTGCATATAACTTCGTTGACTCTATATTTATATTTAAAAAGCTGGGGGCGCTGCCGTTCCGCAATGCCTACCAACGAGCCACCCTTGAGTATGTGCCCTTTGCTCTGCAGTAGTGGCTAATAAGGCCAATCTCCGAGTGGAAGGATGAGGGTTATCAAAAGTATCAACTTTAGCTCAAGGTTATTCTTGGCAGAGATATAAATACAAGAATGTTGATTCTATTCCAAGGAGTCTCATAAGAATTCATAAATAGCAAATATAAAAACTGAGTCATCTAAGCTGTTATAAAATTATTATTCTCCGCTCCTTCTGTGAGAAAAGGTTTTGACTCATTTTCTGATCCCCCGGCTAAAGGGGATTGAAGCAAAATATTTTTTGAGTAGCTCTATGAACGTATGTATTTTAAAAACATGAGTCAAACGGGTGATTACATAAAATTCGCTCAATAGTGATTAACTCAACTCTAGATTTATATTTGCATTTAAAGCAAATTTAATAGTGAGTTTTTTGGTTAACAAGGTTAAAGTAAATAAAGTTGTTATGATAAGGAAAACAAACAGTTAATTTGTATCATCATAGGATGATCTGGGGGTTTATATAAAATGAGAGTCATAAGCTGAGCTTGTACCGAGTACTTAGCTCGAAATGGGGTGACCAAAGTTGCCGCTGATTACTGGGTGGGATACTGCTGGTCCCCAGAGGTGTTTTGACTGTTCTGTTTCTTCAGAAGTAGAATGTTTTGGCAGCAGCACGTCCCCTGCAGCATGGCCGGGATAACTACACAGGTTGTCTATTCAAGTGTTTTCAAGAACCGTCTGGTGTACTTGTCTAGCGTCAACTGCTGGCAACGTGTACCAAATACTGGGATGAAACAAATGTCTCCTTTAAGTGTCGAGTCTCCTGATCAAGTGATCTTCGCTTCTCTCCACCGTCTCATCTTCCACACAATTGTATATGTACACACACAAACAATCTGTGTTATCACTTTCCTCTCATGTAGCATGAGACCAACACAGCAGCTGACCACGTGAAAGAATCCTACAATAAAAGCATTCTCTTGCTGAGGCGGTCGTGCTGGCTTCTTTTTTTTTTACACGATGAACCAACCAAATTATTCGCCTCGTAGAACAATCCGTAAGTAGCAATAAACCTGTTCTTTCTTTGTCTCCTTACATAGATACCCGGAACTACACGAGGCCTCTTCAGTGTATGTCATTCTTACCTCCCTACTGGTTTGTCTTTAAATTCCTCTTCTTTCTCTATCTTCTCGTCTATCCTTCATTGGAATATTTCTATTAGTTCGTAAACGGGGATCCCTCATCTACAGTACTTGCCACTGCAGCGTCCAATTGGTGAAATGGTTATAGCGTTTGCCTCACGTGGGAAAGTTACTGAGTTCCGGGTTGGAAAACTGGTAGCGTCACTCTCCAGTCTACATAGCTGTAAATTGGTACTCGACTCGAGAAGGGAACTGGTTACCCCACGTCTTAAAGCTGGACCTAGTAAAGTGAAGTCTCTGATACTTTACTCCCTGTCAATATCATCTGATGCGAGACAATCTTTACCTCATTTGTCACTGACTCTATGTATATCAGTCTCCTTATCCCTTTTCAAACCTGGTTCATCAGATAATAGTAATCTCGGTAACTATAGACCAATTTCTCTTTTATCATCGCTATCTAAACCACTAGAAGAACACAAACATAAAATAACACTACAGTACCTAGTTAGCAATGACTTGCTAATTGACAGTCAGTCAGGATTTAGACAACAGCATTCATGCCACACAGCCTTAACTAAGATGACAGACAATTGGCACCTCAACATCAATAACGATAACATATGTGGAGCAATCTTTGTAGACTTTAAAAAAGCATTCGATATGATAGATCACGTTATTTTAATAAGAAAATTAGAAACAATGAAAGTTAACTTTAAACTAGTGTCATTATTTAAATCATTCCTGTCCGACAGACAGCAAGTAGTGTGTTACAATAATTCCTTGTCAAGCCCAACCATGATCAATACTGGAGTTCCTCAGGGTTCAATTCTAGGTCCCTTACTTTTTGCCGTATACATAAATGACCTGCCACTTCACACCAAGCACTCATCCTGCGACCTATTTGCCGATGACTGTACCATTTACACAAGTGATAAAAGTTGCAACACACTAGAAGCATTATTACAAACTGATATAGACAATCTTGTCAAATGGAGCAACAACAAAAATATCATTAAAACAAAATGTATGATAATATCAACTAAGCAAAAATTACAACATTCTCAGAAAACAACACTTCAGCTCTATATTTGCACCTCACTAATTGATAAAGTAAATTAACACAAAACACTTGGACTCATAGTTGACCAACATTTAAGTTGGAATTCGCATGTACTAGCACTGACCAAACAAACGGCACAGAAAGTTTACCAGTTAGCTGAGATCAAACATTTTCTAGATGAGAAGACAAGGAAGATGTTCTATATTTACCAAATACAAACACGCCTAGACTATTGCTCCACAATCTGGGATGGCTGCTCCATGTCCAACACAAAGATAATCCATTCATTAATAAAACTTGCAGTGCGACTAGTTTCTGACAAACACCTAACACACTTAGTAGATCTACATAAACATCTTAACATATTACCTCTAAGAAAGCGCTTTCTCTTCAACAAAGCCAAATTCATTCACAAAATCCTATTACAGAATGCTCCAACGTACCTGTGGCCTATTTTCAAATACAACGGAAGACACAGCCAACGCTTAAACATATTACACGTGCCCAAGCCAAGGCTTGACTTATTCAAGAAAAGTTTAGCATTTTCTGCTGCTCATCTGTCGAACAATCTTCCACACGACCTAAAAAGCATGCTTAGTCCATATTCATGCAATCGCAGACTTTTCAAATACATCATGAGTGCAGATTATATGCCACCCTAATTTAGTTATGTTCCCGAATCATTTTCTAATGTGATGTGTATTTTTTAAGGATTATTCTGCCCTGTTCATTATTGATTATAATAAAGTCCTGTAAATGTGTGTAACTGTTATACCTTTACAATATTGGGATTTTACTTTGTTTTATTGCTTTGATATTTAAAAAAAATAAAATTGAAAATGCACGTGTGAGATACATGAATTGAGTATGGGAGACGAGAGAAAGGATGGGCAGAATCTTAGACAGGCCTGCGTGCCCAATTCTAAACCATTTGAAGATAAAGTTCGTACGTTCGATTGTTCGTTCGTTCTATCTGATTCTGCTCTTCAGTTAGGGAGAGAAAAGAAAAACACGGAGTTCCTACTCACTCAATAGCAGACTGTTTAAATATTTCAGGAGTTCCGATTTTATACTCCTCCAATGTGATCATACTCGAATTATAGTCTGATTTAAAGTATAGATGTTTTGGATTTGTTTGCTTGTTTGGGTTATTTTTTGCTTTTTTTTTTTTTTTTTTGCATTTGTTGTTGTTGTTGTTTTTTTTTCTTATTTTCATTACGTTCTTGTTTGCTTAAACAAATACTTTCTTTTGATTATGATTGGGTAATGTTATTGTATGCTGTTATATAACCTTTATTCTGTTTTATGCCTTTAATTTAATGCTTAAAGTAACATGTGTCAATGAAAGGGTACAGTATGAGAATGGAAGGGCCGAATGTTAGACGGGCCTGCGCGCCCATTTCTTAACCCTCTGAAAATAAAGTTCGTTCGTTCCCTTTTTTGAGGACATCATTTTTCTAGACGTTAGCAAGCGTCTGCTATTGATCAATAATAGATTTCTTGATTCATTTCAGAACAATGAGATTGTCGCCGAAGCGTGTGGTCCAGTCGCTGACTGTTGTTATACTCCTTAATTTGGCAGTATACTACTGGAAAATAAAAAAAACTCGGCGACTGGAGGCTGAAATTCAACCACACAAGTTCCTGCAGTCTGTTGTTGGCGATGAGGGTACCTGCTCGTTCAAGGTATGTCTACGTGCCTTTTTTTCCCAAAAATGACATTCTTTTCCGACTGTTAACCGTCTAACTACGATTTTGGGTCGTGATTATGTCTTGTAGTCTTGAAAACTAAATCAGTCCTGTACACGAAATAACAAATGAGCGTTTGTGGTGTTCATTAACATTACATTTACATGCTTTTTCATATGTAGAGCGACGATTTTGCCAGCTTTTGAAGTACACACACACACACACACACACACACACACACACACACACACACACACACACACACACACACACACACACACACACACACACACACACACACACACATATATATATATATATATATATATATATATCATATGGTATACAAAGAGATACGATATGTTTACTGCAGACTGTCACCTGATTGCCTCCCCTTGCTTTGCAGTAGTGGTCCACTAATGGTTACAACGCAAGCGTATCTAAAAGTAGGTCGTCCAAGGTATCTATCTTCGTGCAAGATTACTCTTGGCAAAGATGTAGGTAGGAGATGAATGGCGCTTCTACCGTAGGGGAGCATTCCCAAGATATTCCAAGAAGTTAAGAACAAACGCTGCTTAAGGGCTGAGCAAATTTGTTAACTTATCTGGTCCGTCGCCTTTTGTAAAAGTGTTATGCAATGATTCTGGCCCGTCAAGCCCCCAGTTGGAGTAATCCAACGAATGCCCTCTTATAAGTAATGGCTTTATATATGCCTATATATATATATATATATATATATATATATATATATATATATATATATATATATGTGTGTGTGTGTGTGTGTGTGTGTGTGTGTGTGTGTGTGTGTGTGTGTGTGTGTGTGTGTGTGTGTATTTATCAAGAAAAACTGGCTCATACGTTTGCTTTCGTACATATAAACTGAATCAACTATTATTGTTTAGTTTAAAATAACATACAAGAAATTTAATAGTCAATTAGCCTTTAACATGGGAAAATAAATATGGAAAATTGGGTGAAAATCGAAATTAAGGTTTCCTCACTGAGGTTTAGGTAAGGCGTTAATGATGTCCGTATTTTTGCTGTAGCCTGTTATATATAAAACTTAGCTCCAGATGAGTACTGCAGCTGTGGTTTTCGTCACTTCTTTTTGGTGAAGAGTACACTTCTCCAACTAATTCGTCCACTGTAGGCGGTTGGTGGTGATACTCTTCTCATCACACTAGTGGCGTAGGAACTTCAGTACTTAAGTCTGATGTCTTGTAACCACGAACTGTGACAAATTAGAAAGAAACAAATGCCTCAGTACATTTGTTATCAGCAAACTAACAGGCCCATTTTCATGAGCTTCACCTACGAATATTAACCTCTCAGAGGAATTAAATTCCCGAGCACACAATGTAACTCAGGGAATATGATGAAAATTCACCAATATCCTTCTGGAATTAACTAGGAAATTGCCTCTGGAGTGCATGAATAAAGATTTGCCTGAATTACAATTAAAAAGTATATAAATCTCACAAAATGATTCTACACACTTTAGGCACATATGATGTAATTATCACTCATTACTCGTCGCTACTCCCGTCGTGGTCTGGGGTCGCTCTTCTGTCGGGTTTCCCGCACGACTAGTCAGAAACAATCACCAGCTTTTGAAGTAGTGGTTCGTGCATATACTATTTTCATATGTTGAGGTTGCCAGCCTCATATATATATATATATATATATATATATATATATATATATATATATATATATATATATATATATATATATATATATATATATATATATATATATATATATATATATATATATATATATATATATATATATATATATATATATATATATATATATATATATATAATCATTAAGCAAGAACCTGTAAAATTTACAGTAGGAAATAAATTGTTTACACTTACCCCAAAATTTTGGGAACACACACTTCTCCTGGCGCAGATTAGAATGGACCCACAGCCCTGTATTTAGATGTTGTTCGAATCACTGGTCTGGAAATATGAGTTAATTCCTCTGTCGGCTGGTGTTCTGCGAATTCCTGGCCTGGGAAAACTGTTGTATAATTCCTCTTATGACTTGGTCTGGGAAATATTAGTTAATTTCTCTGAGGGCTGGTGTTCTATGGATCCTGCCTGAGAAAACGTTTGTATAAATTCCTCTTATAACTTCTTGTGATAAAATTCCCAATTTTCCAGTCTTGTATTAAAATTGCGGGTTAACTTGTAAATTCCAAAGTTGCCCAATACTCGATCTAGTACTTATAATTGTGGAATGATAAGTCCTATCCTCTTTCCTCTGGCTTGTAGGAGGTGTTTAGTTGGCCCTGCGATGCAGTATGTCTGTGTCTCCGAGTTTGTTAGCTTATATCTCACAATCCTTAGTTTCAAATCGCAGCTGTGTTTCCGCCGAAAGTTCCAATCAAATCATAGTGGATTCTGGCGAACCAATTCAATCTATCTAACACTGTTTGGGTGGGGAAGTTTATTATTACTCATCCCACGCGTATTTAAAATATTAATTTTAATATCCACGCGTGACCTCTTACAACAGTGATGTCAAATCGTTAACTAAGACTTCCGGCGCACCTCTGTTTATCACAATATTGTGACCCTGTGCTCCTGGCGTAGTGTTTTCCGCCCAGATGTCTGCCCCGACAGATTATGTAATTATCCTCTTTATCTGCGTGCCTCCGCCAGACAGATGTCTGGTCAGACAGTGTTGTCTTCTTTCATCGGAGCACAACACAAGCTTGTGTCAACATGATCAACAGCTTTCCAATGGGGTCAAATGTTTGCCCGACACGTTTCCCCACGTGGTCAAACGGATTTTGCGATAAGCCGGTGACTGGTCTGACGACTGGGTATTGTTACGATAATACCACAGTTCAGCTGGCGGAACGTAAACACGTCTGAGGAGTGGCAAACAAGATAAAGACAGCGCTATAGCAAATACTTTCGTAGCAAATACTGCCATAGGGGAGTGGCGTGTTAGAGACTTCACCATGCTATGTCCAGCATAGAGCAAAATAGTAGAAATAACGAATGAAAAGGCATGATTTATGCCAAATAAAAGCGATGAGTGAGAAAAATGAAGAAAAAGACAGAATACTGCCGGAGGGTTGAAGGTGTGAGAGATCACACAAAAGCGCATGTTCAGGCGCTATGTCACACAGACTTACACATCACAATTATATATATGGTATACACGAGTAATATAAATATATACAAATAGCAACCACAGTCATACACGTACGCGTACACAATACACGAGTATGTCCATTATATACACATACACAGCAAAATAAATATATTATGGACACTTAGTACACTTTAGTACATATATACATAAGCATATGTGGACGTGGAAGTCCCGTAGTTGATACTGCCGTAGGGAAATGAAGTGTTTGAGACTTCACTATACTAGATCCAGCATTAATAGGTAGGGTAACCAGGTCCCTTCTTCGCGGCCTTTACCTTCCCTTACGCAAGAGCAGAGTCAGATACCTATTTCCAGCTGGGTAAACTGAAGCGTGACGCTACCAGCTTTCGATTTCAGAACCTGTATTGATCAAATATTCACACTAAGAACAATTATAGAAGAATCAGTGGAAAGGCAATCGCCACTTATTATCACCTTCGTCGATTTTCAAAAAGCCTTTGATAGTCTACACCGCCCATCATTGTGGAAGATACTTACAATCTATGGTTTTCCAACAAAATATGTGAATATAATCAAAGCGCTATATGACAATGCAAGATGTTGTGTTAAAACAAATAAAGGGAATACAGAATGGTTTACAGTAGAAACAGGGGTGAAACAAGGCTGTATTATGTCACCACTACTTTTTGGAATAGCTATTGATTGGGTTATGAGAAACTATACCCACAATGAACAATTGGGTATAAAATGGACAAATGGAAAATTCCTGGGGGACTTGGATTTCGCAGATGATGTAGCATTCTTAAGTTCAACACCAAGACAATCCCAAGAAGCAATCAATAATTTGTGTCATCTCTCGGTTAAAATAGGTCTCCAAATAAATGCCTCTAAAACTAAAGCTATGAACTTTTCTAACGAGACCTTTGATATCATCTTGAACGGGGAAAAACTACAGAAAGTTGAAAGTTTCAATTATTTAGGCAGTAAAATGACTCAGGATGGTGACACAACAAGATAAATCCATACTAGAATTGCTTTGGCAGCTAGCGCCTTCAATAGATTATCTAACATTTGGAAATTACGATCATTGAATATACATACCAAGCTTCGTCTGTTTAATTCAAATGTTATCTCAGTGTTAACATACGGCTGTGAGAGTTGGAAAATAACAAAATCATTGGAGAACAAGCTGAATACATTCGAGAACAAATGTCTTAGAAAACTCATGAACATCAGTTGGAAAGAATTCAAGACTAATCGACAAATAAGAGAAGACTCTAGGCAGAAATATGTCTCCGACTATATAAGGAAAAGACGATGGTCATTGTCGTGGTTGAGTTAGAGTGTAGAGTATTTGTCGAGTTGGACAATAGTAGTGAAATCGACAAGGGATAGTGGACTGACAGAGTTATAGATTACACTTTAGATAAGGTGTAAATAGGAGATGGACTTGAGACAACCTGGAAGAAGATTTATTCAAAGGATCTCTCTCTCCAGGCCTCAACTCACTTTTACTGTCTAAGCATCTCCGGCTCTCACTCTTTTCTCTTATCATACATAGAGATTCTAGTAAAGAGCTAAAAATACAAATATGGATGGAAAGGTCGTGAACAGCGCATTAATAAATGTGTAAAATTTATTAAAGAAGAAAAAGCATGGAATTAATGCATATCATCACAACAACATAAAATTACATCAATACTCAAAATATTCATCAATAATCATATACACCCAAAAACCACACACACAGATCACCATTCATAAAACCTGTAGAACACAGAGAGATGAAATAACTGAGTGTCAGCCCGTCCGTTTTCGGGACCAGATGAAATAGTCCGGACAGTGTGTTACTTGTAGATCCTTCGTGAGGGACTATGCCTACAAAACTGTCCTTGTTGGTACTATCATTGGTGATTCCTCCCTACTGGCGCGAGGTGGGCTGGAAGACTCTAGTTACCTTCTGTTTACCAAAATGAATAAACTGCGATTCAGTCCGTCCGCTTTCGGGACCAGATGAAATAGTCCGGACAGTGTGTTACTTGTAGATCCTTCGTGAGGGACTATGCCTACAAAACTGTCCTTGTTGGTACTATCATTGGTGACTCCTCCCTACTGGAGCGAGGTGGGCTGGGGGACGCTGTTTATCTCCTGCTGACCAACTGAATGAACTTAGCGACAGCCTGTCCGCTTTCGGGGACCAATGGAATAGCTCCAGTAAGTGGTTTCTTCGTATATATCCTCCATCGGTGATGGAATTAACCTGAATAAAATCACTGTATAGGCGCTATCGTTGGTGACTCCCCCCTACTGGCGCGAGTGGGGCTGGAACTCTGTCCATAGATGGCTGCTCATACGTGCGAAGTTCTACATAGACCCAGAAATAAACCATGGGACGAAGTCACTTGAGGACAATTGATCCCAAGGCGTGCTTATCCGGCGCTAGAATTGGCTTTAAATCCGGTTTTGGCTGGTTGACTGTGGCTTGGCTGAGTGCCCCGTTTAGGCACAAAAAAGGCGGGTGATATGGAATTCTGCTATAGGCATGCTGGGCGGTTTTGAGATTTTGGAAGCCGCAATGCCCTGACTGGTAATCCAATAGGCGAGTAGGAAACTACTACTGCCATAGACGTTTCAGATTGTTGCGTTGGCTCATTTCACAATGCGTGAGCTGAACTCCCGTGAGAGGGAAATGGCGTTGACAAAAGGTTGTTGTTCCAGGTATGGCTGTGACACTCGTGGGGCTAGATATCCTCAGAATCCCTCTGGATCGAAGAGACGGTGACATTCTTCGTCTGACTGGAAACTAGACTAGCAATTCGGTATCCCCCTGAAACTGAGACCGAAAAGAGACACCCTTTTACATCAAGCAAATAATAAATCACACTAACTTTATACAGAAAGTTTCGCTCCACTATGGGATTAAATTTATTGTAGTTATTGCTATGATAGTTTAGGGCTGTCTTTAACCATGTCTCCTGTTCCTTAAAAATATCAATTATCAACACGCACCCGCATAGACTTAATATCTTTTGCACACCCAGGTACCTGTCAGTAACTGTTCTGACAGCAACAATCTACTCCTCTTCTCCCAATCTCAATATACAGGAAACCTAACCAGTAGTTACAGTTAAATGGATATGCTTATTCATCTTACAACATTAAATGAATTTACATAAACAGATTACAGCATGTGACATTACAAAATAAGTAATATGTCCCTTTGGGAAAATATATTAATATTCCACACAATGAGTACAAAGAGAATGCAATGTTCTTGCTATAATAATACAATTGTGGCTGAATCATAAGATATAATTATATCTATGCCTGGTGACTGCTTTCTGTGAAAGTTATAGACTAGTGCCTAGCCACACAAGTAAGCATAAAATGATCCTCCCTTGCCACTAGAAATATCTATCAAAAAGGAATAAGTGACTATCTCCTATAATCCAGAGTTATTACCTGCATCTCACTATTCAGTTTTTAAGCGAACAATCCACACCTGGCATTATGTTACAGAAATGACAGTTAATTTTGCTGACTCTTAACCCAATGGTAAGCATTCGTGGACTGATTCTACGCCTAATATCTGTTATTGTAAGTTTAACATTTAACCCATGATAAACCGTAACAGTTTAAGCACCACTTAATAGGCCGTAGACAGCGCTACCTTATCACTGAATAAATTACTAGGAGAAGTCCTCAGAAATAAATTCACTTCCCTAACAGATATATATAAAAGCTAACATGAATCTAATATAATAATTATAAGATATGTTTACTCACCCCGAGAAAATGCCAAGAAATAGGCCAAAAACATTTAGTTATGTGCTAATGTTTGCCTTATTTCCATAATGGTCTATCTCGGGCCAGGAATCTTCTACGAGTGTGTTTGACGTAGTAAAATTTCAAATCTTATAGCTTACAAAGGACGCTCCCCCCGGACCCCTGCCTAACCTGATTCTACAGATGTATTGGCGTAATGCGTAATAGAGTAAGACAAAAGAAATCGTGCGAAAGTTCCCCAGGCCTCAAAGGGTACCAGCCGCTCGTCATCAAACGTTTTAAAGCGACCAGAGAAATTCCCCTGTTGGGACCACAGAGGGTACCCGCCGCTAACGAACCGTTTCTTTCACAGAAACCGTCTTGGCTCGTTCTAACACTTAAAGCGGACCCGAGAAATGTTTCTCTGGTCGAACAGGTGCGTTTAGATAACATTACGTCTAGCGTTAGCTGACCGCAGCTGGCCAGCGTAAACAACCTCGGGTGGGGTTTGAGAGGGTGAGAAAGTTTGGCCACAAAGGTAGAAAAGGAAAGAAAAAGAAAATACAAAATGTCTCGGAAAACAGAACATTTAAAGGAGTAATCAAATTATGGACAAGATGGTAAAATAAATTATCTTTCACGTGACAAGTGCCCCCTTTTTTAAAGTGCGTGAAACACGAACTAAATGACAGTAATTTATCTTTTCCATCAATGTCCATTACATGTCCTAGAACATCCTATAATCATAATACAAATTTGTTTCCAACTTCTGTCAGTACTTAGCTATTGGGAGGATTGGTTACTATCATTCAAATGAACACCCTCCCTTGGTACAAATGCAAGCTAGTAACTGACTGTCTGTAGCTTCTTATCTCAGATTAAAGAGCTACTCCTGAAAAAAATTAACCCTTAAAAAAAATTTTCTGACTTTTACAACAATAGTCGTCAGATTTGTCAACCAAAATCTCAGCAGTGGTACCATCAACCTTTACCAGCTGTCTCATGTGTAGCATGAACAATAAATGTAACTTAATATTTATGATTGCTGTGGAGTAAAACGCTGTTCAGACTTCCTCCCAAAAGAAATAGTTCGTTATGTCTAGGGATATCGATTCCTATAATCTGCCGAACACTAAACTCTAAGAATCAAGATAGAATCTTGTGAGAGATTCATCCTCGGATCGAGCACATATTAAATGTCGTACTAGATGGGTTCTAGAATCCCGGACGAGCCCCCAATTGTCGTGGTTGAGTTAGAGTGTAGAGTATTTGTCGAGTTGGACAATAGTAGTGAAATCGACAAGGGATAGTGGACTGACAGAGTTATAGATTACACTTTAGATAAGGTGTAAATAGGAGATGGACTTGAGACAACCTGGAAGAAGATTTATTCAAAGGATCTCTCTCTCCAGGCCTCAACTCACTTTTACTGTCTAAGCATCTCCGGCTCTCACTCTTTTCTCTTATCATACATAGAGATTCTAGTAAAGAGCTAAAAATACAAATATGGATGGAAAGGTCGTGAACAGCGCATTAATAAATGTGTAAAATTTATTAAAGAAGAAAAAGCATGGAATTAATGCATATCATCACAACAACATAAAATTACATCAATACTCAAAATATTCATCAATAATCATATACACCCAAAAACCACACACACAGATCACCATTCATAAAACCTGTAGAACACAGAGAGATGAAATAACTGAGTGTCAGCCCGTCCGTTTTCGGGACCAGATGAAATAGTCCGGACAGTGTGTTACTTGTAGATCCTTCGTGAGGGACTATGCCTACAAAACTGTCCTTGTTGGTACTATCATTGGTGACTCCTCCCTACTGGCGCGAGGTGGGCTGGGGGACGCTGTTTATCTCCTGCTGACCAACTGAATGAACTTAGCGACAGCCTGTCCGCTTTCGGGGACCAATGGAATAGCTCCAGTAAGTGGTTTCTTCGTATATATCCTCCATCGGTGATGGAATTAACCTGAATAAAATCACTGTATAGGCGCTATCGTTGGTGACTCCCCCCTACTGGCGCGAGTGGGGCTGGAACTCTGTCCATAGATGGCTGCTCATACGTGCGAAGTTCTACATAGACCCAGAAATAAACCATGGGACGAAGTCACTTGAGGACAATTGATCCCAAGGCGTGCTTATCCGGCGCTAGAATTGGCTTTAAATCCGGTTTTGGCTGGTTGACTGTGGCTTGGCTGAGTGCCCCGTTTAGGCACAAAAAAGGCGGGTGATATGGAATTCTGCTATAGGCATGCTGGGTGGTTTTGAGATTTTGGAAGCCGCAATGCCCTGACTGGTAATCCAATAGGCGAGTAGGAAACTACTACTGCCATAGACGTTTCAGATTGTTGCGTTGGCTCATTTCACAATGCGTGAGCTGAACTCCCGTGAGAGGGAAATGGCGTTGACAAAAGGTTGTTGTTCCAGGTATGGCTGTGACACTCGTGGGGCTAGATATCCTCAGAATCCCTCTGGATCGAAGAGACGGTGACATTCTTCGTCTGACTGGAAACTAGACTAGCAATTCGGTATCCTCCTGAAACTGAGACCGAAAAGAGACACCCTTTTACATCAAGCAAATAATAAATCACACTAACTTTATACAGAAAGTTTCGCTCCACTATGGGATTAAATTTATTGTAGTTATTGCTATGATAGTTTAGGGCTGTCTTTAACCATGTCTCCTGTTCCTTAAAAATATCAATTATCAACACGCACCCGCATAGACTTAATATCTTTTGCACACCCAGGTACCTGTCAGTAACTGTTCTGACAGCAACAATCTACTCCTCTTCTCCCAATCTCAATATACAGGAAACCTAACCAGTAGTTACAGTTAAATGGATATGCTTATTCATCTTACAACATTAAATGAATTTACATAAACAGATTACAGCATGTGACATTACAAAATAAGTAATATGTCCCTTTGGGAAATATATTAATATTCCACACAATGAGTACAAAGAGAATGCAATGTTCTTGCTATAATAATACAATTGTGGCTGAATCATAAGATATAATTATATCTATGCCTGGTGACTGCTTTCTGTGAAAGTTATAGACTAGTGCCTAGCCACACAAGTAAGCATAAAATGATCCTCCCTTGCCACTAGAAATATCTATCAAAAAGGAATAAGTGACTATCTCCTATAATCCAGAGTTATTACCTGCATCTCACTATTCAGTTTTTAAGCGAACAATCCACACCTGGCATTATGTTACAGAAATGACAGTTAATTTTGCTGACTCTTAACCCAATGGTAAGCATTCGTGGACTGATTCTACGCCTAATATCTGTTATTGTAAGTTTAACATTTAACCCATGATAAACCGTAACAGTTTAAGCACCACTTAATAGGCCGTAGACAGCGCTACCTTATCACTGAATAAATTACTAGGAGAAGTCCTCAGAAATAAATTCACTTCCCTAACAGATATATATAAAAGCTAACATGAATCTAATATAATAATTATAAGATATGTTTACTCACCCCGAGAAAATGCCAAGAAATAGGCCAAAAACATTTAGTTATGTGCTAATGTTTGCCTTATTTCCATAATGGTCTATCTCGGGCCAGGAATCTTCTGCGAGTGTGTTTGACGTAGTAAAATTTCAAATCTTATAGCTTACAAAGGACGCTCCCCCCGGACCCCTGCCTAACCTGATTCTACAGATGTATTGGCGTAATGCGTAATAGAGTAAGACAAAAGAAATCGTGCGAAAGTTCCCCAGGCCTCAAAGGGTACCAGCCGCTCGTCATCAAACGTTTTAAAGCGACCAGAGAAATTCCCCTGTTGGGACCACAGAGGGTACCCGCCGCTAACGAACCGTTTCTTTCACAGAAACCGTCTTGGCTCGTTCTAACACTTAAAGCGGACCCGAGAAATGTTTCTCTGGTCGAACAGGTGCGTTTAGATAACATTACGTCTAGCGTTAGCTGACCGCAGCTGGCCAGCGTAAACAACCTCGGGTGGGGTTTGAGAGGGTGAGAAAGTTTGGCAAACAAAGGTAGAAAAGGAAAGAAAAAGAAAATACAAAATGTCTCGGAAAACAGAACATTTAAAGGAGTAATCAAATTATGGACAAGATGGTAAAATAAATTATCTTTCACGTGACAGTCATATATCGGTCATGTCCTACGAATGCAAAACAACAGAATACCACTACAGGCGCTCACTTGGGTTCCTGAGGGTAAGAGGAAAAAAGGAAGACCAAAAGAAACACTCAGAAGAACAATAATAAGAGAAGGAAGAACGTTGGGCCTAAATAATGTGCAAGAGCTAAGAGGAGTGGCGTCACAACGAGCAACCTGGAGAGCACTGGTTTCTGCCTTATGCGCCGTGTTTGGTGCTTAAAGAATTTATTATTATTATTATTAATCTATTCGCCGAGAGGCAAGAGCTCTAACCGGTTAGCGAATTAGACGCTGTATGGACATACTTATTGTAAACATACACTCACAATGTATACCCACACACACCTACATGCATACTTGAAGACGTGAATTTATTTTAACAAAAACACCCACACCTGTTCTCTTTTATTCTTTCTTTTAGTCTTATTAGAACAATGAGACGGCAAACTTAAAAAAGTCGAAGTAACAACTGGAATGAAATACGAAGCAGGAATGAAATAAAATGATGGAGACAATGAAGGAAAAGAAAGATAAAACTGAAGAGGAAAAAGACTTAAATATGTTATTGTAATTAACACACTAACCTCCCCAGAACTGCCCCCAAGTCAAAGATGGCATGATCAACGCTCATCTTGTGCCACATAGTCATATCGACGTGGGCTGGCTGAAGACTGTGGATCAGTACTACACCGGAGAAAGTAAGTTATGCTACATTCCTTGACTTTATCTAAACTAATTTCTCAGTTGTTAAATTTATATTCCCACCTATGTTACTTTTTGGAGGACATTGAGCCACCACTAAATATGTCCTTCTTGCTGGACGTGTTCAACAAAACAATTTATTACTCCAGCGGTAGTAACCTCAATAACAATTTGTGATGAGAGGGAAAAACATATCTACGTCCATTGCGGATTAGTAGTCCTATTATATCTTTTTTTTATATTATTACACTTTCGTTTTGCGGCGCGTATTCTGATGCTACAGTAAACGTGATTGCTAAGAGGTTGTTGAGACGGAAATAAAATGTATTTAAAAAATATTTTAAACACAGGCTTTTAATGCACTAAAAAGCCACAACTAATTTTTCGAGGAGTTTATAGCTTTGCAGTCAAAAAACGTAACATCAAATTGACAAAAACGTAGGGCGCTTAAGCGCTTATCATATATTTTATCCATGTGTGTAATGAAGTATAAAGCGGAAGTTAATTTCATGTAGAATCAGCGCCCCCGGCTTTTTGTCAATTTGATGTTACATTTTTTGACTGTAAACTATAAACTCCTTGAAAGATTATTTGTGGAATTTTAGTGCATTAAAACCCTGCGTTTAAAATATTTTTTATTTTCTTCTTTTTAGTGTTTTTTTTTTAAATTTAAGTCAAATGAAATCGATCCGCTAATGACATTATCAATTTGCTATAAACGAGTCCTGAGCACAGGAGGCATATTTCATTATTCAGTATACTACACGGAAAGTTAATATACGAGTATTTTTATTTTTTTATGTAAAAAAAAAAAATTGATAAGAGTTGTAAATTTCATTTTTTTTAAATGTAGTTGTCAGTTGTGCGTATGTCTGTGCACGCGCGTGCGATAGTTTGTGTGTGAGGGGGGAGAAGTTTCAATATTTATCTCAAGAGAGACAATCTTGTTGGAAAGAATACATCTAGATTATTTACAGTTACCGCCCATTTCACTGATGATACAATACAAAACAACAAAATTAATATTAATTTTCATTTTATTCATGTTATTATATTTACGACTGATTATTGTATTGTCATGGGGAATACACAACTATGCCAAGTTTCAGAGCTATTGCTTATCTGAAAGTGATTGAAAAATCGATTGCAAGATTTGAAGGTGACAAGAGAGTGACATACATTGCATGTTAAAGAAAAGCCTGTAAAAAGGAAGTAAGCTTATCGTAAAAGTAACTGCAGAAGGTTTTATGCAGGTTTATCAGCCTCAACGTGTTAAACAAATTGCAATAGAAATTACGACCGTAAAAGCTCATGAAGTGCAAAGGGATCAGCTGCAATGGTTGTAATTTTTCCTTATGAAAACAATGATAAACATAAACCAGCCCACGCTTCCACCTGGCGTTTTCTGACAAACTCCCAATCTACGCGGTTGTTTATTTGAGACTCAAATGCCAGCCAATTCATTCAAAGTTCATATTATGAAAACTTTTCCACAGGCAGTATTCTGTATGACTCATGCGTTTGAAGATTTCACACTGTCATCCTCCGTAAATGGAGTTTGATACATCCGACAATTCTTGATAATGTATACGTTACAACTTCTTACATTTTTCCTTATCATAACCAGGTTTTCCGGAAATGTTCTTACATCATTCGTCCTGCTCGCTCTTCCAGATATCTTCCAAAATTGCGTTTATCTTTAATCACATAACCTAACCCTACGGTCGAGTCGGAAATAATTATGCAATCTTAAGCAAAAACTTCGTGCTCGCATTTACCTGGAATCAATGTGGTATTATCACGTTTTACGGACTTAATTAATCTCTCAGGGGTGGGCGATACGCTTGTCTGGCCCTGTCATGCCTCAAAGCGTGATACCGTGTACAATGACAGTAGGGAAAAAGAGTGTGCTAATAATAGAATAATGTACCTAATTCAGTACACACAACAAATGTAGTTCAATACTGCCGGAGAGGAGAAGATAGCGCACAAATTATGTCACATTGATGGAAATGTTAACTTACACTGGTGATCTTAACGTACCATTGTGCGCGACTACCCTTTTATGAAAGATGATAGGAAACTCTTTACAGAGCGATACAACAGGAAGCAATCTGATCATCAGAAGCAGTCCCCCCATCTGACAAGTGTTTCGGCCCGATTACTCCTTTACACTCTAAGGGGGGCGGGCCCACTTGGGTCATGACTCCCAAGCGTCTCAGCTTCCTGTTGTCTTGTATCGAAAATGAACCCATTTCACTTACGGTAGCAACTTTTAATCCACAACGCCAGCCGTGGGGGCAATTGGGAAAGTAACAAAGAAAAGACAAATTATTCCGTTCGTTCCGTCGCCCTTCACAACTAAGGACACACACTGAGACACGAGCGCGCAGCCGACGAACCTTAGCCACTGCGCGCCGCACGCCACTGAAATTCTGTACCTGACCCACTCCCTATAGTATATATCGCCTGTTGTCCCAGAGTCGCAGCCCCCTCACTAGTACACCATATAAACTCAGCGCTGTGGACTTAGAAAAATTTTGGTGTTTTCTGTACCGCAGCGTTTACCGTCATGATCTCCATTGCCCACTGCGGTTGTTCCACAGCCAGCCTGATGCCTTTTCGGCAGTTTCGCTAAGCCTCTTCAGTGCCCTTGTTCTAGACTGTCCCTTCAACCCCAACAGTTTCAATAAATCATACATTGATGCAGCCACAAGCCCTCTTGCGCCCACTTCAACCGCCATGACCCTTGCACTGAATCCATCGTGTCTCAGATCCGCGGCTAGATCGCTATACTTGGCCGCTTTGAATGAATGTTGCTCGTCTAATCTGGATTCAAATGGCACGGTCAGTTCAATCAGTATGACCTGAAGCGTTGCTGAAGAATGAAGCACTATATCCGGCCGTCTCCGCGATTTTCTGATACTCTCTGGATATGCCCCCCGTCCAGGTAGGTCTACCGCCATCTCCCAGTCGTTTGCACAGTCAAGAAGAGATGGTAAACTGCTACCAGGTTTACTCGGTTTGGGGTGTGCTGACTTTCCTGCCCTCAGAAAGTATGTGTTTGTGGTGTCTGGCCGGACTTTGCTATTCGCTTTCATTCTTGCCTGATCTATTGTCGCAGCAAGCTCATTTAGCACTTTGTTATGGCGCCAAGTGTATCGTCCTTGCCCTAATGCCACCTTACACGCTGAGAGCACGTGTTCAAGTGTCTGCCTCCCCTGGCACATGGGGCACTGCTCATCATCCGACTTTCCCCATTTCACAAGGTTGGTGGCCGACGGCAGCAGGTCATACATTGATCTAACCACGAAGCTGAGCCCAAGAGGTGCCATATGCCATATATCATTCCATGTCAAGGATCTCTGCAGGGCTCCTTCCCATGTAGTCCATTGGCCTTGTTGGACCTGCTGCACTGCTTTTAGCAACCTCTTATCATTCTCAGCTCCTCGTATCTCATGAACTATGCAAGCCTTGCTTTTCCAACTTTGTACTCTTCAACAACTGACTTGAAGGGAAGCAGAAGTTTTGACTTTTTGCAGTACAGTGCTACATCTGACAGACCTGGTGGTGCCCCTAGCCATTTTCTCATGAACTTGTTGACCTTCTGCTCTATCGCTTCCACTGTACTTGTGCTTACTTCATATATAAGCAGTGGCCACAGCAACTTCGGTATCAACATGAACTGGAGGCACCACAGTTTGAACTTTCCCAGGAGTCTGCTTTGGTCTATGATCTGTAGTCCTCTGTCTGCCATTTCTATTGTCTGTTGCACTGCCTTCGAGTCTTTTAAAGAGGCATCGTACACCCTGCCAAGACTTTTAACAGCTTTTAACAGCTATAGCTTTATAGTTGTCGTTTTGTTTTTTTCTCCATGTTTTAGACCTATGTAATAGGACTATCTTGACATCTGAGTTGAAGACTCACGTTACTTTTGGACCTGCTGTTTTCAAAATGTTTCCCAACACACTGAAAGCTTATTCTACCTTTTGCATTCTTATTCTTATGTGAAGGTATTTTCCTACATTTTTTATCAACGTTGCTGCTAAGAGATATGTAGGAGTGTACAACTGGATGGATGTTTCCCCAAGTGCTATCTGGCTATCATTTGTCTCAATTAGTTTCATAATCCTTGTCTTCCTCCGTGTAGTTCCAGTCTTTATTATTCTTCGTCTGTTCAAGTAATGCTATTTTGAACCAGATACAAACAACGGTTAGTAAGATCGTCGTCTACCGCTAGAAGACGCTAACAGCTGTTTGCACGACAATATCTTAAGATCACGCTCTCTTTGTTCCACAGATGTCCCGAATGTAGCAACCACTGGCTGTGTCCGCTGTACATTGAACTCTACAATAACGGAACTTCTAAAAGACCCATCAAGACGGTTTATATTCATTGAGATGAAGTATCTTACCCGATTCTGGAATGAGGCAGACGAAGTTCAGAGAAATAATATCCATCAGCTCATCAAAGAACGTAAGTTACTGCCATTCTGTTACTGATTTCTGCTGCTTACATAAACGCTGTTTTGTTTTGCGTAAAAGAGCGAGATTTTGACTGTATTTTAAACAATACACAACGTACATATGTTGTGGACTGTGTTGCTACATCGTCACGAGCCATCATTAAAATGTACTGGAATTTGCCCCTTGCAACAAAAATAATCTAAAATAAAGAAATAACATTTACAAATAAAAAGCGAATATTCTACGATTTGCCTCCCCTTTGCTCTCTAGTAATGGTCCACCATGGCCAAACTCAAGAGTATCTAAAATGGGTCTTCAAAGGTATCTACCTTCGCACAAGATTACTCTTGTTGTAGATAGAAGGATAATGATGCTTCTATCTCAAGGGTGTGTTCACAAGATAATTCAGAAGTCAAGAACAAGGCTGCATAGGGCACAGCACTAATAACTTATGTCTGATCCGGCACCTTTTGTGAAGTTTTAAGCTGTTCGAGCCCCCAACTGGTTTAATTCAGCGAAATTACTTTTATAAGTATTTTTGACTCTATGGCTGTAACTATATTTATGTATATTAAAGATTCTTGATCATACATGCGCTCTCATATCTATAATAACTGAATAAACTATGAATCTGTAAAATAACGTATATTAGTATATGAGGAGAATTGCCGTAAGACTGTGGTAAAACGGTAGAATGGAAAAAAAATGTTTACGAAAACACACAAATAGTAATACGTCTTACAAAGAGAAAGGACAAGAAAAACCTACGTTGCGACCACAAGGTCTTCGTCAGGGACAGACAAACAAGAGACAAGAGGGAAAGAAAGTGAGAATTAAGTGGAGAACGTGAAACTATAGAAAAAAAAGAGAAAAATACTCCCTTTGAGTTTTGTTGCCAGCCTCTTATGCTTTGTATCACCACTTAGCAAGAACAGACATGTCAAATTCACATCGTAAAATAAATGTTCACAACTTACCCCAAATAACTTGGGAACTCAATCTCCTGGCACAGTAGAATGGGCACAGCAACTTTGATTAGCTGCTTCTAACCTTTGGTCTGGGGTATTTTCAGAATCCCTCTTATGACTTTTGTTTCTGATTCCTTAAATTTCCAGTCTTGGTATTTAAAATTGCAAGTTCTCTTTTAATTTATAAAGACGCCCAAATACTTCGATCTGTCACTTTTGGGATTCTTCTCTCTGGCTACTGGGAGTTGTTACTTGACGTTGTTGAAAATGCAGTCTGATTTGTGTCTCCGACTTCGCTAGATTATATTTCCATTTCTCAGTCTACGTCCCAGATTGGTATTTTTCGACAAACTTGCCAATGAGAGCTAAAGTTTATGTTAGGCTTTCGATTTAGCCCAATCCTGTCTGTTTAGAACCATGTGGGTTGGGGTGTTAAATCATTACTATCCCCCGCGTGTTTTAAAATATCAATTTTATAAAATTTAAACTCTTTACCTCTTTCAAATATAGCAGTAATACTTCATATTGCACTTGTGCAAATTCACAAACACATCGGTGAACTTATTTCCTGTCTAATACCTTTCCCAACATAATCTCCCCAGACGGGTTATCTGTATCATTGATACAGAGATGGTCCAGCGGAAGAATTACCTCATATCACTTGTGTTTACGTACATCTCCTAGGCGGATTTCTTAGACAATCTGGCTTTCTTTCCGTCGATTGTGCAATACCACCTTGTGTCAACAGTGACCGTCTCTATCAAAGGTGGTTAGACTAAAAGTATTACCCGCTAACCTGTCTAATTGGTTTTATAATGCTACGATTCACGTGGTGAAACGTAAACAAGACTGCGAGTGACTAGGCAAAAATGTAGGTGCATAAAATATGCCAAATAATAGGTCGATGAGTGTGACAAAAATGGTCGGAAAAATGCATGCGCAAACGTATCGTCACAAAGTGCATAAGAAATAAAAACTACATCCGAGGCAAGAATGTTTATTTTACTAAATCTTTAAGAATCTAAATTGCGAAATGAGTTTAACAAAAGTGCAAGACGCAGCAGAGAAAATAATATAAAAAAGAGAGCATTTTATTGACAACCAATATAACGCTCAAACTAGAAATTTTACATTGAGTGAACAACTTCCGAGGCGCCGTAATTCTCATTATTGCTAGTAATAAATATGGAGTTGCATATTTTATGTTAATGATAACGTGACGAGTGACTATTTATATTAAAGTGATACTTTTATCAGCTTGTCTACCAGGGGCAGAGATGAGCCCCCAGCAGAGTCCCTGGAGCGAAGCCCGGAACGTAATTTTGCTAATAATTATGGGAAAGGGGCCCTTGACTAATGAGGCACACGTGTTTCCGACTGGATGTTTACAGCACTGCATTCTAATTTTGATGCAAATGGGACAGACTATATTAGCGTTTGGAATATCGATGATCAAAGGGTAGTAATTTCAAATTATAAAATGTCACTGATTGCTTCCCTGATATCTGAGATACATTTTACACCAGGGATTTCGAGCAATCAGATTATTAACTGCACTGCTCCAGCTCTGCTAGTGACTGGTCTAGTGACTGCTCCAGCTCTGCTAGTGACTGGTCTAGTGACTGCTCCAGCTCTGCTAGTGACTGGTCTAGTGACTGCTCCAGCTCTGCTAGTGACTGGTCTAGTGACTGATCTAGTGACTGCTCCAGCTCTGCTAGTGACTGGTCTAGTGACTGCTCCAGCTCTGCTAGTGACTGGTCTAGTGACTGCTCCAGCTCTGCTAGTGACTGGTCTACTGACTGTTCCAGCTCTGCTAGTGACTGGTCTAGTGACTGCTCCAGCTCTGCTAGTGACTGGTCTAGTGACAGTTCCAGCTCTGCTAGTGACTGGTCTAGTCCCGCTCCTCGCCCCAACTCAATCTTTTTTTATTTTAAGTTTGTAAAAATGCATGTTTGAAAAAGTAACTTTATTTATTCAATAATTTTCAAACAGTTTAAATGTAACTTAAACTAGAGCCATTCCATTTTTCTTTTTAAAAAACCTACTGCATCTTCATGCGTGTCGTAAGAGTTAACACTACCATGAGGTTGTTTTTGAAGCAGGCAACCTGATTGTGTAAAACATAGCTACAGACACCGCTGCTGCAGAAGCATGGGAATGCTTTGGTAAAGTCCTCCTACATTGGTGACATGATGCAGTGATGACTCCTTGCTTCTCAGGGAGCACACAAGGAAATGTGAAGCTGATAAACTTCCAGCCAGTATTGTTGTTTTATTGTTTTAGTTTAGAAATCAAATAAAAGAGTTCTAGAAAAACTAAAAATGAAGAGATAGCAGAAGGCAATAACAACGTAAAAAAATAATTAATTATTGTAGACAGATAAAGAAGTATAACACTTTTGTTGTATACCTCAATTTAAGGGCATGTTCTGCGCAAAGGGGCACAAAGATGTCAGCGCAATATGAGCAAAGGTAAAGTCAAGAGACGGGCAGAAAAATAACCTATCAAAGTGTGCCAATAAGGCAACAGACACAAAACATTTGGGATAAAATCCATCCAATTTTAAATGAGGAGACGACACAACCTCTAATCTGATTTTATAACGGTTCGGGATACTGAATATTTCTTTATCTAATCTTAAAGCCAGTTTGTTATTCTTGTGTGTTTGCCAGGCCGTCTGGAGATTGTAAATGGTGGATGGGTTATGAGTGACGCTGGAATAACCATGTACAACGATATTATTGACCAGCACACCTTGGGTTTTGACTTCATCAGGGACACCTTCGGTCCGTGTGGCCAGTCCAGAACTGCATGGCATGTTGACCAGTTTGGGCACTCGCGAGAACATGCTTCTATATTTGCTCAGGTTAGTCTTCACTGAGAATGTGTGAAGTCTACTGTATGGAATCTGTGGGGGTTTTTTCTTGTGTACTAATTGTTGCTGTAATTATAGTGCCTTGTGCTTTGTTACTAAAATCTGTGTGTTATTCATATATTACTGAATGTTTATGTGTCCTGTAATGAACAATGAAAAATCCAGCCACTTTAGGGGAAATATGGAAAAGGCGCACATTGCATAGTGAAATCTGAATTGAACACCCATTAGAAGATCATGCAAGCCTTTCATTATTTTGTTTAGGTGCTTTGACCATTGACCATAAGTCATGATAAGTTCGACTACAAAGATCCATTGAAGCTGACAAGGAATGAAATGACCACAGTTGAATTAGTATCGTAATCAGGGCTTGCAGCAGAGAGAGCATTATTGTAACAGCACTCTTTGAAAACAACGTACTCGTATTCGTAATATTTTTAACGGACTAGCGCACATTTTTAGTTACTTTGAGATCTTTTAGATTGCTTTATTCTTAATTCCGTTAATATGAAAACGTGTTTTATTAGCTTAAAAGAAGTCATTACATAACGATTTTTAAAATCGAAACATTTAGCCTTATTGTTGGTTAACATATGCTTTTCATTTCGTTAACGGCCAATAAAAAACGTTCAGGATGTGTTGAAAGAGATCCTTGGAAAATGTAAGCGTCAAACCACTTTTTCTGTTGGTGCACGCAATGAGAAGAAGAAAGTTGAATATATTGTAACAACGCATTACCTTAGTACTGTCTTATTCCATCTCCACTTCAGCTTGTTTTGAAAAAACGCGTTCAAATTTTGTTGGTTAGTAGTGGAAAAAGAAGACTATATGACATTCAAACAAAATTTAGCTTGAAGATTCAAACTGCTAACTGTAAAATATTGTGAAGGGTGATTTTTTTTTTTTTTTTTTTTTCCTTAACCAGCGGCACTTGGGCTTTCAGCCCTTCGGCCCAATGACATGTCATTGCGAGGCTGGGGAACCTGAGGACTTTCCTTCCAACCCGGTCAGGAGTTTCGCTCCTTCCCATCCACAGAGGGTTTATCACAGGAGCCGTTCAGGCTATTCAGTCAAATTTCCGGCCGTAAACATTTCTTCAAACGCTGACGCCCGGGTTTGAACCATGAACACCTGGTCGCCAGTACAACGCCGAAGCCATTACACCAGCGCGGCTCCCCATTGTGAAGGGTGATAGATTAAACTAAAGGATGTCGATTTATGACCTCGCGTCAATTTTGACCAACAATGAGGATGGAATAGAGCAGAACTAAAATGGGAGGGTAGAGGGGGGTGACAGAGAGAAGATACTGAACAGTTTAACGTAATGGCGTTAAATAGAAAGTATCAGCGGTAGAATAGATTTTTAGAAATTTACAACAACAACAAACTCTAGGAACAGGACGCTGTGAAGAGACATGGTGGCTTACGTAAGTACAGCGTTGTCAGCACATCCTTATTAGTCGTCCTTGACACCAAGTGCAACAGTTCCAAGATCAATATTCCTTCTACTTTATGATAGCCCGTGTGTGCAAAAATTTCAATTTTGTGAAACATTTTTCCCAGCGACAAAAACGTGTGTCCACTAAATTAGATATATGTATTTTCTAACATACTGATTGTTAATAATTACATATCTGTTTGTGCAGGTGGCGTGGTAAAAGCGCAGTCTTAACCGATACGTCTAGTCTGATATGTTAATGCCGATGTCCCCGTGCTGCCCGTTAGTCAGTAACAACTATCCAACATAGTTAAGACAAGCCAGATATTGCGTCAGTGCAACATAATGTATGCACTGGTAGAGGCTCACAGGTTAAATACTGTCAGAAAAAAAGCTGTGTATTTGCATTCGCTTAGAATTTTTTTTTTTAAATCAAGCGAAAGATAATTAAATCACTTCTTTCACATACAAACATGTATGTGTACAAACAATATACATATAAATGGACTAAGTGTGCGTGTCTGAAACTTGGTGTCACTTTTCATAAATACTTTCTCTGGGTGAGCTACCAGAATGTTTAGTTGTTGTAATCTGTCTCTGGCTATTCTAGAAGTTGATATTTAACACTGAAATTTATTTTAACACTTAGGATAATACTAGGTTTAAGTGTAACACTCTTAACACAAGTATTTTATAACAATCGACAGCAGCTTCTAAGACCTATTTCTAATGTTGAAATTTATTATCTAGGCAGAACTTCTGCTCTGAAACGCTATCTTGAGGAGTTCTGTTGGAAAAGGGGACTCCTTTTGGATGGAGGGTTTCTTTATGCCAATCAGGGGGAGTGCTTAGGCGACACCTCTAAAACAATAGCATTACGAAATATTTTAGAGGTTGAGTCCCACGTTAATTTTGGGCCGAGTTAAGAATTTTACAACATAAGCCACAGTTATGATTTTTGCAAGAACCATTTGTTTAATTTCAGATGGGGTACGACTCCCTATTTATTGGTCGTCTTGATTTTCAAGATTGGGGCCGACACTCATACATACACACAAACATATATATATATATATATATATATATATATATATATATATATATATATATATATATATATATATATATATATATATATATATATATATATATATATATATAAATAACACACACATACACATTCACATACATAATCACACACTATTATTGTTTTCCTTTCTGTAATTTCTACTTTCCGCATTCATAAACTACCTGAAAAGAAAGGACAAATAAGGAATCGATAATGTAAGCTTTATTTGTTTAATGGTAGAAAATGTATTGTAGAGCGTCCGACTGGCTAATCGGTTAGAGTGCTTGCCTCTCGCTGTAAAGTTTCCGAGTTCGGGATCAAAATCTCGCAGCGTCACATTCCAGTCTACCCAGCTCTAACTGTTCTTGATTTAGGACAGGCAAACGCAGGGAAGAAGAGAATTGGTCACCACACTACAAAACGCTGGACCTAGTATAGTGAAGTTTCTAATACTTCACACCGCTATATCAGTATCTGCCTTGAGACTACCTTGACGTTTTTTCACATTATTATGTCAATCAGGTTCAGAAAAGGCCAAACTAAGCTAAATCTATAATATAAGAATCAGAGCCACGACCCACGGTCTTTATTGTCAGGAATGTTGAACAAATAAGCGTTTTTAATTGTTGACAATTCAGAACTGCATTATTGTCAAGACCACTAATATTGTGGATTTATAGTAACACCAATACTAATGATAAATAAGGCTCGTCCTTCCAAAGGTACGACCACAACATGTAATAGCTGACACAGCAAGATAACACCTTTCACACCTTTAATACGGTATACATACACAAATAAATACCTCACACGGCCATGAACGACGTATGAATTACAATACGAAAATACCAATGTAACTTGCCTCACTATCAGCTCAATCTATCAACATAATACATTGTAGTATGCCCTACCGAATGACCATTATCGCTGACTATCGCTCACTAGCGAAACGCTGTGCCAATGGTACTCTCAACACATAGACACTTTAAAACTCGGCTATATATGGAAAATGTCCACTAGATCCTATCCACATCTAGAATTATAACATATAATCCACTCAGCATGAAATATGGCAAGTACTATAATAATCCCAACATGGCATACAATTCACCACAAGAATGCTGGCGTGTGAAAATATCCGCCACCTTCCTCGGCCGCTGACTAGGAGGGAACCCCCTTTTGCGCCAAAACTTGTTCCCGCTTCCTGTCTGATCACCTGATCTGGACAACCAAGTTATCTCAGGGTTGCAAACCACCCAAGGTGGCCAATCTGAAATTTCGGCGAAATAGCGCCGTGACAATTATATAACTGCCGAGCAGTGTCAAGACTAAACTGCCTAGACAATAACGGAGGGCAACACCTTGTAAAATTGTCATCATGCAGTTTTTATATTATTGCTTTGGATTCCGGCATGTGTAACAACTGAAGAGGACTAAAGACATTAGCCAAGCCAAGACCTTTTTTTGTCTGTCGTAGATTTTGGATAGGTATTTAAGATAGATAGGTCCCGTCTGAATAGAACTGGAAAAAGGTGGTAACTCAGTGAGAGATAAGGTAAAGAAATAGATTTCACGAGTGAATGGTGAAAAGGTAGAGTCTGTCCCTGGATTTAGAAGATACTCTAGTCCAGCCTATCTTACGACTGAAATTTGTTTATCAGACAATTTACCTTTCTGTATATATTAACATATACGCTATAACCACTCACATACACACACACACAGATAAGTGACGACAATCAGACGAACAAACGTGAAACTATAGTAATGGAGTAGGGATATTGGGCCGAGCTGACCAACACAGGTAATTAAGTTTTATGTTAAGTTTATTTATCATAAAGAAAAACTTCATAACATTCAGTATCAAATATCAAATAGAAAAAAATCATAGGTTACAGAAATCATAAAGAAATAAACCCCATAAGTGCAATCCCCTCTGTTGAGACAAAATCCCACAAGAAGAAGTTAAATAATCCCCAAAAGGTCTAAAGATTTGAGCTATGGTATAGAATTTGACTATACTGTAAAGAACAGAGTTCCTAATTAATCTATTCAGAAAAAAATAACAGTATTAGCAAACAAAAGAAAGGCACAACAAAGTGAGTACAATGATTATACAATAGAAGAATTATTCATTCCTTCTTTCTCTCGCTTCAGACAAACAGTGGCTACTTTCAGTCGCGCTTACCTAATTGTTGATTAACAACATCTGGAACATATCTCCATGGTACAAACAGCAAATCCAGTATTGGGTTGTATTTTGGCAAAATAAGCCCCAGCTCCTCAAAGTTTGATTAATCCTGTTATTTGGGGAACGCATACTTCGTTACTGTTAATTGGATCTGTTTATGTCACATCAATTAGTCCAGGTAGGAAAATAATTACGAGATCTAGTGTTCACAGTGTCAGTAGCTGGTAATTCCAATACTTAAAGAGAATGTCAGGTATGTAAATCTCTCGGGATAAAAATCCTCGCCACAACACAGTGGTCGGTAGTTGGGAAATGTTAATTTTTGATAATTTCGCCACAGCGGGCTGAGTGTACATAAAAATAGAAAAAGAATCTGGATAGCCATAGGTCCAGTTACAATTATTCTTATAGTCTTTTGTTGGTACTCTCTCTCTCTCTCTCTTTCTGTGTGAAACAAGAGGGCCAAACAGGTTAACCTCGAAGACCCGATATTTATATAAGAATGTTTTTTGGTACTGTTGGACTTAGACCCGTTCTCTCAGATTCAGGCCGCTGGTAGGTTTTGGTTTGTGACCCGTACTGGATTTAGGAAGAAAATGTAAAACATTTAACCTCAATATAGTATTCTATCCAAACCCGCGTAACGCTATAATTTATTATCCACTCGGTTATTAGATTTGATTAGAAAACGCAAGTGTAAAGCTTATGTTATCGTTCTTATTAACCCGGCATTTACTAGTCAATTAAAAGATCTCTTTCTGGTTAATAGCAATTAATCAAGTTTACGTTACAGCTGGAAGAATTATATATATATATATATATATATATATATATATATATATATATATATATATATATATATATATATATATATATATATATATATATATATATATATATATATATATATATATATATATATATATATATATATATTTTATTTTTTTTTATCTGCTAGCCAATTAACACAGTAAATCCTAGTGAAATATAATGACCGAACTTTAACAATTAAATCACTCAAAATGCTAGTAAATATAGTTACCGCAACACAGAAAAAGAAACTATCTCCAATCGAAATACTACGAAATCCACTTTAACAATGGTCTAGGGTTCGAAGCTAGCTGTTCCTAAAATTCTGAGGCTACTAGATAAATGATTTTAAAGGATGAGGTATATATATGAAATATGTAGAAATTCGCTATCTCTTGCGAGATATAGCGCCTTCGCCCAGATTTTGGGAAAATCTGCGGTCGATTCCTGAATCAAAGCTTTATTTCACGCCTTTCCGACGCAGAGACGTGGGCCAACGAGCAAACTGTCTTTTGATCTCGGCTCATACTGTAGCGAATTACGGGCCCTGGGATCACGAACTGTGGTTATCTCCCCTTGAGGAAATGCAACCGTCAAAGGTCCTTCTTTTGACTTACCGCCCTTGATTCTACAAATATACGACCCCTTCTCTGATCTGTCACTATTTCAACGATTGCCCAATCGTTCCCGTGATAATTCAGTTAACGGCTCTGGACTAGCTAATAGGTCTGTTTGTAAACATTCCTAGTGCCTGTAAGACATAGAGAAACGAAAATAGGCGTGGCTAAATTATGAGTTAGACAGATATCGAAGTGTAGGAGTTCTGCGTTTAACCAAACGTGCATACTAATAAGAAAGCAAAGGTGGGAGCCAGGTGGGAGCAAAACGTGAGGATACATGTAATATATTTATATAACTCTGTCATATTGTCACAAGATCGATTTTGGGGCGACCGCTTTCCTATCTCTCTTTCACTACGGCAGTAATCAGTTACATTTTTGTACTGATTTTATTGCAATTTGTTCCGAGTCGCACCCTTTTCTTTCTCTGTCCACTGTAGCAGATATTTTGTATTTTCCTACTTACACCCCTCTCTGGGATAATTCATCACATTTTCAAGGAGCGGCAGAGATAATATTAAACGTCAGACAAGTTGGTAAATTCTTGTGTACCAAAGCTTGGCCGCTACAGATTAGCCCTACAATGCCAGCGTGTTTGCTTAAATCGCTGATAAAGGCCAGAGTGTGGGACAGATAACGAGATTACCCGTCTGCGAATAGATTACTTTCTGATAAAGTAAGAAATTGTTACATCTGAAACACATTGTGGTATGAGTTTACAGATGTGTTGGTGAGTTCGCCTGCCAGAGAATCGGATATTTTCATGCCCTATAGGGAAGACTTGACCCCTACATTACGTTCAAAATATTTCCATGTCAGGAATATTTTGAAATGACCCCCCCCCCCCCCCCAAACCAGCATGCTTGAAGTGATTGGAGCTTTTACTTAGCTCCATAACAAACAGAGCGGGGGAGGACAGTGAATATAACCTCCTGACGCTTAAGTTAGTCAAATTTACTGTGAAAATCGCTTGCCAAGACGACACAACCAGACCTTGCATGAGTGAAGCCTAGAACTCATCAGACCGGACACCTTTTTATTGGAGTATTTATCAGGACTTACAAAATAGCCCAGGAAATCTCTATCATTTTAAATAAGGAAAACCGGAATATCTGAGGAAACTTAACACACGGATTCAGAGAGGGAATTAAAGTTAGAATTAACAACCCCAAGTACACGTGTAAAAAGACATCGCTGGTGCCTTAACTTCATTCATATGAGCAAAAAAGTCTGTGAGCCAGGATTGGCGTAAGTTGTCATTTTACATTCTATATTTTCATTAGTAACATATGAGGTAATATGTATATATTACCATGTGAATATTAATATGTAAAAATCGCTTGTGGATGTCCCAGTGATTTGAGACTGGCAACCTCAGCGCATAGAATGATGATTTCATGAACCACCACTGCACGGGGCTGGCGACTGCTTTGCTGCTAGTTTCTTAAGGCGAACTAAAAGCATTAAGTAGTCCCAAGTTCCATATGGAGCAGGGAGGGAAAGATGAAAGAAATGATGTACATTTTAATTATAATACAGTTTCAAATCAGTGTAAATGTTGATGTTAACATATTCACTTTAAAATTAATGGAAGTTTCAAACTTTTCAAATCAGTGTAAACATACATGAAAACATATTCAATTTATATTGTGAACACTTTTCAATCAGTGGAAATGTAAATGTAAACAATCTATCTGTACTATTAACCTTTTCATTTAAATGTAAAGTAACTATAAAAGCTCTTTAATTTAAATGTAAAGAAAGTTGTCTCTCGAGGTATTAAAGTTAATTCTCATCAAGGGTCAATTCTGAGTAAATGGGATGGTGGAATGGGAATAGGGGACACATCAGTATGTGTCGTTTCTATTCTTTTACCATAGTTGGTGGTGGTACCAGTTGAAGGGTACTATCTCTGGAACAGGAAGGGAACAGTGGACTGAGCTTTAAGACCAGGAACCAACTTTGTAGACTCTCCCTGACACTCCTGGGAACGAGCTGCACCCTACAATCTTGACCAGCGACGAGCGTGAGCAGTGTAAAAAGAACCAACCCAGCGGGAGCAGAAACAACCACTGGCAGCTAAATGCAATATATAAGCTGCCAAAGTGAACTTTCTTTCCATAGAACCTACTATCAACCAATGATGAACCTTTACTGTTAAACTATTCAATTATTTTCAAACTGTTAAAACGTGAGTGATTATTAAATGTTGTTATTTGTAATTTTACAAATTTAACTTCGATTTAATCATTTTAAATGTACTGCATGTTTGTCTCATTCAATTTACTAAAACAACTCTAAACAGAGCTATACCAGAATAATAAGAATTCCACTGAGTAAATCAGAGGTGGGGGCTTGAACTAGCTAAGATTAATCATTGCTTAATTCTTCACAAAAGTTGTCTGCAGATTCTAGAATTAACGTGCTCAGCCAATGCAGCATTGTTTTCTCTTATCTGAATATCTTATGAACCATCCATTGAGATAGAAGCATCATTACCCTTCTATTTACAAATCTGCCCAGAGTAATCTTGAGCGAATGTAGACAACTTTAAAGCCCATATTAGATACTCTTGAGTTTTGGCCAATCTTGGACTACTACTTCAAATCAGGCGAGGCAATACCGTCACATTTTAAAAAACCAGTTCTCGTTTTTTAACCCGTCAATCTCATCGCGGAGCACATAGCTACTCTGGGAATGTGATTTCTTATCTCACGAGACATTTTTAATAAACAGGCTGCAATGAAATATATTCTGCCCTGTCAAATGGGGATAATTAAGTCCTTAATGATTACTCTGATGCCTTTATCAGGGCAAGGTGTTCTTGTTCTTTCTCCTGTCTGTTTAGTTACCTCTCTGTCAAACTTGTGCTTGCTTTTTTAATTTTCCCAAAGGCCAATAGATAATCAATCACAAGAACAGCTATGGTATGGACCCCTGAAGGAAAGCGAAAGAGAGGCCGACCAAAAACAACTTGCCGGAGAACTGTGGAAGCTGAAATGCAAAGAATGAACCAGAGCTGGGGCACTGCACGAAGGATTCAGAGAAAGATTGGAAGCACTTTGTTGCTGCCCTACAAGACGCCACGAGGCGTGATGGCCACAGACTGCTTTGACAGTCGGCGCTAAGGATCAAGAAAAGAAGAAGAATATATAATGAACAGGAATAAGCACGCGAGACCCTCCATTGTTGTGACTTATATACTTATTGAGTTACAATATGTTTATATAAATTTCGTTTCCCTCGAAACGAGTGCATAGGTGAGCACAGTTTAAAAAAAAATATCAATGAACGAAGTGTAGAGTACGACAAATTACCAGCAAGTCACGATTGCCCTTGGCAGGAAGTGGAGAGATTAGTGCAGTGGGAAAGCAGACCTGGAAATTTATTAACTGGCATATCCCGAGTGCCGGGGCGGCGGAGGGGGGGTGGGGGGGGGCGGGGGGGGGGGGGGGGGGGGGGGGGGGGCGGGGGGGGGGGGGGGGAGGAGTGACAAAAAATAGGGGGTTACTGCTTCCTCAGACAATTCGTAATACGCGACTAATAAAAGTTTGTGCATGGGCTGGTAACCTAAGTGATGGATCTACGCTCATTGGGGAGACATCAGGTCGGGGCATCTCGGCTAGAGTAAAGAGCAGGGTCGTCGCTGAGCAGAGCGAAGCTTACAGGACAAGACCCTCCAGCATGAGAATGGAGGCAACTACTATAACTCAAAGGTGGCTAATGAAACTCCATTAATATGGTCAGCTTAGTCCATACTTCGGAAGGTTCGGAATAGATGACTCCGACATGATGAATGGATAATTAACATAGAAGCTTTCAATACTTGAGGTGCTGGTGTGGAGCCACTGTCCTGGTCATGCACAGATTCCCAGCACTCAGAGAACCGATAGAATAGCCCCGTAAGAACCTATGGTGGGGACACTGGATATGGATAAAAGAGAAATACTAAGGGCTATTAATGATAGCTTGTTACAGTACAACACTGCTGGCGACCAAACAACAAAGACTGCTTGAATTTGAATTTTACGTCAATTGTAAGTCTAGAACGAATGGATGCGCATCTCAGGATGGGACAAGTTGGTGTTCAACTCACATGCTATAGAAACAACAAGTATTCATACCCTTCCACATTTGCTGAGTGAGACTGTGAACCTATTGGTTTGCCCAGAGTGCGAGGATGTTGATTCTGTAAAAATAACAATCTTTGTTGCAAAGATAGCAATTGATCTAATCTTACCTTTGTCACGTGCCCCATAGAAAGGAAGCAAAGTCAGTATACATTTTTAATTAAAGCAGAAGAATTTTCTGGGGAGAGGAAATGGAATGGCTAGTAATATTAGACCTGCAGCGGAAGTAAATACAGATATTTGCACAGGTTAAATAAATTGGCGCATTTTTGTTCTTTCTTTTGTTTGTTTCTCGGCAATGCTTATTTCTATATTTTACCTTTCAGTATCTAAGTCTTGCCTGGTACGACCGTTTGTATTTTTTTTATTAATTACTAAAATAAATTAAAAATCGGTACCATTATCAATATTCAACTGTCTTGTCTTTCAGGAGAAAGATCAACCATTTTTGTACAGACCACATTGGATGGTTACTACGCCCCGAAAGATTATGTCTTTGACAACTCCAACGCCATAGACTCAGACCCTAGAGTACGTGTCTTCCAGTTGTCTCTTCTGCTTTTTAATTCTCGCAGCAAAAATCTAGATTCAAGAAAAATGATAGATTTATTTAATTTCTATAATTTGTTATACAGGGTGTTTATAAAGTCGCTGTGCAGTGAATTGGAAAAATATTTTAGCAATTACGTCACGTATGATGCAAATTTAGGTCATGATATTATGTGTTCTACAATCCCGTCCCGTGTGCAGCATTACACAACAAGTCGTTGTTATATTAACGGTTTCATTGCTGAAAGGAAATGGTGTTAGCCATTGAAAACAGGGTTTTTTTGGTGACGTAGTCTGGCCCGGGAGTATATTTCACTGCACAGCGACTTTATAAACACCCTGTACATCTTTTCCATTTAGCATGTTATAATTATTCCTCTCTCTCGCTCTTGCTCTCTCTCTCTCTCTCTCTCTCTCTCTCTCTCTTTCTCTCTCTCTTTCTCTCTCTCCCTCTCCCTATATATATCTCTATCTCACTCTCTCACTCTCTGTCTTATTTACTGTATGAATTGTTTTGATTGTGTTTGTTAGTTTTTTTTTTTTTTTTTTTTTTTTTTTTTTTTTTTTTTTTTAAGGTATTAATTTTTGTTAATCTATTTTAATTAATAATTTCCCCCCCCCCCCTTAAATTTGATTATGTCTGGATGTTACAAATGTATGTTATTATTTTACCTCGATAATTTTGTACGCTTAAATAATGCTAAAAATACATGTGCTATTGAAAGGATACGGTATGTAAGATGACAGAGAGAAGAAGGGCAGAATGTAAGACGGGCCTGCGTGCCCAATTCTTAATCCTTTGAAAATATAGTTTGTTCGTTCGTTCGTTCGTTATCTATCTATCTATCTATCTATCTATCTATCTATCTATCTATCTATCTATCTATCTATCTATCTATCTATCTATCTATCTATCTATCTATCTATCTATCTGTCTATCTATTTATCTATCTATCTATCTATCTATCTATCTATCTATCTATCTTTATTTATTTTAAAAACATACTTTAATTATGATGATTATTGCAAATGTTTGATGTTATATTACTTTTATAATGATAAATGCCTTAATAATGCTTAAAGTAAATGTGAGGATGAAAGGATACAGTATACATGATGAGAGAGAGAGGAAGGGCAGAATGTCAGACGGGCCTGCGTGCCCAATTCTTAACCCTTTGAAAATAAAGTTCGTTCGTTCGTTCGTTCGTTCGTTCTCCTCCTTAGGCTAGTCAGTGAGTTTTGACTTTCTGTTCCTTTGATTTCGCATACCTCTTTTCTGCCAACTTAACACTGATATTTTTGTTTTTTGTTTATCTTGCCTGGCGTTGTTGGCCGCAGCTGATGAGAATACAACTTGATTTAAACAGCCAGTTACAACGTTGACCAGCACATCTATGATCTGTCGTTGTGTAGTTCCCATGGGTCTTTGAGGAGGCAAAGAAAGAATCGGGCTAATGCTCCCCCAGGAATATCGAACAACATGGGGATGTGTACAGATCTTGCAACCTCATCATGTAAAACGAATTGCTCCCAAAATATACTACCGCTGCTAGAGTTTAGCATGCTTTCATGCAGGCTTCCTGCAAAGAGATAAAATGCAGTGATTGTTCCTTGCTCCATTAGGAGCGAAAAGATAAATGATGGTAATGATAATGATGATGATGATGATGATGATGATAATGATGACCTATATTCTGATGTATAAGATTAAAAATTGCAATGGTCGTATGTCTATTTTTTGTGATGTAACCTGAGCCTCGTTTAGATTCCCGAGGGAAGTGGTGTCTCTGAGCAGAATAAAGACAGAATATGCCGACTACTACATCAGAAATGTCATAAGAGACAAATTAACACGAACTAGAGCATGAGACTAGAAAACCAGCCATACACATATATTGCTACTGAAGCCATGAACTCTTTAGCACAAGCTTCCCGGAGAACAGCTGCAGTGGTGGGTCTATGTTCCATAGGGAGGAGAAAAGGGAAATATGAATGATGATAAGTTATTGTGTGTACTAATCTTTTCCGATGTTTTCTCACGTATTACAGGAACTCGAGAGATTAGCTTTAAATCTTGTCAAGGTGATACAAGAAAGGGTAAGTAAGCCATCATATCATTTCTCTCAGCTTCTGATTAAGTTTCTTAGTCCAGTGGTATAGTTATGGTACTTGTTTTAATTCTGCATTTCTTTATTTAACTCTTCGGTTATTTATTTGTATATTTGTGTAATATTTTTAAGTGCTTGCCTTCTTAGCATATGTCCTGGAGATTTATTTATTTATTTTTTTGGGGGGTTGGGGGGAGGGGGGGGGGAGTGTATTACATCCTGCCCTCGTGCATTGTAATTTATGTTTTCTTTGGCTTCCTTCCCAACAATTTTCGGTCGTCGTTTTTACTGTTTCTGATGTACTTTATATATGAGATGCCTCTCCAGAAACAAGGAGAAACCAAAGAAGACCTAGAAAGGCTAAGAAGGATAAGACAACTAACGAATGAACGAACGAACGAACTTACTTTATTTTCGAAGGGTAAAGAATTGGGCGCGCAGGCCCGTCTAACATTCTGCCCTTCCACTCTCATTAATCTTGCATACTATATCCTTTTATTCCCACGTATTACTTTAAGCATTAATTTAAAGGCATGCAACATTATAAAGTTAACATAACAATATTCATTTACAGTATGCAACATAATAAAAAAATGGAGTAGGTTTTTTTTAAACAAACAAGATAGTAATTTTAAAGAAAAAAAATTAATTAATTAAATAAATAAAATAAAATAAAATAAACAAAACAATAAATAAATAAAATAAATAAATTCTGTATACCGACACTCACTCATGCGGTCAAACTGTCTACAATTAATCTATATTTTTGAATGTGTCATCAATCATCAATACAAAAATTACATAAACACATTCTCGCTTATATCCATACATTCTTGGTGGAAAATGAAATAATAATAATAACACTGTCTTACCACTTCTGTAGCAGGAAAAGTCTTTGAGCAGTTTAAAAAAAAATGTATACCTGCTTATTCTCATATTTATCATTAACACTGATATTTTTGTGTTTTGTTTATCTTGCCTGGTGTTGTTGGCCGCAGCTGATGAGAATACAACTTGATTTAAACAGCCAGTTACAACGTTGACCAGCACATCTATGATCTGTCGTTGTGTAGTTCCCATGGGTCTTTGAGGAGTTTTAAAAAAAAAATGTATACCTGCTTATTCTCATATTTATCATTCCATTTAAGCAATCGAAAACATTCACATTTCTAAAGTACAGTGGTATGCGGGTACATACTCACAAACATTACATTATATAACAATATTACATGGATATAAAACAGATTATTCACATTAAAAACGAGCGGAAGAGGAAAAGAAATGTTGACCTATGGATGAGATGTTGACAGGCAAATGCAGTTTCTATGGGGGTAGTGTTGAGGTAGTGTTTGAAAAGTGCTTTGTTAAATTAATATTGTGTAGGTAGGCTTTTTAGGCGGTGTGGAAGGCTGTTCCATAAGTAGGCTCCAGAGTAGGCTAGACTCTTTTTGAACAGGTCGATCCTAAGTTTGGGCAGACGTAACTGATGTAATTGTTGTCCCTCTCTTCTACTGGTTTAAAAACAATGATCGTAGGTACGGCGGGGCATTGTTAGATAGAATTGCGTGAGTCCGCTTGGCTTTGTTGTAGAGAAGACTTTTTTTTAGGGACAGTATTTTGCGGTTCTTTTCGTAACCTTGTGTGTGGTATCGTGCGATTATCGGTGATCAGACGGACTGCCCTCTTATGCAGGGAGTGCAGTCTCTTTGAGGTGGAAGCAGGGCAATCATCCCGTAGTGTAGAGCAGTAATCTAGATGTGTCTGTATACGTGAGGTGTAGAACAAAAGTCTAGTGTGTGCGTCTAAGAAGTGTTTTATTTTGGCTAGCTGGTACGTCTATTGAGCTAAGTGTTTGGTTTAATTCCGTACATGGGAGTTCCACGTTAAGTGCTGGTCAATCGTGATCCCTAGAACTTTCTGTTCTGTTACATGTTCAATTTGTATTGATTCCGCGTGTAGCTGTAGCGATCTTTTGGTGCAGTTTAGGAGTTTCTGTCTGGTGGTAATCAACATGGATTTCGTTTTTGCTGTGTTTACTTTCATACGATTCACATTACTCAATTTTGTTAGATTGTCTAGATCGCTTTGAAGAGTCATTTCAAGTGCCACGCAGTCATTGTCACTAGTGTAGATAGCACAATCATCTGCAAAGAGGTTACATGTTGAATATTTTAGATGTAGTGGCAAGTCGTTGATGAACATTGCGAAGAGTGGGGCCCAAGAATAGAACCATGCGGTACTCCTGTATCTATCTTCGAGAAATCTTATGTCGAGTTGTTGTGAAGCACTAACTGTTGTCGATCTGCCAGGAATGATTTGATGATGTTTAGTGGATTAGGGCCTATTCTGAGGGTTTCCAGCTTTTGAACTAAGATAGTGTGGTCAATCATGTCAAATGCTTTTTTGAAGTCAACAAAAACAGCACCACCTAATTTTCCATCATTTACGTTCGACAGCCAGTTGTCTGCAATTTTGGTGAGAGCTATGTGACAGGCCTGTTTGGGTCTGAAACCTGACTGGCTCTCAATGAGCAGTTTGTTTGTTGTTAAGTGTTGAAATGTGGTGTAGTAAAGTGTATATCTAGTGGTTTTGAAAGAGATGATAGAAGGGATATTGGTCTGTAACTGTTGGGATCGCTATGTGAGCCAGATTTATAGAGAGGATACACTTTGGCAGACTTAAATGCTGTGGGGAAGTAGTTTTGTGCAATACATTGGTTGTACACATAGGTTAAGGAGTCGCAAATGATGGGTGCAGCGTAACGTAGACTCGTATTGCTGATACCATCAAGCCCAGATGAATTGTTGTTTTTTAATGCCAAGATATATTTGAGAACTTCATGTACAAGGTACTGTTAAAAAAGGAATATCTCTAAGATCTGTTATGGTATGTTCAGTGTTGCAGAAGGCTGTCAATTTACTAATATCGCAGTCCATTGGCTTTAGTGTCGACTTGAGATGGTTAATTTCTGTTTTGAAGTGGTTACTAAAATGAGTTGCCGTGAGGGAGCAGCTTTTTGGTAAAGAGTTTAGTGACTTTGATTTGTGTGTTAGTGTTCTAATGGCTGCCCAGACTTCTTTGCTGTTCGCTTTGTCTTGAATCATCTTTCTGAAATGTAGTTTCTTTTCCTGACGAATGAGGTATTGTACTTTGTTTCTAAGCATCTGATACCTGCCGAAATCTTTGAGCTTATGTGCTTCGTCCCATTCTCTCATTGTTGATAATATTTCGTTGGTTATCCATGGGGTCTCTCTGATGTTTTTGACACGAACCTGCTCTATAGGAACATGTTTGTCGAATATGTTGTTGACAGTTTGTGTCCAGTATGTTATGGCTTCTTCTGAATGCTGAAGTGGGTATACGTATGCGAGAGGGGATATTTGTATGTCTTGTAGGAATAATTGAAGGTTAAAGTTTTTGAAATTTCTGCAATGGACTGTGATGTGTTCCGTTTTAGGTGCTTTGAACCCCTTTCTCGTCCAGGTATTGCAAATAGGATAGTGGTCACTTAATGCTGTCTGTGTGACTGTGCATTCTATAATTTTTTTCTGGGCGGGTCGTATCATCATCTCAACCCGTAACCCGTCATGGGTCGTAGGGGTGCCATGGTGGAAGCATCAGCAGACAGGGTCCTCCACTGCTCTCTATCCTCAGCAGGTAGTATAGATATGATCAATTAGTGTAGATGATGAATCTGTTACTCTCGTGGTTTGATTGACTAACTGTGTGAGGTTGTATGAGATGGTGATATCATTCCACGTCTTGTTCGGTTTGTAAAGGTCAATATTGAAATCACCCAGTAGAATAATTTCCTTCGAAGAAGCCCAAACGTTGTCCATCATTCGTGAGAATGTGTCAAACCATACAGTAGAATAGCTAGTGTTTCGGTACAGGTAACCAATTAAAACGGGGGTCAGGTTGGGGAGCTTCCTTCCAGCCATATACATTAAATGCCAGTATGTTCTAGATCATCACGGCATCTGTATTGAAGAGATGTTGAGATGTATAAGATTAGCCTTGTTTCATGTTGTCTGTTAGAATCCCTGCGAATGGTGGTGAATCCATTAATCCTAATTTCTTTATCTGTAATTTTGTCATTGAGACGGGTTTCAGAAAAACAAAATATGTGGAAGTTTTGTTGGAGAGAGGTGGAGACTTCAGAAAGCTTACTGATAAGGGTGGATTTAGGGCTTGCTCCTCTTTGGTGATAAGGCCGCTATCGTGTTGCTTCATAAATGATAATGGCAGAACTGACTACCATGGACGTTATAGGTATAAGTCCAATTTCGTTGGGAAATCTTTAGCCCCGTCACAGTACCTTCCCTATCGACACCTGGTATTATAGTTCAAGATGTAGGGTGTCTTATCTGGTTTTGTGTTGTTGTTGTTGTTGCTGTGTATAATAGTGATGTAGTTCACCGAGTTACACCACATAGGGTACAACATGTGAAGTCATAAATGGGCAAACTGCTCTTGACGTTTTCATCATTTATTTCTGACGCCACAAGCACAGGTACGTTACATCCAGTTCACAATAGAGCAAAGTCATGACATTCACGAATATCAGCATACATAGTTCATCAATGCATTTGGCATATTCTCAAAATGATGATATGGCGCCAAGGGATTATATTGTTGGCTCCAAATACAAAAGTACATCAAAAAATCCTCCTACTGTTCAGATGTGCTAAATGAGTCAAATCATAAGTCGCACGAGGATGGCATTCCAGGAGTGCAGGTCGAACTGACCTTTACAGGCATTCCTAAGTCTAACCTTGACGTAGGCGTAATCGCTGACACACAGCGACGTTCATAGAACATAGAGCTGTTCTACGGGCTGAGTATGACCCGTGTACATATAGATCTCAGGTATGAAGATACCTGGGGCGTGACTTCTAATAAAAGCACCTCCCTTTCTGTAAAGCATACGTGAGCAGAGATCGACCATTGTCAAACATAAAGTTAAGTTACAGATTGGATGTAAATGAGGCATTACCTTCGTTCGAAAATCCACACCACAGAAAACATACACCTCCAGGCGATTTGAATACTCAAGGGAAGGACCTTGCAAGCTAACTAACTCACAAAAAGGCTCCTAATTCCCTAACAAAATCACAGAGACGCCGGAACGCGTCTTCTCTGCTTCACAACTTTCCATCGACTCGCAAGATAAAGAAACTTCCCAGACGCCTCGCGTCCGGACATGCGCAGAACCTATACACTTGAATAGTCAATCAAACAAGACGATCTAGGAACATTCGAGATACAGATTTAACTAGATCGAGCCTTATATGGACATGAACAGAGACCTCAACACTGGTTTCAGACATTCCAACAACAGTTGACCGATACTACCAAATAAGGAGAATGGTCACACTTCGTTCAAAAAAAAACTATGGACCGAACCGTGTCTCGTCTCAAGAGGAGGTAACATCATATCAAATGATAATCTCAATATCCAGAGTTATGTAGTTTTGACCGAAAAAATTAAAGTGTACATTTCAGTCAATCTAATTATACAATGTCTTTAGCAAAAAATGATCATACAATGTCTTGAGAAAAAATGATCATATAATGACTTTAGAAAAAATGATCTGTGCGTAACATTACCGCACCCTCCCGGGAAAAACAAAAAAATGAAACATTTTTTTTTTTAATCCTGGAGCCGGGAAAAAACCCTAGGCTCCTAACGCACGTATGATGCGCGGATATATTGCCTAAAAATGAGGCTAGCTCGACGCATGGAGCGAAACTGAGATTATATCTCAGATCCTTAGAGAAAAAAAATTTATCTAAGTATATGCGTATATATTCCAGGAAGGTGCCACCAACACACGCCATAGTGATGGCAACATCATAATGAAAGTCAAATTATACTCATACAAATCTATGAAATTAAATATATTATCATAGTATTATACAATGAAGTGTTGTGCAAACAGCGGTGTAATATACTAATATACCGCACTATAATATTACACATATTCAAACAAAGAGTACATTATATAATGCATTATCAATCATTACAAATACATGTGCTGTTCCTCGTAGACATAAATACAATCGATACAAGAAGATGTGGACATCATCCGCTCCAAATCCAGGACAGGACTTGATAACTTCAAAGTTCCACAATGGACATAATTTCGCAGACGTCAATGATGTGCTGCGAAAATATCAATAACACAAATCTTTAAGACAATTGTTAAATCTCTTAACACAATCATTAAAGTACAATATCTAAATGTAGCCATGTGATCTTTTGCCCGTATATCGCTAACTAAGCCTTCTTCTGTTATGATCAAATCGGTAACAGAAAAAAGGAAATTACATGGTACAATGTTATAAATTCCCAAAAGTGAGAAAATATATGCTAATATGTCATTATAGTATTGGACTGTATATCAGGAAATATATATGACAGAAGAATTATGTGGAATCGTGTGGGCACCTGGACAGAATGTCTGCCATCACATTATCCGAACCACGGATAGCTCGCACCGTGAAATGAAATGGTTGAAGAGCTATGGCATATCGAGTGGACCTCGAGCTCTTCAAGTTTTTGATCTGAATAGCAGTAAGAGCTTTCTGGTCGGTTTCCACAATGAAATGTGCGCCTAGAAGAAATCTTTGTAACTTCAGAATAGACCATACCATAGCCAATAATTCACGGTCTAAAACCGCGTAGTGGCCCCCCCGTAATTTCTTTCTGCAGCATTTAATTTCCTAGAGATATACATCACCGGATGCAGAGTATCAGAATACTCCTGCATAAGTGCTGCCCCAATCCCAGTTGACGAGGCGTCACTTCGAAGAACAAAAGTCTTCTCAACAGTAGGTAACCTAAGGATAGGTGGAGATGAAAATAGAGTTTTAACCTGGTCCAAGGAGGATTGACATTCTTGAGACCAGCGGATCAGATTAGGCGATCCTTTCTTCAATAAAGTAGAAAGCGGTGCCATAATGGAGGACAGATTTGGAATGAATCGTCCGTAAAATTGGATCAAACCTAAGAGACTCCGTACTTGTTTCTTCGTCTTAGGTACAGAAATGTTAAGTATTTTTGAAACATTGTGGTCCTCTGGTCTTTAAAAGACCATGACCAACACGATGACCCAGGAAAGAAATCTCACTAAATCCTATAAAGGCTTTAGAGGGTTTTGCAGTCAAGTTATACTCGCGAAGGGTAGACAGCAATTCGTATAAACCCAAATAGTGATCTTCCCAGGAATCACTGAAAAGACAGATATCGTCTAAGTATGCTATGACAACCGTACGATATGCGAGAATTCGCCGCATCATGCGTACGAATGTAGCAGGGACGTTCATAAGACCGAAAGGCATGAAATTCCATTGGAATAAACCCTTAGGTGTAGAAAACGCTGTAAAAGGTTTGGCACGTTCAGTTAAAGGAACTTGCCAATAACCTTTAGACAAGTCCAGTTTGGTAAAGAATCTAGAATTAGAAAGTTTATTTAGTAGCTGTTCCAATGAAGGCATAGGTTCAGCATCGAACTTCGTAACTTGGTTCAATTTGCGATAATCTACGCAAATACGAATGTTATTATCCTTCTTTCGAACAATAACCATAGACAAAGAGTATGCTGAAGTGGATGGTTCAATGATTTCCAAACGTATCATTTCATCCAATTCTTTTTCGACTTGAGACTGGAAATGGATAGGTATTGGATATGGTCTGACTCTGATAGGATTGTGATCAGTTAGCACAATGTCATGTTCTATGACATGTGTGTGTCCCGGGATGTCTGTAAGAACATCCTGAAATGTTTGCAACATCGAAGAAACTTGTCGATGTTCCTCAGCGGAAAGATTAGGAGAAACGGTAACGTTTTTCCAAGATTCCGTAGAATAAAGTGGGACCATAGAAAGAGGAAGATTGACATCAGAAAAAGTAGTTTCCTCATCCTGTATAACTGACAGAGATGAGTACTGACCATGAGGTACTTGAGAATTGTCCGTTGCCTGGAAAATAGGCTGCAAATAGTCAGGTCTTTCATAAAATTCCGTGAGCATATTTATGTGGAAAGTTTTATGCTTTCCATCAATATCGACAACATAGTCGACATCGGAAATTTTGGAGACTATTGCATATGGACCTTTCCATGCAATAAGAAGTCTGTTCTCCCTTGAAGGAAGTAGAACGAGAGCTTTGTCACCTGGACAAAGTTGTCGTAGACATCTATTTTTATTTGCAAACTGTTGCTTTTTCTTTAGCAAATTCAGATGAAGAAGTTGCTAGTTTGCAAAACTCGATGATCTTTTTCCTAAGAGCAATGACATACTCGTAAGAAGATTGAGTCTCATCGCTAATATTATCGGCAGTGATTAGATCGTGAAGTAAAGACATAGGACCGCGCGGTTGCGCGCCAAAGACAAGTTCAAAAGGAGAAAACCCTGTGTGTTCATTGGGGACCTCTCTATAAGCAAAGAGAGCCGCGGGTAAAACCCTGTCCCAATCCTGAGGATGATCCTCAGTTATCTTCCCAAGTAAAGATTTTAGAGTCCTATTCAAACGCTCAACTGGAGCCGCGCTAGCGTAGTGGTTACAACACCGCTCTGGCGACCGGGTGATTCAGGATCAAACCCGGGCGACGGCATTTGAGGATTTTTCGTCGACCGGGATTTGGACTGGATTAACTCGAGACCTGGCGAGCACATTTGAAGGAGTGTCGTCGACCAGGGACTGGCGGCTCCTGAGCCGACCCAGCTCTAATGGGTACCTCCGAAAACGGCGAGTATCTGCCTGAATGGCGAGGGACACTTGTCTCTGTACAAGAAAATAGGATACTCACGTAAAAATCAATGTCAGGTTAGACATTAAAAATAACCTGAGATTTCGCCTCGAGTATTAGCGGGCGTACGAAAAAAAAACGCTCAACTAACCCATTAGATATTGGGTGATAGATACTGCTGAGAGACCTTTTAATATGTAGCATAGACATTACCTGTGACATAGTGTCTGATATAAGTTGAGTGCCATGGTCTGACAATATTTCTCCGGGGAAACCCAAGCGAGAAAATATCAGCCAAAGAGCGTCTGCGATATCAGCAGTTGAGATGCTCTTAAGAGGTATAGCCTCTGGCCAACGTGTGCACATATCGACACATGTAAGGATAAATTGATGTCCTCTGGCCGACTTAATTCTAAAAGGACCGATAATATCTATTGCCATTTTTTGAAAAGGGCGAATAGGAATGTCAGCAGCCTGGATAGGCGCAGCATGTCGTGGTCCTTTAGATTTGACCTCCTGACATATTTTGCAAGAACGACAGTAAATTCGTATGTCCTTGCTCACAAATGGCCAAAAGAAAGCCGCAAGAACCCTCGACTTTGTACGGGAAAAACCCATATGTCCAGCACATTGCGAGTCATGAGCATGTTGCAATATCTGCAATCTCATACTCTTAGGCACGAGAATTTGTGAATGAGTGGACGTAGACGAGTCTTGTACCATACGCACAAGTACGCCGTTCTTCATAGAAATCCAAGACTTTCTATTAGTATTCTGATTTGGATCACCTTTTTTGCTAGAATGAAGAATTTTTGTAAAGAAGGATCTTCTTCTTGCAATTTTATAAATTAGTCCCGTGAAATAATCAAGTGACTATCTTGGCTATCTACTTCATCATTATCAGTTAATGAAGTTTGAGGTGGATCCAGAGCATGTGCTCTTGTGACCACCGCATTGGTAGCTTCCATGTTTTGCTCTTCCCGAACAGCAATTTTCTGTGGGGTACATTCCCTAACTCCATGAATACGACCAATAATAAGGTCCGCAATAGGGTTTGGAAGAAGACACGCGTGGACATCTCCCGTAAAGAAAGGAGTAGCAATATGTATTATGGCTGTAGGATACTTTTCCAAAGTGCCACCAAATGTGACACATTTGATGACCTTTCCTGTAGCACAGGATGGATTTACAAGAGATTGCCTAACACCAACAGTAGTACATCCAGAATCAAACAAAACTGAGACTGGATTACTATTTACAAGACCCTTATGTAGTATAAGAGAACCTCTCCCGTCATGCGCAACATTAGCAGGAAGAGCGGGAAGAGGATGACCACAGCTTAAAGTAGTTACGGTAGCCGGGTCAAATAAAGTACTGCTTTGGACACATTTATTTGCTCTACCAAAATCAAAAGATGAACATCCGATAGCATTTTGGTCTTTATTATCATTAACCTGTTTATCTGCTCCCTGAGATTCTTGTTGTACAGAGTTTGTCTGTTGATATCTTTTTCTTTTATGTTGCGATCTACCGCGACCATTATTGCCTCTGCAATTATCATTAAAGTCCCTACTGTAATTGTTATTCTGGTTTGAATTCCAGTTTCCATAACTGTCATTACCATTTCTATACTGTTGAGAACCTCTATTATATTGGTTTTGAGGTCTCCGAGAAAAAGATTTGCCTCTATACTGATTACCTTTGTGAAAATGTCTAAAATTACAGGGAGTAGTATACCGTGGAGTATCAGGTTGTCTCCAGTTCTGCGAAGAAGAATCACCCTGAAACTGATCGCTATGATTCTGAGCATAATTACGGTTACTCTTCTTATTAAAATTTTGTTGGCTACCCTGAAATTTACGCATGAAATTTGGGCCATAAGGTGCTGCCAAAGCAACTGGCAGACCTTCTTTTACTTTAGAGTTGCTAATGGTTACGTGAGGATGCGCAGTGACATACTGGCAACAGTATTTTTCCATTTCTTTTATGTTTTTAGGCTTACGCTCATGAAGAAAAGAAAGAAAAGATTCATTGACAGAAGACATAACCTTGTCTCTAAGTAGTAAGTCCATAAGAGCTTCATATGTATTTTCTGTCTTAGACAGCTCAACCCATCGTGAAAATGTAAGACGTATCCTTGAGATGAATTCAGAGAATTCCACTCCAGTTTCTGGCAACATATTTTTAAATTGAAGACGATAGCCGTCTTCGTGAAGTTGGTACTTCTTTAACAAGACTGCCCTGACAACCTCATAGTTGTTTTTGTCAGACACATCTACCATGCCCAACATAGTCAAAGCATCACCTCTAAGTATCTTGGACAGATGATAAACATATAGTGTTTTATCTATGTTATGCACCTTGCATGCACTTTCAAACCTGTCTAGATAAAATGTTATGTCATCAATGGAGGCATTAAATGCTGGTAGATTAAGCTTGAAATTATTAGCATTAGTCTTATCTGACACCTTATCTGCATTGTTAGCATTACCAGTGTTCAACAATTTCATCTTTTCTAACTCTAAAGCTAAGAGTTTTTCTTCATGCTCCATTTTTGCTTTTCTCTCATCAGCCTCTCTTTGTAACCTTCTTTTTTCAGCCTCAGCCTCTCTTTGTAACTTTTTCTCTTCAGCCTCAGCCTGAAGTCTTTTATTTTCAGTCTCTATTTCTAGTCTTTTATTTTCAGCATCTTTTTCAAGTCTTTTATTTTCAGCATCTTTCTCAATCTGTAGTCTTTTCACTTCAGCTTCTCTTTCAAGTTTTTTCTCTTCAGCTTCTCTTTCAAGTTTTTTCTCTTCAGATTTTGCTTCTGCTTCTCTTTTTTGTTTTTCCATTTCCATTTGGAATCTCTTTTCCTCCACCTGCATCTGCAGTTTTAAATTCTCAGCATCTATTTTCTTTTGTTCAGTTTGTTCTTTCATTTTCTTTTCTTCCGACTTCAATGCCTTGGCATATTGAACAGTCGCAAATTCTTCTAATTTATCACCAGTCTTTCCAAGGGATTTACCCTGCTCCATAAAGTACTCAAATGTAGACATGTTGTCTAAAATATGAGTCCAAAACCTGAAATAATTAATTATCTTATTTCAACCTTAATAGTAACAAGACTTAATAAAGTACTTGCATAATCCCAATGTTTAACCCAATCTCCGTGGGAAACAAGTCTTTGACACCAACTTGTATTATCAAATGTATAATAATATCACAAGTCACTTCTTAATCATGAAGGCACTACACAAATCAGTGCATAACCATCAATTATTTATCACAACTGCACTACAATAGTGCGTAAGCAAAAAACCACCAGTTAGTTATGATAAGTACACTATATAAACAATAGTGAAAGCTAATTACGCAAGAACCATGTAAACAATAACAAAGAACAAAGACAATGTAAACAATAACAAAGATCAAAGTCAATGTAAACAACAACAAAGATCAAAGTCAATGTAAACAATAACAAAGATCAAAGTCAATGTAAACAACAACAAAGATCAAAGTCAATGTAAACAATAACAAAGATCAAAGTCAATACGAAAACATTCGCATAAGTCAACTAAATAAACAGCAGAACTAAAAGAAAGTATCACAAAGAATGTGAATGACAAAATGCGAAAAAGTAAACAAACAAATGACGTTACAATGTATAAACAAAAATTGTGTAAAGAACTGAATAATAGAAAAGAGGAGACCTACAAATACAAACAAATCAAAACAGAACTAAAGAATGCGAAAAATAACGATAACAACACTAACACATGTCATCACAACTAATAGAAATAGCAACAAAAGTCGCTTAGCAAATTTCACTATAGGAAATTTGCATACCCTACAGAACACTCTCAATAGAAAACCTCTGTCACGTGGTATGATCTATAGGAGTCACCACCCATCCAGACCCGCTGAAATATAAATATACATATACAAATAATATTTAACATGTAAACATGTAAACAAATAGCAAAAAGTGTGTGAAAGAATTCAGAAGGCTCAGCTAGAACATAAGGGCACAGTTCACAAACAAACAGGCCACTTAACTTCTATATGTCCCAACGTCAGCACGGTGCAGAACAGGATGTGATCAGCATTCTTAGGATAAACTATCCAACGTTGATCGCCATCTGCTCCCATGAACAGCCATGACGCAGGAAAAAGAGCTTCTGATACTGGAAATAAGTTACGGAACTTGACCTTCTAGATTGAAAGAAATCGATTCAAACGGCACTTGTCCTTCTAGATGTAGACAAATCGATTCAAACGGCACTTGTCCTTCTAGATGCAGACAAATCGATTCAAACGGCACTTGTCCTTCTAGATGTAGACAAATCGACAAACTGCCGAGCAGCGCCGGGTACTTTCAAAATATGTCTCGAAGGAAGTTAGTTGAAACTGCAATGTTGTATGATGAAGTATGCTGTCTGGGTTTGATGATTCCCTTGACTGCTGGTACCAGAATTAAACCAACATCTGGCCACCATAAAATGATAAGGGTGGATTTAGGGCTTGCTCCTCTTTGGTGATAAGGCCGCTATCGTGTTTCTTCATAAATGATAATGGCAGAACTGACTACCATGGACGTTATAGGTATAAGTCCAATTTCGTTGGGAAATCTTTAGCCCCGTTACAGTACCTTCCCTATCGACACCTGGTATTATAGTTCAAGATGTATGGTGTCTTATCTGGTTTTGTGTTGTTGTTGTTGCTGTGTATAATAGTGATGTAGTTCACCGAGTTACAGCACATAGAGTACAACATGTGAAGTCATAAATGGGCAAACTGCTCTTGACGTTTTCATCATTTATTTCTGACGCCACAAGCACAGGTACGTTACATCCAGTTCACAATAGAGCAAAGTCATGACATTCACGAATATCAGCATACATAGTTCATCAATGCATTTGGCATATTCTCAAAATGATGATATGGCGCCAAGGGATTATATTGTTGGCTCCAAATACAAAAGTACATCAAAAAATCCTCCTACTGTTCAGATGTGCTAAATGAGTCAAATCATAAGTCGCACGAGGATGGCATTCCAGGAGTGCAGGTCGAACTGACCTTTACAGGCATTCCTAAGTCTAACCTTGACGTAGGCGTAATCGCTGACACACAGCGACGTTCATAGAACATAGAGCTGTTCTACGGGCTGAGTATGACCCGTGTACATATAGATCTCAGGTATGAAGATACCTGGGGCGTGACTTCTAATAAAAGCACCTCCCTTTCTGTAAAGCATACGTGAGCAGAGATCGACCATTGTCAAACATAAAGTTAAGTTACAGATTGGATGTAAATGAGGCATTACCTTCGTTCGAAAATCCACACCACAGAAAACATACGCCTCCAGGCGATTTGAATACTTAAGGGAAGGACCTTGCAAGCTAACTAACTCACAAAAAGGCTCCTAATTCCCTAACAAAATCACAGAGACGCCGGAACGCGTCTTCTCTGCTTCACAACTTTCTATCGACTCGCAAGATAAAGAAACTTCCCAGACGCCTCGCGTCCGGACATGCGCAGAACCTATACACTTGAATAGTTAATCAAACAAGACGATCTAGGAACATTCGAGATACAGATTTAACTAGATCGAGCCTTATATGGACATGAACAGAGACCTCAACACTGGTTTCAGACATTCCAACAACAGTTGACCGATACTACCAAATAAGGAGAATGGTCACACTTCGTTCAAAAAAAACTATGGACCGAACCGTGTCTCGTCTCAAGAGGAGGTAACATCATATCAAATGATAATCTCAATATCCAGAGTTATGTAGCTTTGACCGAAAAAATTAAAGTGTACATTTCAGTCAATCTAATTATATAATGTCTTTAGCAAAAAAATGATCATACAATGTCTTGATAAAAAATGATCATACAATGACTTTAGAAAAAATGATCTGTGCGTAACACTTACCTAGCAGGTGGTAAATGTTTAAATGACCAATTTTAAGCCATGATAGTAGTCAATAGGAAAGAAAGAATAAGGGGAGTAGGAATGAGTAAGAAGCAATAAAATTAGTGCACAATAGTTAATACAAAATTGTAAACAAGTTATAAAATATACAATGCAATAGATTTCTCTAAAGTCCGTGGACACTGTTTACAGTATCTTAATCTTTGCAAAAAGTGCGGTTTTTATCTTTAAATACAGTCTGTTTCGAACACAAAGGAATATTTTTACTTCAACCAAAGTCAATGTAGAAAATTAATCTTCAAAGGTACACAGATACAATATTTTGGTCATATAACAAGTCGTACCGCTTTGCAGAAAACCATAATGGAGAGAAGTTGAAGGCAAATTTCCACTGGCCGTCTCACATGTGATCGTCAAAATAGTATCCCAGGTTTTCGTGACCCCTGATGTGTATACATTCTGTCATGTCAATTAACTCTTGACCAACGAACAATGATGACCATAACAGACGTTTGAGCTTTTAACTGCTGAACGCTGTCTGGTTGTTTTTTTATTCTTTATTTTGAACAACTGCGAACGTATTTACAAGTTAAGTTGAGCGATCTCTCTAGCAAGGCATAACAGCCCGTCAGACACTTGTAATTTCAAACCCTTCATTCCTCCAAACTTTATCATTCTGAAAACGTACATCTCTCCTATTTCTGTTGGTCATGAAGTCATTAGATTCATACTCTATCTGTTTCATCTTATTTGTATCTAGATCTTTACAGCGGCTCTGGTTACTAACTTACTGGTATGCTACCATGCAATGGAAATTTGACCAAGACTAACGCTGTTTCTGATAGAGTGGCACATGAGTTAATGTTAATCTTCCTTTCAAAAGACACTGGCCCACAAACATGTGACCTTCCTCTAAACGTTCAAGTTTCAAAAATTTCACATCCAAGTAAAATAGTCGCGCTTCATCTAATCTTACTCGAATCGTCTTCATACCAGACAAGTGGCGATTTATGTTGACCGTCTGTTAAGAGTTAAAGCAGATTTGCCCGAGTTCTGTCTAGGGTTCTTTAGATTTTGTTTAATTTTGCTTGCTCGTCAGATATAAGTTCTGTATTTATCTCATAATATTTCATTTCATAGTTGATCTTCACTTGTTGTTAGAACTGGCCATTCATTCCCCTTTGGTAATCGTATACTTAAATTTCTTTGTTTGCCAAATCACTAGATGATACAACGTCAAACATTTATAATGATAAACTTGAAATTGTCAACGTTTGAACGACATAATCATCTGAGACGACTTCTTAATTTAAAACAACTTTCCTTTTTATTCACAGAAGACTTCATGAACAATATTCTGCTCCAAACAATTAATAACTGACATCCACTGGTAATCGATTTGATCAAATTATTTCTCTGTCCGCTATATATTTTCTTTTAAATAATCTTTATAGATACTTTTCAATACTTCGTGAATACTTATATGTAAATAGATTTACCAACATTCTGATGCTTCACGCATCTTGATACATTTTTCTTTAATAGTAATTTCTGGCCATCTAGGCAGTTTAACACTGTTGATTTATATATTTTGAATCCGTGGCTATACCACACTGAAATATTTATATATCTACACATACCTTTACCTAGGTTCACCGTCGAACGCATATTCCTTAAAGAACACTTGTTGGAGTGGATTATACCACACATCAATAAGTGGACTAGCCACATATGCGGACACGTCTATGCGCTCCCAAGCGTAGACACAGACTCTACTCTACGTCATTCTCCGATACGTTACTTTGTCATAGATTAGGACTCTAATTTTTGCATTTTTGGTGAGGCTCAGCCTGGTGCGCAGCAGTCCCGCTAAATATAACTTTATTAAGATTGCTTCGCCCCATGATGTGCTCTCAACACCGTCGCTACTTGGTTCTATCGTCTCGTGCGTTGAAGCTTTCTGATACAAATATCTGAACACCGCAGATCACAACTTTAACAAAAGTTGTGAGAAAGCTTACTTGGTTCCACGTCTTCAGTTACATGCGTAGGAGCTTACCATGGCTACATCGTAGACAGGAAGAGGAGCTAAGAGAACGTTATGATTCTGGCGCTCCTATGACTATTCCTTGTCACCGAACTCTCTAGCAAATCACGTGACTTGTTTCATTCATAACCCTCCACTCCCAAAGGAGCATAGGCCTTCAACAAACACATGCCAAGTCCTCCTGTCACGTGCCATCATCTCAAGTTCTTTCCATGTTCTCCTCATCATTTTCACCTCTGTTTCCAACTCTCTTCTCCATGTGCTTCTTGGTCTACCTCTGCCTCTCTTGCCCTGGGGGTTCCAGAACAAGGACTGCCTTGTAATGCTATCAACAGGTTTCCTCAGTGTGTGTCCTATCCATCGCCATCGTCTTCTTCTCATCTCTTGTTCCAACGTGACTTGTTTATTCTACTTTAATTTTCTACAATGAAAACTCCCCAGTCGGACTTTAACTCTTTAGTACTCTACTCTCCATTGTTTCTTACGATTGTGTCCCTTAGATCACTATCTTATCATAAATGTAAGAAGAAGACGGTACTGTTAATTGGGAAGATAACATCAAGAGATGGACAGGAAAGAGCCTACCAGAGTGCATCATCAAGACTAGAGACAGAAGACGCAAGGATGACCTATTATCTAATCTAATGTGCAGTATAGTTTTCTATGAAGCCACATTGCGATCTTGTTTGATGTGTCGTTGTTGTCCTTGATTATCTTCCATTCAATGAGTATTGTTTAATATTATTGTTGTGTAGCATATTGTTTTTTATCTTTTCAATCCATGTTTTTTTAAAAATGTGGTATTGAAACAAGTTTGTTATTTCACAAAAAGGCAAACGCTAAAACCACTACTGATCCCAGATGTATCAAACAACTCGGAGTGTAACTGTCCACAAAACAAAAACAAAACAAAAAACAAGTTAAAACATCCAATTTGGTATTTAAAATATAATTTCATCCACCACGCAAGTTGCAGAGAACTCAAAATAAAAATACACAAGACAAGAGAAGCTTTCACTGCATTGAGAAATATATGGGTATGGAAATAAAGTCCAACATAAAAATTATAATATTTCACTGAAAATATACCATGGCAGTCCTATTGTAGTGCTGTGAAACATGGAGAACAAAACAAAATGAACAGTATAAAGTGACCAGACTCTCATAAATGAGGGCTTGTGCAGATTAGAAGGATGAGACTGGGATGACAAGACCAATGTGGAAACGATGGTAAAAAACAATAAATAACAGTGGAACACGAAGTGATGAGAAGACGCCAACATTGGATAAAAGCACACACTAAGGAAAGTAGTAGGGTATGTTGGAAACAGGTAGTATTCTGCAGGAGCGCTGCAGGAGCGCCTGCAGGAGCATGACTTTTATATAGCAAAAATTCTGCAGGAGCGCTGCAGGGGCAAGATGGCGGACTTGAGCTAACAAGGGGAGGTTATTTGGGTCAAGATAGCGGACTTGAGCTAACAAGGGGGAGATAACAAGATGGCGGACTTGAGCTAACAAGGGGGAGATAATAGGAAGAGGAGGGGCAAGATGGTGTGTTTTAGATAACAAGAAGACGATGTTAATATAAGGAAAATGTGGCAAGATGGCGGATTTGAGCTAACAAGGGGGAGATAATAGGAAGAGGAGGGACAAGATGGCGGACTTGAGATAACAAGGGGGAGATTATTTTTAGAGGTATTTTGAGATAATAGGAAGAGGATGTTTATATAAGGAAAATGTTGCAAGATGGTTGTTTTTTATATATTATAGCCAACTTAGGTAGTGTTAGACAAACTTTTAGATAATAGGAAGATATATATTTACATAACAGTTATACGTTATATTTAGACAAACAATAGTTATATTACAACATATAGACAAACATATTTAGACAAACAGTTATACGAATAGTTAGACGAACATTTAGACAAACAATTAGACGATATATAGGTAACAAAAAAGCGGTTTTGGTTAATATTTTTATTTTTTCAAATACTAAAGGGCAACTCTCAATCGCTTGGTAGGCTTCTTCTTCTTCTGTGGTGTGACATCGGGTAGGTCTGTGGTAGGAAACCAACTCGGTTCTGGGGATACTGGACAGCTAGACTTCATGATTTCGTCAAACAGGTTAGTGGAAGGCTTCTTCGAGGGTAGGACATCGGCCAGGTCTGTGGTAGGAAACCAACTCGGTTCTATTGGTTGGTAACAGCTGGAATTGATGTACTGGTCAAACGTGGTAGTGTTAGTAGGATAGGTATCCGTGCTTGGTGGCTGTAATCGGTCAAATTCGGCGAGGATTTCGTTCTGTAACGTTAAGAAATGTTCAAACTCGGGTCGAGTTAACGTAATGCCGTGTTTGGTCGGAAATTTGAGGTAGGATTTACCAAAATATCTTCGCACGTGTAGTAAAGGTTGGCCTCGGTAAACACTTACAGGCGCAGCCTTCAGACCGCTAGCCAAAGGTTTAAGCATTTCATCACTTTTCTTGATGTAGACCCAGTTGGTGGGAGCAGTCATTTTCAACGAGATGTATCTAGTGTGTTAATAAAGTGTCGTCAGTTTATATCGTATAATCTGGGTTTTTTAAGCGTGCCCTAGCTAGGATTTGATTCGTCGAACATCGAGCGTGTGTTAGGCAGGACGTGATTCGTCGATGTATTGCGTGGGAACAAAGACACATGGCTGTATTGTCGTGAGGGAAAAAATACTCCTGTCTATTGATTTCGTCTCTTGTTTATCAAAGTGGGGTTGAGTTTCACTAGCCAGGGTCTGACTAGGCGCGTAATTAATCGATCGTTGGCGTGTTGTCTAGCCGAAAATGGTAGTAGGACCCGCTGCATAGTACCACCTCGTGTTTTGATCAAGATGAAATAAATGGCGTAGAGCCCGCAAACGTTGGTGACTACATCTTGTAAATGTCTGGCGTTGTAGTTAACAGGTCGAGTAGAGTTTCTGGCTATAAAATTAATCAATTCCGAGTTTGTAGGTGGTAGGCCAAAAGAATCAAAATATTCAAAAGTACCAAGTCCGTTATAATATAGGGCGACCCAGTGGTCACCGGGGCGATAGCTAGGATCAGTGTTGATGACGAAAGCAGCCGTCTTGGTCGGATCGATGCGTAGAGGTAATTGGTCACGAGCTAACACTTTAACGAGCCCAGTTCGTTTAACAAATATGTCCGACAGGAGGATGGTGCGTATCTCGTCTGTGTTCATTGTTTAAGTGGTATAGTCTGTCAAAACGTGGCGCGATTTCGAGATCTCCAAGATCGAGTCTTGCTCGGCGTAGACGAGAACCTGTAATGGTTCGGGTGTGACCTCGGCGAATTTAAGTTCTACTGAGACTGGGCCCGACTTGGCCATCTCAAACTGGTCACCGTCTAGTAGACTGGGGGTGAGGTCAAAGGCGTATAAGGCGTAACCGTGCTTAAAATGTCTATACTCGAGGTCGTTGCCGGCGTCTTTACCAACCAGTCCCATAGCTAGATTCGTCGCGAAGAAGGCTCTCACGTACTGGTTGTGTTCATAATCCATGGACAAAGGCTTGCCACTGACGGTTCTGCCGTCCGCGCTGACGTTCAAATATATCAGACCAAAGGTAGCGAAATTGAACGGATTAGCCGTGTACGACCCGTTAAAAGCTGACGAAGTGACTAGTCCAATCACGATCCGTGTAGGTGTTTGACTGAGAAACAGATTATCCTGCATGTGCGATAGCATACCTCTAGGGATAGAGAAAGTTTTTAGTACAACTCGTTTCAAGGGGTACTTGGCATTACCTCGCACCAAGGCTTTCTCGTGGGCTAGCGAGACGGCGGGATTTAATTTAGCTTTCCGGACAACCAACGCCGCATAAGTTATAATAGATTTATATCCAGCGGTGGGGTCGTGTCCCAGCACGTTGAAGGCATCTTTAGACGGGGTGAGTTTTACTTTAACTGTTACACCGTTTAACAGGTAACGATCTTGAGAAAAGATATCTGAATGTAAACGACCCATCATATCAATCTCCTGAGAACCAGCCGCTATATGTCGACGCAGTCTTAAACCGTTGTTATTGTCACCAATTGTGTCCGTAATAAAATTTGGCGTGTCTTTGTAAAACAGAGCCGATGTCAGATGGCCTCGTTTGGGTTCCTCCCCGTAATTCAACGTGGCTTCGATGTAAGCTCTATAAGGGTAGGTGTTCTCGCTGGGTGTAATCAGCGTATCGTTCAGTGAAACGTCGACTTGGGAGAATAAACTGTGCAGGTAATAGTTGATCGGTGCCACCTCTGCGTCAGCGGGTAATGCACCGCCATTAGCTAACGTAACTTTGGCGCGCACGTGTAGAAAAGTATTAAACAAGTCTAGATATTCCTCACCGTTTCCCGAAATTACAAATTCCACCGGGGCTCCGGGGGCTAAGGCGGCCAACGGATGTATCTCCACAAATTGTCCCTCTTCTACGGCTGTCTGCGTTGGTGGTACGCTAAACAAATCTAGACCACGGTGAAGACACTCGCACGAGCTGGGGTGAATAAGCGCCATCATTCAAATATATCAGAGTACCTTCGCTTCTTCTGGTGAGAATGAGAAGGTCGAGCAAGGTTACGGCGTTTTATGCGTTTCGGTTCGCCAGGTGGGGCAGCTCTCGTTTTTCTTTTCCTTCTTCTAAGTCCGCTACCCGATTGGTTAGTGGTGAGGTGTTCAACCGCTCCCTGTAATAAACGTTGACCAGATTCTTTCGCTCGTTCACGAAATGATTCGCCAACATTTCTGCCGGCTAACGCATCGCTCGCGACCTGCAGACCGGTCCCAAGCCCTTCTCTGAGTAAAGCTTTGCCTCCAGTTTTTAACCACGGGAGAACCATACGACCGAGCCCGCCGAAAAAACTACCCAAACCATGTCTTCTTTGACTTCTGCCTCCGATAAACACTGGCATCCCATGGCCAGCTTGGTTGCAGTAAAACTCCTCATACATCTTGGGGTTTCGTCGGATGGTACGTGTCTCACCATTATGTTTCTAGTCAAAATCAAACCGTCTGTGAGTTCGGAAGTGTAGTGTCAACACCGAAGCTCCGCTAGTGAATGGGATAGTCTTACTCTGATCGTTAGTTAAAAGGATTTCCACCGCGTCAAACGAAAAACGGTTCAGGGGTACGTAGTGGGGTTTGTCGTAAATCCTGAAAACAGAAGCGGTAGTCCTATCCAAAATAGACACAATCCGTAACAAAGGGACAGAGGCATCTCCAACCGGTCTCGCCGCTACGAGATCGCAGTACACGTATACATTTTTCATGTCGCTATCCATTTGCACTTCAGTCTCACCTCGTAGTATTGGGTCAATGTCTGTGGCGAGCGAGGCAGGAAAACCTAACATGTGTTTCAACGTCTCGCTAATTCTAACTTCAACCTCCGGATCATACAGATTCAAGGTGGCCTTATTATTGTTAAAATGGAATCTAACTCGGGCTTTTTCATCCACATCCGTGGCTAAAAGCAAACGATTCAACTCGTCGATCAGCGTGTCGGGTGACGTGTATAGACCAGCTGGTAACGTGAGTAGTATAGACTCATCTTCTTTGTTGGGAAAATAATGTACCCATACATCATCCTCTAGCACGTTAAAATAACTTTTGGGAAATTGAATCTCAACCAAACCAACCTCGTAACGCGAACTCAAGTCTATAGTCTGTGGCAATTTGACGAAAAAGTGACCGGCGTTATTGTTTGGGTATATTTTCATCGAGGCATTGCTAGGTAAAGTCACGTAAAAACTCATCCTATCTTGGGGTTAGGTAACATGTAACCCAAACAACTGCTCATTAAAGCGATCCAAAACTTGCCGTCTGGTCCCTCTGCGTTGCTCCGACTCAGATTGAATAATGAGACACCGATGACGACATATATAACGATCATTTGACAGATGAAAACGATCTCTAGTCGCGGAACTAGTTTCCCAAAAAAAAGGCCAGAACGAGGTTCTCGCGGTCTTGGGAGGGGGTGGCCTCAAAACTGGGGTGCTCACGTCTTCTTCAATATCCATCAGTCTCGATATCTCGCTAGTTGTTTGGACGAAATCCAGCCGTTGAATGACGAGTTATAACCGAACCATTTGACTAAATATTCTTTTACACCCCTGCCACCACGGCGTTCCTCCAAAATGGACTCGATTCGATAAACTATTTTGTCACCGACTCGTTGCAGTTCTTCTTGGTAAAAAGAACCTTTCAATTCCTCACCCGAATCATCTTTAAGGATGTACGTAACCGGTCTTGTTTGGTTTAGTCGGCTGATCGTAAACAACTCTTCTGTCCAAGCCGGCGTATAACCCTTTTTAAAAGTTTGTCTGGCTTGGGCGATCCGCACGCGATCACCAGGTTTAAAATAGACTTTTCTACCGACGACGTCAGGGGTTGAATACAAAGTACGCCACACTTCTTCTTGATTGTTCGGGGTAACTTCCACCGGCGTCATCTTAATACTCCGATGATACGAATTGTTGTAGTTGTGGACCAGTTGTTGTATCACGTCGACGTAGCGAAGACTGTTGGTTTTGGTAAAGTAACGCCACGTTTTTTCTTTGAGGGTTCGATTAAACCGTTCGACAATAGCTGCTTTGGTGTCTTCATTCTCCGTAGTGAAGGAATGGACCTTTTCCTTTTTAAGAAACTTTAAGAATGTTTTGTTGACAAACTCACTGCCTTTGTCTGTTTGAAAATTTATCGGTTTGCGATTGTTAAAAATTGTCTTTACCGCTGCTACTAAAGCTGTCCCAGTCTTGTTTTTCAGAGGAACAGCCCAAGCAAATTTACTAAATACATCGATACACGTTACTAGATACGAATACCCATCGTTGAATCTCTTTAAACCACGCAAGTCAATTAAATCAGCCTGGAACTGTTGGTCGATACCACCTGCAATGGTAGTGCGTCGTTTAAATTTTCTGCGCACCGGCTTGTGTAGGGTGTAGGTGTCTTGATGACCTAACCACTCTTCAATTTTCTTACGACTAAGTTTGGTTGCACGTTGTAAGGGGGCGATTCCGCCATAAGATCCGGCTCGTTTTGGGTCGTAGTAATGTCGTTTTAAAATCACTTCTTTGGCCATGGTTCCCACTTTGGCGTCTTTTTCCTTCTTCTGAGCGAATACGATGATGTTTCTCGCACTTTACTAGCCACCTTTTTTCGATTAGTGGGTGTGACGGGTGGTGACTGAGGCGTTTTGTCCACGATCTCCTCTTTAAGTACAGTGGGTTGTTCGCTGGTTTGTGGTGGTTGTTTAATATCGACGAGACTTAGAGGTACGTGGCTGTACTGTTCTAGTCGAGTCAAATAACGCTGTAATGTTTGTTGGTAGAGTCTAGCCTTGTCACCGATTGGCAAATCTTGTTGATCCAAGACTAGTTGCACTTGAGTGTCCAATTCTCCCAAGTTATCTCTTAGAGCATCGGGTGGTCTATAAGGTTTTTCTAACAAACGAGGATCCATCAAAATCATTTTTTTAGCCATTTTACAAAAAACCTTTTAGTACAGTTAGTAAAGGTTTTAACAGCACACTTAAAAAACCTCCAGTTTGTAAAAATTGTTTCCGTCTTTTGAGCGAGACTTTCTTCTTGGTAAGGGATTGCAGGATGTTTTTGTAACGACGTATACGTCTCTTCTGATTGGGGGTTAGTGTAACGTTACCTTTTAAAACGTTGTGACAACATTCACAGAGTGTTCCTACCAGCTCGGGTGATGCTGTTTTTATAACAGCTTTGATGACTGGTGGTTTGGCTGTACCTAGACATTTTAACATATCAGCATGTTTTTTTACTTTTTCACCCATGTTACTTGGGTACGTAAACAATATGTTGCTCCTCTGGGAAGATTCTTGTACGAAGCCTTAGATTATCTGGTGTGTCTTGACGGAGATCAATTAGCAAATAGCCGTGTGCAACCGAGGTCGCGTCCTTAAAACTATCCTGAACATAGGCAGTCCGGCCTGGGTACATCTGTTTGGCTAGATTAACAATCTGCGATCCATCGCGTGGATTTTTGAAAAGCACAATGTAATGAGAATTCAAATTAATGGTTCCGTGTTCTTTGTTCTTGCCAAATAAATTTTGCACGAGATAAAAGACGCTTATATTTTTATGATGAGACTTTTTTGTAAATAAACTAGTTACACGTTCGTCTGTTTCGTTCATGAGGTCATCGATAATCACCAACCGTCTCTTATCACCTGTCCACTGCTCAATATCAGGCAGTCCTTCAATAAACTGAACGCCAGTCATGGAATTGTATAAAGGTTGCCATTCCCCGTAACACCAAATAATCTCTTCGGGTACGACTGTGACCATATCTTTGATATGTGTCAGGAAACGCTGGACAAAAACAGTCTTTCCACAAGAACTAGGACCTGAGATTAACGCTGTAAAAGGATGTACAAACCTCGTGTCCATATTTAATAATGATAACTTTCACTTACAACCAGTTATTTTATATCAAAAACCTTACACATTGTGAGAACAAAAAACGTGAGAATCAAACATTGTGAGAATAAAAAAAATTTGAGAATCACTGGAGTAACGTGAGAATCAAGCATTGTGAGAACCACTGATCAAGAATTTGAGAACCTTTGGAGTAACGTGAGAATTGAGAATCCCTGATCTACAAGGTGGGAAGTGTAAAACATTGTGAGAATCACTGGAGTAACGTAAGAATTGAGAATCCCTGATCTACAAGGTGGGAAGTGTAAAACATTGTAAGAACTCAACCAACATGTATTGAGAATCCCTGATCTACAAGGTGGGAAGTGTAAAACATTGTGAAAATAAAATAAAAAAATGTAAGAACCCCAGACACCGACATGTATTGAGAATCATTGTGAAAATAAAATAAGAACTCAACCAACATGTATTGAGAATCACATTGAGAATCACTGGTCAAGAATTTGGGAATTTAAAACATACACTTTTAAACAAATTCGTGTGTTAAAAGTTAGCATCATCTTTTAATGTTTTAGTCTAAAAATGTCTCTCTCTCTCTCTCTCTGTCTCTCTCTATCTCTCTCGCTCTGTCTTTCTCTCTCTACCTCGCTCTCTCTCTGTGTCTCTCTCTCTGTCTTTCTCTCTCTCTGTCTTTCTATCTCTCTGTCTTTCTGTCTCTCTCGCTCTCTCTCTCTATCTCTCCCTGTCTTTCTCTCTCTCTATCTAGCTCTCTCTCTCTCTGTCTTTCTGTCTCTCTATCTCTCTCTATCTCTCTCTTTCTCTCTCTCTATCTCTCTCTCTGTCTTTCTCTGTCTCTCTCTCTCTATCTCTCTCTGTCTTTCTCTCTCTCTGTCTTTCTCTTTCTCTATCGCTCTCTCTATCTCTCTCTCTCTCTTTGTCTCTCTTTTTAGTTATTTTAAAGCTTGCTTTTTAAGATAGCATTTGTATCTAATTAAGTTCTGGATATATTTTTATATTCAACACCCGTATTTTGAAATAATATATATTTTTATATACAGAGGGACATTGGTGTTTCGAAAACATTTGATAAAATGTGCCAAATGCCTTTCTCTTTTAATATATATGGTTTAGATAAGAAGAAATGTGTCTCAATTTATTTCAAACTACTTAGATATTTTTTATAAACATTCGTAACATTCTGTTCCCTTCCGTCAACCAGACATCTGCGTGTATTGCAAATACAGGTCGCTAATTTTATCTTGGTACATGTCGCAAATGTTTGCTTATGGTACAACTCGAGTCAAGTTATAAAACAGCTGTGTCTGTGTAAACGAATTGTCGATATTCATCGATAATGAGCCGTGGCAAACGAACGATGAATGAGTAACAGTGCTGTTTGTTTAGGTATCGTATTACCAGGTGAAACAGGCTGTTTCAGAACACCTGAACAGCGAGTAAACATTGTGAGTGTTCGGTACGTGCTAATTACACTCTACATTCGACGTAGACGAACCCGTTGTGTAAACAGTAAGGTCATTGAACTCTGAAACAAGCACACTTTTTTTGGGATATAATGGAACGCTTTGTTTCAGACATATCATTAATTTATGAGAATCTGAAGCGGACACAACTCTGAAAGAAAGAACCAATTGTTTTGTCATAGTACGTATTCGTTTGTTAAATATTTTACACGTTATATAGAATTTAAAAGACATGTGCCCGTTTTATTTCTTTTTTCTTTGTTAAATTTATTTGTTAGTTACAAAACAAAAAAGACAACTAATTTTCGTTAGGATGTATATCTTTAAAAATATCTGTTTTTTCGTGTGTTAAGATGTTAAAATAATTACCGATAAATTTTCAAACAGACAAAGGCAGTGAGTTTGTCAACAAAACATTCTTAAAGTTTCTTAAAAACGAAAAGGTCCATTTCTTCACTACGGAGAATGAAGACACCAAAGCAGCTATCGTCGAACGGTTTAATCGAACCCTCAAAGAAAAAACGTGGCGTTACTTTACCAAAACCAACAGTCTTCGCTACGTCGACGTGATACAACAACTGGTCCACAACTACAACAATTCGTATCATCGGAGTATTAAGATGACGCCGGTGGAAGTTACCCCGAGCAATCAAGAAGAAGTGTGGCGTACTTTGTATTCGACCCCTGACGTCGTCGGTAGAAAAGTCTATTTTAAACCTGGTGATCGCGTTCGGATCGCCCAAGCCAGACAAACTTTTAAAAAGGGTTATACGCCGGCGTGGACAGAAGAGTTGTTTACGATCAGCCGACTAAACCAAACAAGACCGGTTACGTACATCCTTAAAGATGATTCGGGTGAGGAATTGAAAGGTTCTTTTTACCAAGAAGAGCTGCAACGAGTCGGCGACAAGATAGTTTATCGAATCGAGTCCATTTTGGAGGAACGCCGTGGTGGCAGGGGTGTAAAAGAATATTTAGTCAAATGGTTCGGTTATAACTCGTCATTCAACAGCTGGATTTCGTCCAAACAACTAGCGAGATATCGAGACTGATGGATATTGAAGAAGACGTGAGCACCCCAGTTTTGAGGCCACCCCCTCCCAAGACCGCGAGAACCTCGTTCTGGCCTTTTTTTGGGAAACTAGTTCCGCGACTAGAGATCGTTTTCCTCTGTCTGATGATCGTTATATATGTCGTCATCGGTGTCTCATTATTCAATCTGAGTCGGAGCAACGCAGAGGGACCAGACGGCAAGTTTTGGATCGCTTTAATGGGCAGTTGTCTGGGTTACATGTTACCTAACCCCAAGATAGGATGAGTTTTTACGTGACTTTACCCAGCAATGCCTCGATGAAAATATACCCAAACAATAACGCCGGTCACTTTTTCGTCAAATTGCCCCAGACTATAGACTTGACTTCACGTTACGAGGTTGGTTTGGTTGAGATTCAATTTCCCAAAAGTTATTTTAACGTGCTAGAGGGTGAGGTATGGATACATTACTTTCCCAACAAAGAAGATGAGTCTATACTACTCACGTTACCTGCTGGTCTATACACGTCACCCGACACGCTGATCGACGAGTTGAATCGTTTGCTTTTAGCCACGGATGTGGATGAAAAAGCCCGAGTTAGATTCCATTTTAACAATAATAAGACCACCTTGAATCTGTATGATCCGGAGGTTGAAGTTAGAATTAGCGAGACGTTGAAACACATGTTAGGTTTTCCTGCCTCACTCGCCACAGACATTGACCCAATACTACGAGGTGAGACTGAAGTACAAATGGATAGCGACATGAAAAATGTATACGTGTACTGCGATCTCGTAGCGGCGAGACCGGTTGGAGATGCCTCTGTCCCTTTGTTACGGATTGTGCCTATTTTGGATAGGACTAATGCTTCTGTTTTCAGGGTTTACGACAAACCCCACTACGTACCCCTGAGCCGTTTTTCGTTTGACGCGGTGGAAATCCTTTTAACTAACGATCAGGGTAAGACTATCCCATTCACTAGCGGAGCTTCGGTGTTGACACTACACTTCCGAACTCACAGACGGTTTGATTTTGACTAGAAACATAATGGTCAGACACGTACCCATCCGACAAAACCCCAAGATGTATGAGGAGTTTTACTGCAACCAAGCTGGCCATGGGATGCCAGTGTTTATCGGAGGCAGAAGTCAAAGAGGACATGGTTTGGGTAGTTTTTTCGGCGGGCTCGGTCGTATGGTTCTCCCGTGGTTAAAAACTGGAGGCAAAGCTTTACTCAGAGAAGGGCTTGGGACCGGTCTACAGGTCGCGAGCGATGCGTTAGCCGGCAGAAATGTTGGCGAGGCATTTCGTGAACGAGCGAAAGAATCTGGTCAACGTTTATTACAGGGAGCGGTTGAACACCGCACCACTAACCAATCGGGTAGCGGACTTAGAAGAAGAAAAAGAAAAACGAGAGCTGCCCCACCTGGCGAGCCGAAACGCATAAAACGCAGTAACGGAGCTCGACCTTCTCATTCTCACCAGAAGAAGCGAAGGTACTCTGATATATTTGAATGATGGCGCTTATTCACCCCAGCTCGTGCGAGTGTCTTCACCGTGGTCTAGATTTGTTTAGCGTACCACCAACGCAGACAGCCGTGGAAGAGGGACAATTTGTGGAGATACATCCGTTGGCCGCCTTAGCCCCCGGAGCCCCGGTGGAATTTGTAATTTCGGGAAACGGTGAAGAATATCTAGACTTGTTCAATACTTTTCTACACGTGCGCGCCAAAGTTACGTTAGCTAATGGCGGCGCATTACCCGTTGACGCGGAGGTGGCCCCGATCAACTATTACCTACACAGTTTATTCTCCCAAGTCGACGTTTCACTGAACGATACGCTGATTACACCCAGCGAGAACACCTACCCTTATAGAGCTTACATCGAAGCCACGTTGAATTACGGGGAGGAACCCAAACGAGGTCATCTGACATCGGCTCTGTTTTACAAAGACACGCCAAATTTTATTACGGATACAATTGGTGACAATAACAACGGGTTAAGACTGCGTCGACATTTATAGCGGCTGGTTCTCAGGAGATTGATATGATGGGTCGTTTACATTCAGATATCTTTGCTCAAGATCGTTACCTGTTAAACGGTGTAACAGTTAAAGTAAAACTCACCCCGTCTAAAGATGCCTTCAACGTGCTGGGACACGACCCCACCGCTGGATATAAATCTATTAGAACTTATGCAGCCTTGATTGTCCGGAAAGCTAAATTAAATCCCGCCGTCTCGCTAGCCCACGAGAAAGCCTTGGTGCGAGGTAATGCCAAGTACCCCTTGAAACGAGTTGTACTAAAAAACTTTCTCTATCCCTAGAGGTATGCTATCGCACATGCAGGATAATCTGTTTCTCAGTCAAACACCTACACGGATCGTGATTGGACTAGTCACTTCGTCAGCTTTTAACGGGTCGTACACGGCTAATCCGTTCAATTTCGCTACCTTTGGTCTGATATATTTGAACGTCAGCGCGGACGGCAGAACCGTCAGTGGCAAGCCTTTGTCCATGGATTATGAACACAACCAGTACGTGAGAGCCTTCTTCGCGACGAATCTAGCTATGGGACTGGTTGGTAAAGACGCCGGCAACGATCTCGAGTATAGACATTTTAAGCACGGTTACGCCTTATACGCCTTTGACCTCACCCCCAGTCTACTAGACGGTGACCAGTTTGAGATGGCCAAGTCGGGCCCAGTCTCAGTAGAACTTAAATTCGCCGAGGTCACACCCGAACCATTACAGGTTCTCGTCTACGCCGAGCAAGACTCGATCTTGGAGATCTCGAAATCGCGCCACGTTTTGACAGACTATACCACTTAAACAATGAACACAGACGAGATACGCACCATCCTCCTGTCGGACATATTTGTTAAACGAACTGGGCTCGTTAAAGTATTAGCTCGTGACCAATTACCTCTACGCATCGATCCGACCAAGACGGCTGCTTTCGTCATCAACACTGATCCTAGCTATCGCCCCGGTGACCACTGGGTCGCCCTATATTATAACGGACTTGGTACTTTTGAATATTTTGATTCTTTTGGCCTACCACCTACACACTCGGAATTGATTAATTTTATAGCCAGAAACTCTACTCGACCTGTTAACTACAACGCCAGACATTTACAAGATGTAGTCACCAACGTTTGCGGGCTCTACGCCATTTATTTCATCTTGATCAAAACACGAGGTGGTACTATGCAGCAGGTCCTACTACCATTTTCGGCTAGACAACACGCCAACGATCGATTAATTACGTGCCTAGTCAGACCCTGGCTAGTGAAACTCAACCCCACTTTGATAAACAAGAGACGAAATCAATAGACAGGTGTATTTTTTCCCTCACGACAATACAGCCATGTGCCGTTGTTCCCACGCAATACATCGACGAATCACGTCCTGCCTAACACACGCTCGATGTTCGACGAATCAAATACTAGCTAGGGCACGCTTAAAAAACCCAGATTATACGATATAAACTGACGACACTTTATTAACACACTAGATACATCTCGTTGAAAATGACTGCTCCCACCAACTGGGTCTACATCAAGAAAAGTGATGAAATGCTTAAACCTTTGGCTAGCGGTCTGAAGGCTGCGTCTGTAAGTGTTTACCGAGGCCAACCTTTACTACACGTGCGAAGATATTTTGGTGAATCCTACCTCAAATTTCCGACCAAACACGGCATTACGTTAACTCGACCCGAGTTTGAACATTTCTTAACGTTACAGAACGAAATCCTCGCCGAATTTGACCGATTACAGCCACCAAGCACGGATACCTATCCTACTAACACTACCACGTTTGACCAGTACATCAATTCCAGCTGTTACCAACCAATAGAACCGAGTTGGTTTCCTACCACAGACCTGGCCGATGTCCTACCCTCGAAGAAGCCTTCCACTAACCTGTTTGACGAAATCATGAAGTCTAGCTGTCCAGTATCCCCAGAACCGAGTTGGTTTCCTACCACAGACCTACCCGATGTCACACCACAGAAGAAGAAGAAGCCTACCAAGCGATTGAGAGTTGCCCTTTAGTATTTGAAAAAATAAAAATATTAACCAAAACCGCTTTTTTGTTACCTATATATCGTCTAATTGTTTGTCTAAATGTTCGTCTAACTATTCGTATAACTGTTTGTCTAAATATGTTTGTCTATATGTTGTAATATAACTATTGTTTGTCTAAATATAACGTATAACTGTTATGTAAATATATATCTTCCTATTATCTAAAAGTTTGTCTAACACTACCTAAGTTGGCTATAATATATAAAAAACAACCATCTTGCAACATTTTCCTTATATAAACATCCTCTTCCTATTATCTCAAAATACCTCTAAAAATAATCTCCCCCTTGTTATCTCAAGTCCGCCATCTTGTCCCTCCTCTTCCTATTATCTCCCCCTTGTTAGCTCAAATCCGCCATCTTGCCACATTTTCCTTATATTAACATCGTCTTCTTGTTATCTAAAACACGCCATCTTGCCCCTCCTCTTCCTATTATCTCCCCCTTGTTATCTCAAGTCCGCCATCTTGTTATCTCCCCTTGTTAGCTCAAGTCTGCCATCTTGACCCAAATAACCTCCCCTTGTTAGCTCAAGTCCGCCATCTTGCCCCTGCAGCGCTCCTGCAGAATTTTTGCTATATAAAAGTCATGCTCCTGCAGGCGCTCCTGCAGCGCTCCTGCAGAATACTACCTGTTTCCAACATACTCAACTACTAAGGAAACCAGGTCATAGCATTACAGTGCACTACATTTTCTGGAGTCCCTAGAGTAAGTGAAATCAATGGAGGTACACAACACATGATTAAAAAGGAGGAGGGCGGCCTGCATGGAGGCCGTAAGGAGGCAGCCCCTCCACCATGCAAAGGCACAACAGGCCAATCACCTGTTTGCTTTAAATCATGATTACGCGAACTACAAGAGAGAAAACCGGACTGATTCTAAAGGCGACGAACTGGAACGGACTACGGACTACGACTTATGGAACTTGGAATACAAGAAGTATAAATGGGAAGGAAGAGGAGCTGGTGGAAGAGATGAGGAAAGCAAAACTAGAAATCCTGGCTATAACGGAAACGAAGAAAAAAGGACAAGGAGTCATGGATCTCGATGGCAACACGTTGCTCTACAGTGGTGTACCCATATCTGAAAGAGCTAAAGGGGGCGTGGGTTGCATTGTGGCCCAAAATCAAAAAGATAGTATCAAGGGATGGAACTTTGTCTCGGAGCGCATTATGGTTGTAAAACTAAAAGAAGGAGAAACCATAGTCAACCTGGTCATAGTGTATGGGCCAAATGAGGATGAGAGAGCAGAGGTCAAGGAGGAATTCTTCGAGCTGCTTCAAAGGACAGTGGATGACTGCCTAGATGAAGTTATTATGCTCGGAGATTTTAATGCCAGAGTTGGAAATGACCATGCTAGATGGGGTGGAGTTATCGGAAGATATGGAGAAGATACTCTCAATGACAATGGAAAGCGACTCCTTAGATTCTGCAGTGAGCAGAATCTGATCATTACAAACACAAAGTTCCCCCATAAGCGCATACATGCATACACTAGATGTGAACCAACCAAGAATGAGAAGTCAGTGATCGACTATGCCATTGTTCGGAGAAGCTCATTCAGATATGTCCGAGATGCAAGAGTCTGGAGGGGGCCAGAGATTGGAAGTGATCACTACCTGCTAACAATCAAACGAACAACTGAAAGAGTTGCTCAGCCTAGGAACTGCCCAACATCACGCAAGAAACCAAGTAAACGAGCAGGAGAAATGAGCATTAGGACCTACAAGCTTAGAGAGCCAGAAATTAAGACCAGATATCAGGGGCTTATTGCTACAGCAGTGAGCAACACAGAAGAACGACCTGATGACTTGGAAACCCTCTGGAATAAATTCAAGGATATCATAAAGACAGCTGCTGCAGAAGCATGCGGTGAAGTCCGACTTGGGAACCAGAGAAAGAGGACACCTTGGTGGACAGAGGAAGTCAAAGAGAAAATAAGAGAGAAGAAAATGGCATGGAAACAATACTTGGGAGCTAAAAACACAACAGGACAAATGGAAAAATATAGAGAATATGTGACACTCAGAACAGAAGCAAAGAACAAAGTGCTAGCAGCAAAACAGAAGTCCTGGGAAGAATTTGGAGAAAAGCTAGAAAAAGATGCACAAGAAAACCAGAAATTGTTCTATAAGACCCTAAAGAACATGAGGAAAGAAAAACAATGCCCTCTCAAATTTATAAAGGACAAGCAAGGCAAATTGCTTACTGCCCCGAAGGAAGTAATGGAAAGATGGAAAGAATATTTCTCAGAACTCCTGGATGGTGAGCATGATGAAGCATCAGAAATAATAAACACTAGCACAGAAGAGAAAACCAATGATGGTGAAGATGACATAAAGATGGAAGAACTGAGGGCAGCACTGGAGAAAATCAAGATGGGCAAAGCAGCAGGGCATGATGGTATAACACCAGAAATGGTTAAGTACATGGGAGCATCAGGCGACCTATTACTCTTAAAGGTCCTACAGGCAGCATGGTGCAACAAGACCATACCAAAGGATTGGGAGATTGCCATCATAACACCAATTTTCAAAAAGGGTGACAATCGACAATGTGGAAACCATAGAGGCATATCCCTTCTCAGTGTCCCTGGTAAAATCTACTCTAGAATCCTAGAGCAGAGACTCCGACGCCTAGCTGAGCCACAATTGGATGAGGTCCAGTGCGGATTCCGAGCAAACCGAAGTACTCAAGACCTAATCTTCACACTCAGACAGCTGAGTGAAAAGGCCCTTGAGTATAAGAGTGAGATCCATCTTTGTTTCATAGATCTGGAAAAGGCGTTTGACAGGGTCCCTTGGAGCAAACTTTGGGACTGTTTGGCAAGGAAGAATATTCCAGCACCTCTGATTCATGCTATACAGAGCTTCTACAAGTCTTGCAGAAATTATGTGAGGACAGCAAACCATAAGTCAGAAGAGTTCAGGACCACCACTGGTGTAAGACAAGGTGATATCCTATCACCTTACCTCTTCATACTCCTTATGGACGATGTCATCAAGGCATGTAAGGAGAGAACAAGAAAGTATTCAGTGGGGTACTGGAAGATGAGACAGGTCTATATTTCGGAGATGGCATTTGCTGATGATGTTGCCCTGATTGCTAAATCAGAGGCATATCTACAATCCAACCTGCAAGTCTGGAAGGAAGAGCTGGAGAAGAGAGGGATGGTCATAAGCAGCTCTAAAACAAAATCCATGGTGATATCACGAGAAGAAAGAAAACATCAGATTAAGTTGGGAGAACAGGTCCTGGAGCAGGTCGACCACTTTAAATATCTCGGAGCTATTATAGACCGAAAGGGAGGCATCAAAGAAGAGTTGGCCACTCGAAAAGCAGCGGCTGGGAGACTTTTTCAGGCCATAAATCGTGGATTCCTCAGCAAGAAAGAGGTTGGTAAGAAAACGAAGATGGCTGTATACCGCTCCACCTATGTCCCAGTCTTGACATATGGATGCGAGTCGTGGGCAATGACTACAACCCACAAAAGCCAGATCCAAACCTCAGAAATGAGGTATCTGAGGAAAGTGGTTGAAGTAACAAGAAGAGACATGGTCCGCAACCAGACGATCCGTCAAGGCCTAAAATCCCATCCGCTGCAGACCCAAATAGAACAGTCCCAACTAAGATGGTTTGGCCATGTCTGCAGAATGGGAGAAGATCGGCTACCACGACAAGCATGGGAAACAAAGAGCCAGGGATCCAGACCTCCAGGACGACCCAGAGTCCGCTGGGAGGACAACATTAGACAATCTTTGAAGGACCGAGGACTAGAATGGAACCAGGCCAGGAAGAAGACAGCTGATAGAATGGTCTGGCGCTCTCTCTTCCAAACCTCTACACCTCACGGTAGAAGGGGAACGACTAAGTAAGTAAGTAGTAAGCATATTGCTGACAGTCTCATAATGTAAAAAAATGTATACAGCGCCTAACGCTGTAAGAGAACATATATGTTTTGATGCAGGATCTGCTACAATGGTGGCTTCATGCTCCATGATGAGTGAAAAGAGAAAACAGAAGTAGAGGAAGAAGAAGAAGGAGGAGGAGGAGGAAGAGGGGGAAAAGAAGATGAAGAAAACACATTGAAAAGAGGAATTAGAGGCAGAGATAATAGTAATAATAATAATAATAATAAATTCTTTAAGCACCAAACACGGCGCATAAGGCAGAAACCAGTGCTCTCCAGGTTGTTCGTTGTGACGCCACTCCTCTTAGCTCTTGCACATTATTTAGGCCCAACGTTCTTCCTTCTCTTATTATTGTTCTTCTGAGTGTTTCTTTTGGTCTTCCTTTTTTCCTCTTACCCTCAGGAACCCAAGTGAGTGCCTGCAATGGTATTCTGTTGTTTTGCATTCGTAGGACATGACCGATATATGATCATCGTCTTTTCCTTATATAGTTGGAGACATATTTCTGCCTAGAGTCTTCTCTTATTTGTCGATTAGTCTTGAATTCTTTCCAACTGATGTTCATGAGTTTTCTAAGACATTTGTTCTCGAATGTATTCAGCTTGTTCTCCAATGATTTTGTTATTTTCCAACTCTCACAGCCGTATGTTAACACTGAGATAACATTTGAATTAAACAGACGAAGCTTGGTATGTATATTCAATGATCGTAATTTCCAAATGTTAGATAATCTATTGAAGGCGCTAGCTGCCAAAGCAATTCTAGTATGAATTTCTCTTGTTGTGTCACCATCCTGAGTCATTTTACTGCCTAAATAATTGAAACTTTCAACTTTCTGTAGTTTTTTCCCGTTCAGGGTGATATTAAAGGTCTCGTTAGAAAAGTTCATAACTTTAGTTTTAGAGGCATTTATTTGGAGACCTATTTTAACCGAACAAAGGCAGAGATAGAAGGGATTAAAACAGACTTGGATGACATTGGACAGACGATACACGAAGGAAGACTTGATGTTGATCAATATACCATGTGCTCCACATAAAGCCAAAGAGTAAGGAATGAATTACGGTAATATGTTCTAATAAATGAACAAATTCTTTAGTTCATTAATTCAACATGTCCTATTCGTTACACCTTCTTAATGCACGTTGAAGTATTGGACTGATGATAATGTATGTATTTAAAACGTCGTTTCCTATTCCAAGTTATTAAGTGAACCAACAATAATTATCACAAAGAATAATAAATCATGCAATACATAAAATTGTGTTCTCAGGCGCAAAGTTTTAAAACCAATCACCTTTTGGTACCAATGGGATCTGACTTTGGTTACAGAGATGCCTCGAGATGGTATGTGAATATGGACGCATTGATCAAGAAAGTTAATGCCATGGTAAGTCACCTATTAGTTATCTATACAAACAGTGCGTGTGAAGTACCCTGGGTGTTTCTGATGAGACAAAGCAAGAATAAGTCCTTCATTAAGTTCATTCTCAACGAAGTTACTTCAGACATTATTTTCTTATTAAATATTCTTTTCCTACATCCGGAGCAAGTAACATGTCAAGATATGATGGAAAAAGCTATGATTTGCGCTTTCTAATCCATGTCCTGGGGCTGCAAAATTTATCTTGTATTTAGTTAATTAATGAAAATTGTGCTTACAATTATACACTTATGAATCGACTTGATTTCAAATTGAAAAGTGTCATAAAATGATCTAAATAGAAGGGAATCATTCCGCACGTTTTATATCTATTTTGCACTATAGCAGGATGATTTGAGAGGTATGCGTCTGAACCTCCTATACTCCACGCCATCATGTTACACATACTACGCAAACAAAGCTAAAGAAGTGTTTCAAACTAAGACGGATGACTTTCATCCATATGGTATCCCTCCCGGCGTTTACTGGACTGGATATTTCACCACTAGAGGGGGCTTCAAAATGCACATCAGACAAGCTGGCCAGATTTTGCAGGTGAGTTCAAAATTTAAAGTCAGACTTGTGGTCTTCAGCAGATTCCACATCTCCAGGGCGCTAGTTCTATGTGAAATGTCCCCTGCACGTCCTGAACTGAACACTTTTTTGTCTTCTCGTAGCTGATTTTTTTTTCCGTTATACCATCTTTCAGGATTTATGTTCACGGGTTAATTAGTCTTCGGCTATTTCACACGCTCCTAGCAAATTCCTTATTAAAAATGTACGTAGATATTTAGAAGTGACAGACGCTCATAAATGAGTGCTCGCGTAGACAAAACAGAGTTGAACAGGAACCACACGATTACCAGTAAGGAACTGATGATAAGAACCAGATAAGTGCCAGTGAAACACGAGGTGAGAACATCACGTTGGCGTTTTGCTCTTAAACATTATGTAACCATCACTGCTGTTAGACTTGTCGCTGGGAGCATGTGCTAAAGTACTTCATGTCATATATTGCAGTGATGATTTATGTAGCATCTTATTTTACATGATGAGGTTGTACAACCTCACACAACCTCGTATGTCATGCAGTGATTCTGTCGTCTCAGAGAGTACTGGGAACCACACTGTGTTCAGTGAAGACAAGTCAAGAAAAATATGTGTACTTGGTTGGAATTTTAAGAAAATGAGCGTTCTTTTTCGTTTATTTTAATTTACTGGGAATTTTTATAAATCTTTTTTTTTCTCTCTTCATGCATCTTTCTTTCAATACCTACATGATAGCAGACATGTTTCTTGACTCTCATAATAATCATATACAATTTGTTTTAATTATTTCAGAGCTGTAAGCAGTTGTCTATATTTGCCAGATTGAACGATTCATTCGACACGGTCAACGCTCTCCGTAAGTTTCAATACGACTCAACATTGTGATTGAAAAGTCACTCCGTATTTTGTACATGTTTATAAATATCTTGTATCTACTGGATATACACGAAACAAATGTCAAAACACGGAGGAATAGCTATTGTTGATCAGAATCGACATCATTGCACTCCAGGCAAACCCATAGGTGCTCAGTCTCCCTCAGATAATGTCGAAGGGTATGAATGCTAATTGTTCCTGTTTCCCACTGGTTGTATACACGCCGGATGCATCCTCTCATACGTCCATCACTGAGGTCTTACGGTTGATGCCAAATTCCAGCAATCTTAACCTTGATGATTTATCGATTGCAATGTCATTTTCTAATACGAGATCAGTATCTCTAAGTTTTCCATTTCTAATACGCTTTCTATGGGTGCTCTTGAAGCTAGTCAGTCAGATCTTTCATTGTCGCGTACCTACATGACCAGGACAGTAGATCGACACCAGTTCCTGAAGATTCAAGAGATAACTGCTATTTGACTAATATATTTTATTGGTGACGTGTTTTTTACAATAAATTTTTTAAAAATTACCCTTTGCTACAGAGTACTTCTTGCCTTGACGAAGTCGTGAAGAGAAAGTTTCCGCCACCCAGTGCTCTGAGTGGAATTTCGAAGGAAGAACTATAAATACTATTTATGAACACGTGGAGTTAAGATTCTGTATATAAAAATGTCGCCACGATTCAGCAACTTTTAATGAGTCAAATGGACTGCATGATATTTTGAATGCTGGACAGTTTTGTTTCTAGTATAAGTAAATAATTAAGGGGCTGCAGTAAAACTGGTAAGGAATATAAGTTTATAAACTAATAAAACGGTATTTAATCAGTTTTACTAATAACAGTTCACATGAGACAAGGGACGTTTCGGGTTTTACCCTTCGTCAGCCACAAACAGGTGACAAAGACAAAAATTACATATAGGTACTACAAAACTATACGATGATGAGAAACAAACAACAAATGGGCGATCGTAAAATCTAAAAGAAAAGAAATACTGAAACAAGAAAGTAAATAATCCAACGAAACGAAAAAAAAGAAGAATAAACAAAACTGTGGAACTAGTTAAAGTTAGCTTAGCTCGATGCAAATAATCCGTGGAAGAAAGCGGTAGTCTCTTGTCACAGGATACGCAAGGAAGTGACGTGCGATAGCGACAAAACAAGAGATATAAAAAGATACGAAACGAACCAAAGCAAAAACACAAAAAAAAAAAAGGTAAAGGAACCCGTTACACGCCCATTTAGGCATATTGGGAATATGGTGTTAGGCCCATATTATCTTGACCGTCGGCACACTAGGGGTGATGTGGTCGGCATCACGCCGGCCGCCTTAACCTTCCCAGAGTAGCTCTGGTACCCATTTGGGGCTGGGTCGACCCAGGAGCCGTTTGTGGCCTAAAAATTTTTCCGCCTCATCTGGGGATCGAACCATAGACCACTGCGCTAGGAAGCCAGTGCACTAACCACTATGCAAAAACACAAAAAGATAGATCATAAAGACAACGAATAAAGAATGAAAAAGAGAAAAGCTACCAGAATTTATGCAAAATGATGTATATTTAAACCGCCGGGAGCTAGAACGCCCATTTTAAAAATAAGGCGGTTCTCCAACGAAAAGCTAGTCTTGTCATTACCGGCACATGAACGCAGGGCAGTGACATGTATATCGGAATTACCTGAATGGTCCGGTCTATTGAAATGAAGGGCCACCGGTAAATGTTTGTCCTGATAGATGTCATTCAAGTGCTCACGAAACCTGTCTGCCAAACGCCTACCAGTTTCACCAATATAGGTCATGCCACATCTCTTGCAGATGATAGCATAAATCAGGTTTCTGGATTCGCACGTAAAAGACTCTCTAATAATAAATATTCCTTTAGGAAAAGTGACTGTCATAGCTTGGAGTACAAACGGACAGGTCTTGCATATCCGGCGTTGGCACGGTTTAGCACCAAAGTAAGATGGGCTAGAATGTCGCAAGCGACTGTGTACAAGAATATCCCTAAAAATCCTATCCTTACGATAAGCTACCAAAGGTGTATCACGAAATAACTCTTTGGTATCAGGATCAGAGTTGAGAATAGGCAGATGTCGAAACAGAATTCTCTTTACCGCCAGGCAGTGAGGATGGAAAGTTAGAACCAGTTTGAGTCTGTCAGATTGGACAGAAGGTTTAGTAGTATCACACGCGTCACTCGTCAGACGGCACTCACTACTAAACCTTCTGTCCATTCTGACAGACTCAAACTGGTTCTAACTTTCCATCCTCACTGCCTGGCGGTAAAGAGAATTCTGTTTCGACATCTGCCTATTCTCAACTCTGATCCTGATACCAAAGAGTTATTTCGTGATACACCTTTGGTAGCTTATCGTAAGGATAGGATTTTTAGGCATATTCTTGTACACAGTCGCTTGCGACATTCTAGCCCATCTTACTTTGGTACTAAACCGTGCCAACGCCGGATATGCAAGACCTGTCCGTTTGTACTCCAAGCTATGACAGTCACTTTTCCTAAAGGAATATTTATTATTAGAGAGTCTTTTACGTGCGAATCCAGAAACCTGATTTATGCTATCATCTGCAAGAGATGTGGCATGACCTATATTGGTGAAACTGGTAGGCGTTTGGCAGACAGGTTTCGTGAGCACTTGAATGACATCTATCAGGACAAACATTTACCGGTGGCCCTTCATTTCAATAGACCGGACCATTCAGGTAATTCCGATATACATGTCACTGCCCTGCGTTCATGTGCCGGTAATGACAAGACTCGCTTTTCGTTGGAGAACCGCCTTATTTTTAAAATGGGCGTTCTAGCTCCCGGCGGTTTAAATATACAACATCATTTTGCATAAATTCTGGTAGCTTTTCTCTTTTTCATTCTTTATTCGTTGTCTTTATGATCTATCTTTTTGTGTTTTTGCTTTGGTTCGTTTCGTATCTTTTTATATCTCTTGTTTTGTCGCTATCGCACGTCACTTCCTTGCGTATCCTGTGACAAGAGACTACCGCTTTCTTCCACGGATTATTTGCATCGAGCTAAGCTAACTTTAACTAGTTCCACAGTTTTGTTTATTCTTCTTTTTTTCGTTTCGTTGGATTATTTACTTTCTTGTTTCAGTATTTCTTTTCTTTTAGATTTTACGATCGCCCATTTGTTGTTTGTTTCTCATCATCGTATAGTTTTGTAGTACCTATATGTAATTTTTGTCTTTGTCACCTGTTTGTGGCTGACGAAGGGTAAAACCCGAAACGTCCCTTGTCTCATGTGAACTGTTATTAGTAAAACTGATTAAATACCGTTTTATTAGTTTATAAACTTATACAGTTTTGTTTCTCTCTGCTCTCGTTATGCCAGAAGTGGATATTGTGTACAAAAGATTACACAAGACAAGTTCAGGCAGTACATGTCTGATCTGTGCAACAACAGCTTTCAGAAATACTACAGCACCTATCAAGGAGCGATGATTTGACAAATGTCTTAAAAAATAACTTGACATAACATTCAGGCTAGACACAATCTGAGTTGAATTATGATGAAAGCTTGTGAATGAAAGAACTTTATTTTCAAAGGGCTGAGAACTAGGCATGCAGACCCGTCTAACATTCTACACTTGCGCTCTTTCATCTTTTATACTGAATTCATTTTTTCTCATAGGCAGCTAAAATATTAATTTATGAAATGCAATGTTGTAAGAATAGAGTAACAAAGTATCTATTTATAATCAAGAAATAAAATATGTTGAAAAAGGTAAAAATCATAATTAAAACCTACATAAAATATACATCTAATTATGGCAAAACCTGAATCGGAAAGGCGTTTCTCTACAATGAAGGGTGCGAAACCTACTCATAGAACATGAAAAAAAAAAAAATTGTGAACTGATCTGTTGATGCTATCGACAGAGAATGAACTAATAAAATCCAATAGTGACTTCAACATCGAAGAAATTGATACTTTTGTAAGACTGAAGAGCAGGCGGCAATAGGCAGGTTATTTCCTCTTGAAAAAGACTCAGAAGCTAGTAAGAAAAATACACATGTTATAAAGTAAGATCTTCTCCATTTTGCAACTTTAGATCCAATTTTTCTATTGCCTTAGTTGTTTTCTCACTGTCTGCTTTCATGTCTTCTCCCTGTCTCCTACATCATGCATCTCCCATATCACTTGTTCAGATCATGAAAATCCCCTTATGTTTTACAGGGGATGCCCTGGCTGTCATGCAGCACCACGACGCCATCACGTAAGCTCACATTTTGTTGACATCCTCATTGAGGTTGGTTTATGACCGTCAGTGCAAGAGAGACAGAGATAGAGAAGGAAGAGGGGGGGAGGGGGGAGAGAAAGAGCGCGTTCTTAGTGTCATATAGAGCCAATTGCCACATCTTAAATCTATTTTAATATGTTGGTCATCAGGGGGACACAGACACGCTTAGTGCTACAAGATTACAACCGAGAGCTGAGCAAAGCAAAGGAAAATTGCCGGGTAAGAAAACCTACCATGTTTGTTGTTTTTGTTTAATTGCTGAGCTTCTCGCTCGTTTGCAGCCAATACCACATTAAAGACTCCTTGGTATTATCAACACTGTAGATCTAGGCTTTTCCTGTGGCTTTTCTACAATTCCGACACTTGTTGAGTTGAAGTCTTGAGATCCAGTTTATCCAGTTTGGCTGGCATTTAAAGGAATATTACATCTGGTCCCAAGCTAGGAGTGTCACATAATTTTTGGGTCGATTTCATGTCCTCTCCGGCCGTATTCAGTTACATTTGTTGTGCGTACTGATTACGTGAAATTTCCGTGGTCGGCATGTTTCTTTCTCTACTATCAAGCAGATATTAGCTATTTTCTAATCACCTTACACCCTTTTCAGTAATAATTTGTCTTGTCTATTTACCTGACCATCACTGCTGAGAGAGTAGACAGGTGATGCAATATTGACCGACAATCATGTTGGTAAAATTCTCGTGTACCAAACTTTGGACGAGCCGGATTAGCACGACGTACGCCCAGTCAGTTAATTTAGCGCTAATATGGCGATTGGGATTCCCTAACTACTGTCGCGAAGAGTCACAGCCCAGATGGTTACATGAGGGTCGGTGTTTGCACAAGGACGCAGAGATAAATTAACCGTCTGTGGACATATTGCAGACATGCACCTGGAAGACGGAATGAGGTAGTAGCATCCGGACGAAGTATTACGAAGATATTACTTGAGATAAACGTAAGAAGTTATTTGTAATCACTGACGAGAATAGTACGGAAATCTCACTTCCATATTTGGAAGACATGACCTTTGTATAAACACACATAAATTTCCTAGTGGAAATATTTTGAATTACCCCACCAAAACACACAGGTTTTTAAACGATTTGAGGGAATTAGAAACATAGGGAGAACAAAATTCCTGATTGGACCCTACCTAAATCGTAACAAAGTACTATAGGGGAAGCAAGTGTAATATAACCTTAAACTTTAGTCAATTTAGAACACTGTGAAAATTCACCTCGCGCCAAGAAGACAACCAGACCTTGCCAGAGTTAAGAATAGCAGCAGATTATATTTACCAGACCGGACTTTGTTAGTGCTTTTTGAGGACTTAAAAGCCCAGGAAAACTCTACCATTTTTAGCAAGGAAAACCGGAATCTGAGGAATCTGAAATACAAAATGAGGACTTATTGCTGACATAACAACACCCCAGACCACGTTTAAGAGACATCGTCAAGCTGCCAAACTATTTCTCTGAGCCAGCAGTCTGTGAGCCTAAAGATTGGCGTAAGTTCAAAATTTTAAATTCTATATTTTAGATTATTAACATGTACACTAATATGTATATATTGATATGTGAATATTAAAATGTGAAAATTGCTAGTGGATGTCCAAGTCATTTGAGGCTGGCAACCTCAGCATGTAGAATTTCATGAACCACCACTGCAAGGGCTGGTGACTGCTTTACGTGAGTTTCTTATAGAGAACCAAAAGCAGAGGTAGTCTCAAGTTCCATATGGAGCAGAGAGTGAATGATGAAAGAAATGATGTACATAATCTATATTATTAACATTTTCAACCAGTGTAGATGTAATTGTAAACATATTCAATCTATATTGTTAACATTTTCAAACATGTTAGATGTAAAGGGAAACATATTCAATTTATGTTATTAGCCTTTTCAACCAATGTAAAGTTAAATATACATCTTTTCAGTTTAAATGTAAAGAAAGTTTTCTGCTCAATGATATTAAGATTAATTCTCATCGAGGGTAAAGTTCTGAGATAGATGGGATGATGGAAATGAAAAGAGGGGGAGGAGGGGGGCACATGAGTGTGTGTCAGGAAAACACAATACTCAAGAGGGTATTTGTTCTCTTCTTTTGTGGCACTAGTTGGTGGTACCAGCTGAGGGGACTATCTCTGGAACAAGTGACGGTATAAGTGGCCTGAGGTCGACGCTAGACACCATCATCAGACGGGTCTTAGAGACGCCGGACCAGCTTGGTAGTTACTTCCTGACGCTTCTTGGAACGTTCTACTACTTTCAAACTTGACTAGTGGCGAGTGTGATCCAGTCATCTATCTGCAAAGACACAAATATCAGCTGGTGCAGAAACTCATTGGCAGCTAAGTAGAAACATAAAAACTGCCAAGTGAACTATCCAATTTTTACCGCCATAACATCACTCGATGATGACAACTTTTTCTATAAGGAATTATTTATTTTTACAACTGTTAAAACTTAATTGATTATTAAATTTGTTACTTGTATAAAGACAAATCTAAAGTTGATTTAATCATTTTGAATGTACTACAACCGTATGTCTCAGACCATTTCTTAAATACACTTAAACAGGGCTAAATAAAAGGAATTTCGCTGACAACTCAGCTGGGAGCTTGAACGAGCTATCGACGTTTTTGTTTTTTTTAATCGTACGCCCGCTAACACTCGAAGCGAAATCTCCGGTTAATATGTCTAACCTGAGACTGATTTTACGTGAGTATCTCTATTTTCCCTGTACAATGGCAGGTGTCCTCTCGCCATTCAGGCAGATACTCGCCGATTTCAGATGTACCCATTAGAGCTGGGTCGGCTCGGGAGCCGTTCAGGTTATTCCAGTCCCTGGTCGACGACACTCTTTCAAATGTTCTCGCCATGGCTGGAACCATGGTCACCCGATCGCCAACGCAGTGTGGTACCATTATACCAGCACGGCTCCTGATGTCGAATTATAAGAAAACCCTATCCTTCACAAAAGTTGACGGCAGATACTAAAGTTAACATTTGCTCAGCCTCATGCAGCATTGTTCTCGCTTTTCTGAATATCTTGTGAAGACTCCCTTGAGGTAGAAGCTATCATTATCCTTCTACCTGCAACTCTAACAAGAGTAATCTTGTGCGAAGGTAGACACCTATGAAGACCCACATTAGTTACTCTTGAGTTTTGGCCACTGTTGGACCACTACTGCAGGCTAAGGGGAGGCAACCCGTGACAAGGAGGAAGAAGTGTGTCGCACACTGTGCATTCCCCGCCATCCAAGTGGGCTCTCATGTATGCAGAGCTAAAATAATGTGCTCTGGTTCTGGGCTTTCCCAAGTAATTGTCATGTTCTATACAGAGCCACTTCTCAGCTCCCCCTGCCCATCATGAGCCCATAGTGAGATACTCCTGCATGCCTCCATCCAGGTAAAAAGCCAGAGTTAAGTCTGAGGCTCAAGTGACTCCTCCAAGCTTGGTGTGCAATGCTGGGTTCTCAACATCTTTCACCACAGAAGGAATCCCTTGAAGTGTGTGGATGATTTCAAAAGTCAGCGAGGGTGTAATTAGCCTCACAGACAAGTTCACTTTCACATTTGAATACTGTAGCATTGTGCTTAATTGGTGGTCAAATAAGGATGATGTTGCCACTTGTTTTTATGATTGTGGAAGATTATTGATATAGAGTATCGTGCAATTGATCTTTGCGAATGGTTTGGGTTGTCAAGAAAGTTATAGTTCATACATGGACTCCAACGACTGGTTAATTTGGGTCCACAATTATGGGCACATTTATTTACGTAAATAGACTTCCAAGTTCATGGCAATATAATTATATGCATCATATGAGTAAATTTGAAAGCTCCTACAGTCCTTCATAGAACGTCACATATCTGGAATATTTACTAGCGGTGCCATCATGGAATCACCGAAGTATCGAAAACCAGACATGGAGTTAATATAATAAAATTGCTCCTGCAATACTTCTCTGTAAATAAATCCTTCGAACTCAATTACTTCTGTTTGGCATCTTCATGAATATATGTGGCGACCTTCGTAAAACATATATAGCCACGTAGGATAAATAGATAATCTTCAATTCTCGGGAGCAACAGCTTCAACGTCCTCCTAGGACGGAATCTTACAATCAAAGGCCCCGGCTAACGGTTTGCATAAATTATCGCAATATAAGTGTTAAATACTGTTTCTATATATATACGGTTGAATGGTGTATAGATATGAAGATGTATTGCTCCTTGTTCACACTGACATCAACTATTTACAGGACCACAGTGTTAAGAGGTATGGTGGTCTGTGGAAGCTCCAATGTTAAAGACTTGTTGTTGGCCCCAGCGTTGCTCGTCAGAGTGGTTGTTAGGAAATAGGAATATCAACTCGACCTACGCAGTGGTGTGTAGACATAGAGTGAGAGTATAATACGCGAATGATGAAAGAGTTCGAAGAGTTGATAAATGTTCTTTTTCTCACTCATGTATGGCTGGAAGTCATCGACGCCAACTGCTGTGTACATTTTGTTACAGTTTAATTGGACATACACATTCGACAGCACGGATACAGTGACAAATCACAGGTTGGAATAATACATCATGGTACAATTGATAAATGGTCTTGCAATGATACATGGGCACTCGTTGCATAATAGCACCATGGAATGTCAGTAGACAAGCACTCAGTATTGCCCATATATATATCATCTGAGTTTACTGACAAAGCACGTCAGTCTATAAACAATATTCAAGATGGCTTCTAGACCTAACCTCGTCTAGCGAAGATTCCTTTAAATAATGTTCAGCACATATTTTTCATGTAATCATATTGAACCGCTAGTAATGGGTTCTCATCTGTAGCAGTGATCTCTGGACTCATCAAGCGATAGTACGGGGCATCCCTTTTCTCTTCTTGAAAGTCACAAAATATTTGGATACAAGATGACTGCTGTTGTGAGCTGTCACTCACTTTAGGATACAAACTGGAATCTGTATCAAAGTTAATCCTACATTCAATGTTCTCATTGCTCTGTAGATTCTATCATGATGCAATGGACTTCAACATACAATATGGTGCTGCTAGAAATGAATGACATCTTCATCTAGTTAAATATTCTCTCAGACGTATAAATCGTGCGTCTGCTTATCGAAAACGATGGCTTCGTAAGAGAGTTCATAAGAAGTGCTTTTGTTACCTTGGTATCAGAAATATGATTCTGCCATTCCTTGGCAATAAGAATAAACACTGGGGTAAAGCATACACGATAGGTCTAGACGACTATCACTTTCCCCTACACATATATCGATCACTTTTTCCGGCGACAAGCCGATACAGAAAACACGACAGCCCCCCATCATCAGGGCGAAGCCAAAACACACCCCTCTAGCCACACATTTGCTGAACAGCCTTTGACCTTTCTAGCGACAAAGAACATATAGTTCGACTTAGATATGTAAAGATATACAGATATAAGACAGACTCGTCCTACCTAGACAAACACTACACATAAATTCAGGCCATAGATATACTGAAGCAAGAACAATCTATTTCTACCCAAACAAAGAATAAATCGCAGTAAAACTGGATTCATCCGCGGAGTTCGATCGAAAGTGGCGAAACTCCTTTCAAGGGAAGTAACTCAATAATGACTTTTCCTTAAGCACTAAAAAGTATCTATTTTGTTTACAAAATATTTGCGAACATAACAAGCATACAAATGTATTATATTGCAGGATATCAAAGAGTGCACGTAACAGTCTTACCACACCTCCCGGGAAAAAAAAATGGAATTTTTTTTTTGAAATACATCTAGGAGCAACGTACAATAGGCTCACAACGCATGGGTAATGCGCATATGAAAATATCAGGAATAATTATAACGCCTAATATGAGGCTAAGTCGACTTATGAAGCGACTGGTGAGAATATATCTCATAATCTGAGAGAAATTGTTTCTCTACGAATAAATTTTTCCAGGAAGGTGTCATCAAAGTATAATACAATTCTGGCAATTACACAATGCCTAAAAAATTTCATACCATAATTTCGTATTAGATATCTTAAATTTATGATTTATGAAGAAAAATCATCAAAGCACAGCGGTGAATAAACATCAATGAACCGCTAAGTAGTGATACAATCATTATATTATTAAATTACAAATGTGTATCTATCTTGATATAGAAAGGAACTATTATAGACCTAGACATATTAAGAAGTCTAAGACCTAATAGTTATGTGGAATCATGTGGGCATCTTGACAGAATGTCTGCCATCACATTATCTGATCCACGAATAGCTCGCACAGAGAAATGAAAAGGTTGAAGAGCAATTGCATATCGAGTAGACCTCGAGCTCTTCAAATTCTTACTCTGTATAGCAGTAATAGCTTTTTGGTCGGTTTCTATTATGAAATGTGCGCCTAGAAGGAATCTTTGTAGTTTGGGAATTGACCAAACCATAGATAATAGCTCACGGTATAAAACCGAATAATTCCTTTCTGCCGCATTAAGTTTTCTGGAAATATACATTACAGGATGCAGAGTTCCAGAGTACTCTTGCATTAGTGCCGCTCCAATCCCAGTGGATGAAGCATCACTACGAAGAACAAATGTCTTATCTTTAGTAGGTAACACTAAAATAGGTGGTGTTGAAAACAATGTTTTAATCTTATCCAAAGAGGATTGGCATTCCTGGGACCAGTGGACCATATTAGGCGAACCTTTCTTTAAAAGTGTAGAAAGAGGTGCCATGATAGAGGATAGATTCTGAATGAATCTGCCATAAAATTGAATAAGACCTAACAGACTTCTCACCTGTTTTTTAGTCTTAGGGATAGAGATGTTAAGTATCTTACTAGTATTATGGTCCTCTGTCTTTAGGAAACCATGACCAACTCGGTGGCCTAGGAAAGAAATTTCGCTAAAACCAATATAGGCTTTAGAGGGTTTCGCTGTCAAGTTGTGCTCGCGCAAAGTAGACAGCAATTCATCTAACCCTGAATAGTGATCTTCCCAAGTATCGCTGAAAAGACAGATGTCGTCTAGATATGCAATGACATCTGACCGATAAGATAGGATTCGGCGCATCATGCGTACAAATGTAGCTGGTGCGTTCATAAGACCGAAAGGCATAAAATTCCATTGGAACAAACCTCTAGGTGTTGAAAAAAGCCGTGAGAGGTTTGGCGCGTTCAGATAAAGGAACTTGCCAATATCCTTTAGACAAATCAAGTTTAGTGAAAAAATTAGATTTGGAAAGACGAGTAAGTAGCTCTTCCAGTAAAGGCATAGGTTCAGCATCGAACTTCGTTACTTGATTCAATTTGCGATAGTCAACGCAAAGACGTATGTTATTGTCTTTTTTTCGAACAATAACCATCGGCGAAGAATATGCAGAGGTGGATGTTTCGATTATTTTCAAATCTATCATCTCATCCAACTCTTTCTCGACCTGTGCTTGAAAATGTATAGGGATAGGATAAGGTCTAACCCTAATAGGAGTATGGTCAGTTAGAACAATGTCATGTTCAATGACATGAGTTTGTCCAGGGATGTCAGTGAGTACATCCTGAAATGTTTGCAACATAGTTGAAACTTGTCGCTGTTCTCCTAGAGACAAATCAGGAGAGACAGTAACGTTCTTCCATGATTCACTAGAATGAAGTGGGATCATTGGAAGAGGGAGATTTACATCTGAAAAACTCGTTTCCTCATCCTGTATCACGGACAGTGATGAGTAATGACCATGTTGTACTGGAGAATCGTCCGTTGCTTGGAAAATGGGTTGTAAATAATCCGGACGTTCATGGAATTCAGTAAGCATATTGATGTGGAAGGTTTTATGCTTCCCATCAATATCGACAATATAGTCGACATCGGAAATTTTCGATATTATATCGTACGGACCTTTCCAAGAAATAAGTAGTCTGTTTTCCCTACAAGGTAGTAGTACAAATGCTTTGTCCCCAGGACAAAGTTGTCGTAAGCATCTCTTCTTATTGGCAAATTGCCTCGCCTTCTGTTTCGCAAATTCAGAAGAAGAAGTTGCTAATTTGCATGCTTCGATAATCTTTTGTCTCAACGCGATGACATATTCGTAGGATGACTTTGTGTCATCGTCAATATTGTCAACTGTTATGAGATCATGAAGCAACGACATAGGGCCGCGCGGTCGTGCCCCAAGGACAAGTTCAAAGGGAGAAAATCCTGTATGTTCATTGGGGACCTCTCTGTAAGCGAAGAGGGCCGCAGGTAAAACTCTGTCCCAGTCTTGAGGATGATCCTCAGTTACCTTCCCTAGTAAGTTTTTAAGTGTTCTATTAAGGCGTTCGACCATCCCGTTAGACATAGGATGGTAGATACTACTTAAAGATCTATCTATCTGCAGAGTAGACATTACTTGAGACATGGTATCTGATATTAGTTGGGTGCCATGGTCTGATAATATCTCTCCGGGGAAACCCAGACGAGAGAATATAAGCCAAAGAGCATCTGCAATATCAGCAGTAGTAATGCTCTTCAGAGGAATAGCCTCTGGCCAACGTGTGCACATATCAACACACGTCAAGATAAACTGATGTCCTCTGGCAGACTTGATCTTAAATGGACCAATAATGTCTATGGCCATTTTTTGAAACGGCCGAATAGGAATGTCTGCCGCCTGAATGGGTGCAGCATGGCGTGGACCTTTGGATTTAACTTCCTGACATACTTTACAAGATCGACAATAAATCCGTATGTCCTTGTTTACCAATGGCCAAAAGAAAGCCGCAAGAACTCTTGACTTAGTACGGGAAAAACCCATGTGTCCAGCACACTGAGAGTCGTGAGCGTGCTGCAAAATTTTAACTCTCAAATTCTTGGGAACCAGGATTTGAGAATGACTTGACGTAATGGAGTCTTGAACCATACGTACAAGTACGCCATTCTTCTTTGTAATCCAAGATTTACGACTTGTGTCTTTATTCGGATCACCTTTAGTTGCAAGAATGAAGAATTTCTTCAGAGTGGGATCATCTTCTTGCTGTTTTATAAACGAGTCACGAGAAATTACCAAGGGATCATCTTGGTTATGCTCTTCATTATCTTCAGTAGATGAAGTTTGAGGCATATTAAGAGCTTGAGCTCTAGTGACTACAGCGTTAGCAATCTGCATGTTTTGCTTTCCCAAGCGGAAATTTGTTGCGAAGTGCATTCTTTGACTCCATGAATGCGACCGATGATGAGGTCAGCGATCGGATTCGGAAGAAGACATGCGTGTACATCTCCTGTAAAGAAAGGAGTAGCAATCCTAATGATAGCAGTAGAGTATTTCTCTAATGTGCCGCCAAATGTTACACATTTGACTACTTGTCCAGTGGCACGGGAAGGATCTACGAGTGACTGCCTAACACCAATTGTGGTGCATCCAGAATCAAATAGCACGGAGACTGGATTGTTATTTACTAAACCCTTATGTAAGACAAGAGAACCTCTTCCATCATGCGCGACTGATGCAGGAAGAGCAGGAAGAGGATGGCCGCAGCTTAAAGTAGACACTGTGGTTGGCTCAAATAATGTTTTGCATTGGGAGCACTGAGATGCTCTCCCAAAATCAAAAGCGGAACATGCCATATTACCAGCGTCATTATTATCTTTACTCTGTTTATAGGCTCCATGAGACTCTTGCTGTGCAGAGTTTGCCTGAAAATGGGGTTTATGTCTTCTGTTTTGAGATCTACCTCGGTTATTATTACCTCTGTAGTTATTGTTACCTCTATTGTAACCCCTATTTGGGTTTGAGTCATAGTTCTCTTGGTTACCATTATCATATTCATTATAATGAGTATCTCTGTAATTATGATCTTGTTGACTCCAAGACGGATAACTCGGATAGTTTCTATAATTACTTCCTCTACGGAAATTCCTATAATTGTGACCACCCCTGTGTCGAGAGCTATCAGCTCGTCTCCAGTTCTTCGGCGAAGAACCCTGAAATGATTGGTTACCTTGGTTTTGATAACTATTATGGTTACCTTTTTTTTCAAATCTGTTTTGAGGTCCCTGAAATCTGTGTGAATAATTGGGATTGTATGGTGTTGCTGAAGCAACTGGCATACTCTCCTTAATCTTAGTGTTGCCAAAAGTCATGTCGGGGTGTGCAGTGACATATTGGGAACAATATTCTTCCATTTCCTTTAGTGATTTGGGTTTACGCTCATGTATAAATTCAAGCAATGGTTTGTTAACACATGACATAATCTTATCTCTGAGCAACAAATCCATAAGTCCTTCATAAGTTTTTTTCTGTTTTGGAAAGCTCAATCCAGCGATCGACTGTGAGACGTGCCTTTGCAATGAATTCTGAGAATTCTACACCTGTCTCAGGCACCATCGTCTTAAACAAAAGGCGATAGCCTTCCTCACTTAGCTGGTATTTTTTTTATCAAAGCCGCCCTAATGACATCATAATTATCCTTATCTGCTTCTCCTACAAGGCATAATCTAGTCAGAGATTCACCTTTCAAGTTTTCTGCTAATTGGTTAGCATATTGTGATTTATCCACATTATGAGTACGACAAGAACGTTCAAATCTATCCAGCCAGAATGTAATATCGTCACTGGACTGATTGAACGGTGGCACTTTAACCTTGTAAGTAGAAGGTTTACCATTACCACTAGATGCCTGATTAACATTACTCATACTTGTCAATTTTAATTTCTCTAACTCAAATTCATGTTCTCTTATTGCTTTTTTTTCTTCAGCTTCTCTGTATAGTCTTTTTTGTTCTGCAGCAGCTTCACTGTCTAATCTTTTTTGTTCTGCAGCAGCTTCATCTTTTCTTTTTTCTTTTTCCATTTCCATCTGGAATCTTTTTTCCTCAGTCTGTATCTGCAATTTCTTTAGTTCAGCAGCAGCAGTAGCTTCTAATTTTTTCTCTTCAGCTTCTCTTTGCAATTTTTTTTCTTCAGCTAGAGCTTTTCTTTCCTCTGCAGCAGCAGTTTTTCTTTCTTCTGCAGCTAATGCTTTGTCATATTGAGCAATTGCAAATTGTTCTAATTCCATACCAGTCTTATCAAGGGATTTCCCTTGTGCAATGAAGTATTCTAATGTAGACATGATGTCTAACAATAATACTAATTACCTGAAACAATAATAATACCACAAGTTCTTAATGACTTGATTAATCAGTATACTATCTCAATCTCAGTGGGTCACAAGCCTTAATAAGGTCTTGTATAATTTCTTGTATACCAGTAATAATAATAAAGTACTGTTTTATACCATAATCCAAGTGCAGTGCACAAGCAATAGTGTCTTATGAAATATACCTATATAACACATATGTCAACCAACAGCATACATAAAGCACAAATAAGACTGACAATATGAAAACATTTGCAGAAATCAACTAAATCAAATAAGGAAATCAATGAAAATAATCACCGAATCTGCAAGGAATAACAACACAAATGACGTCACAGTGTATATAAATATAAATTGTGTATACAACTAAATAACAGGAAAGGGGAGACCTACAAATACAAACAAATCGAACAAAACTAAAGAACAGAAAAATATTACAAAAATAATGATGGGTACAGGTCGTCACAGCTAACACAAATAGCAACTAGTTGTTGCAAGCAAATTTCCAATTAAGGAAATTGCACCTAAAGAAAACGCCCACAACGGTATTGAATCTATGACGTGGGATATTCTGTTGTGAGGACACCGCCCAACCTAAACACAACCCGCTGACATATAAACTAATATACTATACAAATAAATAACATATAACATATAATCATAAATGCATATATCACGTGTGTAATATATAAAGCACTGTGTTGCAGATAGGATGCTCAGTTATACATTAAATAATGAAATGTGTTGGAAAGAGTTTCAGTTCATAAATATAATGGCACAGTTTCTGAATAAACAAAGTAAACTGCCACTTTAATCAATACTAGATTTTTGATTTAATCTATTACAATGTTCAACAATATTAGTATCAGAAGGTCCAACGATGAAATTTACGCACTTATGTTCAACAATACTGCAACAATAGAACAGTTTATGGCCTTCAAAGTATCATCTCTGTACTGTGAAACTCTGTAATGTCTAAGCGTAAAAATGTCAACAACGCTGACCTAGATACTGCATTCACTTGATAGGTCACGTGACAAAGTGTTGATAAAGAGCAAACTAATACTGCAAGTGTGTCGTATCAGCCACAGGAAACGGTCTGGTATCGGTAGTCTGTTGACTTCTCAACTTCTGCGAGGTCAAACCCAGAAAGCTGGTCCACCAGTGTTAAATACTGTTTTTCTATATATATACGGTTGAATGGTGTATAGATATGAAGATGTATTGCTCCTTGTTCACACTGACATCAACTATTTACAGGACCACAGTGTTAAGAGGTATGGTGGTCTGTGGAAGCTCCAATGTTAAAGACTTGTTGTTGGCCCCAGCGTTGCTCGTCAGAGTGGTTGTTAGGAAATAGGAATATCAACTCGACCTACGCAGTGGTGTGTAGACATAGAGTGAGAGTATAATACGCGAATGATGAAAGAGTTCGAAGAGTTGATACATGTTCTTTTTCTCACTCATGTATGGCTGGAAGTCATCGACGCCAACTGCTGTGTACTTTTTGTTACAGTTTAATTGGACGTACACATTCGACAGCACGGATACAGTGACAAATCACAGGTTGGCATAATACATCATGGTACAATTGATAAATGGTCTTGCAATGATACATGGGCACTCGTTGCATAATAGCACAATGGAATGTCAGTAGACAAGCACTCAGTATTGCCCATATATATATCATCTGAGTTTACTGACAAAGCACGTCAGTCTATAAACAATATTCAAGATGGCTTCTAGACCTAACCTCGTCTAGCGAAGATTCCTTTAAATAATGTTCAGCACATATTTTTCATGTAATCATATTGAACCGCTAGTAATGGGTTCTCATCTGTAGCAGTGATCTCTGGACTCATCAAGCGATAGTACGGGGCATCCCTTTTCTCTTCTTGAAAGTCACAAAATATTTGGATACAAGATGGCTGCTGTCGTGAGCTGTCACTCACTTTAGGATACAAACTGGAATCTGTATCAAAGTTAATCCTACATTAAATGTTCTCATTGCTCTGTAGATTCTATCATGATGCAATGGACTTCAACATACAATATGGTGCTGCTAGAAATGAATGACATCTTCATCTAGTTAAATATTCCCTCAGACGTACAAATCGTGCGTCTGCTTATCGAAAACGATGGCTTCGTAAGAGAGTTCATAAGAAGTGCTTTTGTTACCTTGGTATCAGAAATATGATTCTGCCATTCCTTGGCAATAAGAATAAACACTGGGGTAAAGCATACACGATAGGTCTAGACGACTATCACTTTCCCCTACACATATATCGATCACTTTTTCCGGCGACAAGCCGATACAGAAAACACGACAGCCCCCCATCATCAGGGCGAAGCCAAAACACACCCCTCTAGCCACACATCCGCTGAACAGCCTTTGACCTTTCTAGCGACAAAGAACATATAGTTCGACTTAGATATGTAAAGATATACAGATATAAGACAGACTCGTCCTACCTAGACAAACACTACACATAAATTCAGGCCATAGATATACTGAAGCAAGAACAATCTATTTCTACCCAAACAAAGAATAAATCGCAGTAAAACTGGATTCATCCGCAGAGTTCGATCGAAAGTGGCGAAACTCCTTTCAAGGGAAGTAACTCAATAATGACTTTTCCTTAAGCACTAAAAAGTATCTATTTTGTTTACAAAATATTTGCGAACATAACAAGCATACAAATGTATTATATTGCAGGATATCAAAGAGTGCACGTAACAATAAGTTTATAAACTAATAAATACTTTTACAAATCATAATGAAAAGGATGCAACAAAAGCTAGAAACAGAAATAAACGAAGTACAGGCGGGTTTTCGACCAGGTAGAGGCACTAGAGATCATATATTCAACATGAGGATCATCATAGAAAAGTGTAGAGAATTCAACGTTGACCTACATACTTGTTTCATGGATTACACCAAAGCTTTCGATTGTGTACAACATCGGCAGTTATGGGCTATTATGAAAAATATGGGATTTCCAAACCACCTTATACAACTCATCGCACTGCTGTACCAAGAACAACAGGCAGCCGTAAGAATAGAGGGGGAAACATCAGAATGGTTTAAAGTACAGAAAGGAGTAAGACAAGGCTGCACCCTTTCCCTTTACCTGTTTAACATTTATGCCGAGAATATCATGAGAAACGTAAGAGATGACCAAGAACACACAGAGTTTGACTCATTTAACATCGGCGGGTACCAGATCCCGGAAATCAGAAATGCTGACGACACAGTCCTCCTATCGACCAACCCAGAAGGACTTGAACAATTACTTCTGTCCACCAAAAAACACAGCGATGCCCAGAATCTATACCTAAACACCAAGAAGACCAAAGTATTGACAACAGACAAAGTAAAGACCAAACCAGAAATTGAAATTGATAACGAAGAACTGGAAAGTGTCAATGAATTCGAATACTTAGGATCAATCATTAACAGCTCTGGCGACTGTGCAGTAGAAATTAAAAGAAGACTTGCAATTGCTTCACATAAACTAATACAGATGAAAAAACCTATGGCAAGGCACAAGCAAAGAAACAAAGTTACAACTGATCAGAGCATGTATATTCCCAGTAGCAACATACGGCTGCGAGACTTGGACACTCAATAAAACAGTTGCAAAAAAGATTACATCATTCGAAATGAAATGCTACAGAAGGATGTTGAGAATACCCTGGACAGAAAAAAAGACCAAGAGAGAAGTACTGCACTCACTAAACGTACAGGAACATTGGCTCCTAAATACCATCGCAATAAGGAAGCTGAAATTTTTCGGTCATATAAAAAGACATAATAGTCTGGAAAAAACAGTGATGGAAGGCACGGTCCCTGGAAAAAGGGGAAGGGGTCGACCTAGACGACGGTGGACCCAGGACATCACAGAGAGTCTGAACTTGTCTTTGGCTGATGCAGGTCGACTTGCCCAAAATCGTGATGCGTTCAGAGCAGCTGTAATGGAGACAACGTTCTGGAAAGAATACGTCACATGATGATGAAACTAATAAAACGGTATTGATTCAGTTTTACAAATAACAGTTCACATGAGACAAGGGACGTTTCGGGTTTTACCCTTCGTCAGCCACAAACAGGTGACAAAGACATAAATTACATATAGGTACTACAAAATTATACGATGATGAGAAATATACAACAAATGGGTGACACAAGCAGATGGTGTCACGTAGACAGTGACTTAATTTATTTTTCCATCTCGTCTCAATGTTATTACTCTTTAATGTTCTGTTTTCCTGGACATTTTGTTTCTCTTTGCTTTGCTACCTGTGTGGCCCAATTGTTTTCTCCTTCTCAAACCCCACCCGAGGTTGTTTACGTTCGAGCCTGCAGCGGTCAGCGAACGATAATGTTACGTCAGCACACCTGGCCGGATCAGAAGAACGTCTGTTACGCTTAAAGTATTAGAACGAGCCAAAGACGGTTTCTGTGAAAGAAACGGTTCGTTAGCGGCGGGTACCCTCTGCGGTCGGTAAACAGGTTCTGATCTTCGATTCAAGGGGGAGATAACAATCGCGGTCAGTCTCTGTGTTTGGCCTTCAGAACGCAGTTAGAGCTCTCATAATATTATGCATCGCCGTCCAGGGGAATTTCTCTGGTCGCTTTAAAACGTTTGATCACGAGCGGCTAGTACCCTTTGAGGCCTGGGTAACGAGTTTGATCTGTTTCAGGGGGAGATAACAATCGCGGTTAGTCTCCGGGTTTTGCCCCTTAAGAACGCAAGAGCCCTCATAATATTATGCATTTCTCTACCTGTGAGAATTTTCTTGCGGTTGTTGACTTCTGATGTCTCTAGAATAACCTTTGTATTACTCTCTTGATTACGCATTACGCCGATACCTCTGAAGAAATATGCAGGCCAGGTGTCTGGGGGGGGGGGGGGGGAGGGGGCGTCCTTGTAATCTATAAGAGTAGACGGGTTTAATAGGACAAAGACATTCGTGAATATTCCTGGCCCGTAGATGACCATCATGAGATAAGGCAAACTTTAACACAGTACTAGAATGTGTTTGCCTATGTTCTAGTCATTTTCTGGGTGAGTTGACATATCTTATAATTATTATATTATATTCATGTTAGCTTTTTATATATATCTATTAGGAAAGTGAATTCATTTTTGAGGATTTCTCCTAGTAATTTAGTTCAGTGATAAGATTACACTGCCTGCGGCCTTAATTAAGTGGTGCTAAAACTGTTACGGTTTATCATGGGTTAAATGTTAAACTTACAATAACAGATATTAGGCGTAGAATCAGTCCACAGATGCTTATCATGGGTTAAGAATAGGCTAAATTAACTGTCATTTCTGTAAGATAATGTCAGGTGTGGATTGTTCACTTAAAACTGAATAGTGAGATGCAGGTAATAATTCTGGATTATAGGAGATAGTCACTGATTCCTTTTTGATAGATATTTCTAGTGGCAAGGGAGGATCATTTTATGCTTACTTGTGTGGCTAGGCACTAGTCTATAACTTTCACTGAAAGCAGTCACCAGGCATAGATATAATTATATCTTATGATTTAGCCACAACTGTATTATTATAGCAAGAACATTGCCTTTTCTATGTACTCATTTTGTGGAATGCTAATATATTTCCCCAAGGGGACATACGATTTATTTGTGTAATGTCAAATGCTGTAATCTGTTTATGTAAATTCATTTAATGTTGTAAGATGAATAAGCATATTCATTTAACTGTAACTACAGGTTAGGTTTCCTGTATGTTGAGATTGAGAGAAGAGGAGGAGATTTTGCTGTCAGAACATTTAATGACAGTTACCTGGGTGTGCAAAAGATATTAAGCCTATGCGGGCACATGCTATAATTGATAGAAGGGAAGGAGCGGAGCATGACTAGGTTATAAAACATTAGATTGATTTTGTCGTTGCTTGAAGTTAAAAGGTGTCTCTTTTGGGTCTCAGTTTCAGGGAGACCGAATCGCTAGAGCAGACTCCAGTCAGGCGAAGAAAGTCATATACTCTTCGATCTAGAGGGTTTCTGTATACATCTAGTAACGAATCGTCAACTCCGTTCCTGAATCAAAACCCCTTTTTGTCAACGCCAAGTTAAGCTCACGCAGTGCAACGGAGCCAACGCTAAATCTGGAATCACCAAATGCAGTAGTAGTTCCCTACTCGCCTATTGGATTACCAGCCAGAGCATTGCCGCTTCCAGAATATCAAAACCGCCCTGCACGTCTATAGCAGAATCTGATATCACCCGACTTCGTTTGTGCCTAAACGGGGCACTCAGCAAACCACAGCCAAACCAGTTTAAACAGGATTTACAGCCAAGCAGAGCCTAGCGCCGGATAAGCGCGCCTGGGACTCTTTGTCCTCAAGTGACTTCTTCGGGTGTATTTTCTGGATACTTAAAACCTCGCACGTATGAGCAGCCATCTATGGACAGAGTTCCAGCCCCCCCTCACGCAAGTAGCGGTCACCACCGTATAGCACCTATAAGGAAAGTTGGGTATTTCACTTCATTCATCTTGAAGGATAGTTATCCGTAAGACACTTTCTGGAGCTAGCACCTTTGTTCCCACGAAAAAGCGGACAGGCTGTCGCTCAGTTCGTTTATTTGGTCAGCAGGAGATAAACAACGTCTTCCAGTGTTCCCTCGCGCAATTAGGGGTCACCAACGTTTAGCCCGACAAGGAAAGTTCGGTATTTCACTTCAGTCATTTTGAAGGATATTTATCGGTAAGACACTTTCTGGAGCTAGCGCCTTTGGTCCCCGAAAACGGACCCTCTGTCGGACAGCTTAGTTATTTTCTCCGCGTTCTACAGGTTTTATGAGTGTTGGTGGTGTGTGTGTTTGCGGGTGTGTATTTGCATTATTGGTGGTTATTGATGATTATTTATGACTATTGATGAATATTTTGATTATTGATGTAATTTATGCTGTGTATGATGATATGCATTAATTCCATGCTTTTCTTCTTTCATAAAGTTTACACATTTATTAATGCGCTGTTCCCGACCCTTTTCATCCATAATTAAACTTGTTTAGCTCTTTACTATAATCTCTATGTTTGATAAGAGAAAAGAGTGAGAGCAGGAGATGCTTAGACAGTGAAAAGTGAGTTGAGGCTTGGAGAGAGAGATCATTTTTTGGTAAATCTTCTTCCAGGTTGTCTCAAGTCCATCTCCTATTTACACCTTTCTATGTGTGTAATCTATAACTCTGCCAGTCCACTATCCCTTGTCGATTTCACTACTATTGTCCAACTCGACAAATACTCTACACTTTACTCAACCACGACAATTAATGGGAGCCCGTCCGAGATTCTAGAACCCATCTAGTACGACATTTAATATGTGCTCGATCCGAGGATGAATCTCTCACAAGATTCTATCTTGATTTATAGAGTTTAGTGTTCTGCAGATTATAGGAATTTCTTTCCCCCTAGACATATCGAACTATTTCTTTTGGGTGGAAGTCGGAACAGCGTTTTTTTCTCCACAGCAATCATAAATATTAAGTTACATTTATTGTTCATGCTACACATGAGACAGCTGGTAAAGGTTGATGGTATCACTGCTAAGTTTTGGTTGACAAATCTGACGACTATTGTAATAAAAGTCAGAAAATTTTTTTTTTTAAGGGTTAATATTTTTTCAGGAGTAGCTCTTTAATCTGAGATAAGAAGCTACAGATAGTCAGTTACTAGCTTGCATCTGTACCAAGGGAGGGTGTTCATTCGGATGATAGTAACCAATCCTCTCAATAGCTTAGTACTGACAGAACTGGGGTGAAGTGATAGTAATAAGTTTTACATCACTTACATTTTTTGGAGTTTTTTTGGGGTTTTTGCTTGTCGATCAGAGTAGCTACAAACTTTCTTGTTTTTAAAGTTCCCAGGCTAGCCTAGATTTTATTGACTATTAAGTTAATCAGCACCTAGTGGACTAGGTAACTAAGATCTCTAGGTTCTATTCTTCTATAGTGTTTGCTCACCCTGATATAATGGCCGATCTAGATAAAGTGCATAGGATTGCCTTCGAGGTAGCTAAGTACATGGAGTACCAGGATAGCGAAATCCAGCCCTTTCTAGAATTTGCAGTAAGCCTGCAGGATCAATACGAGGTAGACAATTGGTTTGACAGCCGTTTAATCTTGGCATGGTCCTGTAAACAAACTGGGGAGAGTGAAGCATTCACCCGACAGTATGTAGAAGAAGTGATAGAAGATGAGAAGCAAAGGGAAAAGCAAAGACAAGAACGGGACAAGCAATTGGAAATAGAGCGCCAAGAAAGGGACAGAGAAAGCCAAGAAAGGAGCAGGCTACACCAAATCAGAATGAATGAACTGGATAGCCAAATTCGGAGGATGGAAACAGATACTAAATGTAGTCACTTTAGTTCCCCTTCTACTGTGCCCTTAACGGTCAACGCCCCTGCAAACCTTGCGCCCATGAAAGATATCTTGCCTGAAAAAACCGAACCCGAACTCCAGAAAATTGACTTTCCTTTGGACTTGGATCCGAAGCCCGAACAAGGAAAGAATTTACGTCGGGATAGCAGACCTAAGGCCACGGGGAAAATTACGCAACGTTCCCAGTCGTGGAAACTGCACAAAGGTGAGAGAGGTGCTAACAAGCATTGTAATACGGATTGTTCCCGTCTGGCAAGCGGCGAACCCCGAGCCTCTCACGCTCCAGACCGAGCAGCACCTAACCGACACGTGACGTCGAGAAAAGGGAGCCACACCCTATCACGTTATATTTCGCTAGATTCCCGGCCGGACAGCGAAAAACCATATGTAGAGGCGTATCCCTCCAACTCAACGATCGTAGAAAGGAGGTGCCGCTCCTCTAATCACCCTGAGCGGAAAAGGTGCAAGAATAAGTCGCCTGCTAAAAGGGGTAAACTTTCCAAACCGTTCCAAGGAACTTTGGAAAAACACACCGAGAGTTTTTTCTCGGGCACTTCGCGATCTAACGGGATCTCAAACCGTCCAGTCTTTTGCATGCAGTCTGCGGGGCCTGTCAACCAGGAAGTGGATCTCGCATTGCAGGACAAAGTTCAACTGACGCCAGTAACTTCCTCAGGGGAGGGCAAAGTTGACGTTTATGGTGGACACAGCGTTCCAGGCGAAGGGATCCCTGGTATTCCATTTGAGTCTCTCACACTTCTCAGGGCAGAAGACAGTGAGAAAAGCTGCCTTACTACTGTACAAGGAGCCATTGTTGAGAGCCTTGGCTCACGTCATGCTAGTATCGGTAAAGCGACTCAACAAACTCTGCAACTCGCAGATATTACCTATCTTTCTCCAAGGATAGAAGCTACGGAGATCTGTTATGATTTAGTAGAACCCCAGAATGCGATCGATTACTCTCTGCTTCAGACAGCTGAGTTCTCCCATTCAAATCGCATTATTCCAGTGGTCTCAACCCCACTGATGGACAGCAAAGTAGTCGGCTCCGCCAGGCCATTACAGAGCAACTTGATCATTTCCGTTGACCAAGCCAGAGTTGTGACTGGCAAGGCAAGGAATGCTCCAGACCCACCTTTAGACGGCACAGGTCTGAAGATTGATCAATGCTCCCACCGAAACAGGGGAGTAGGTGTGGAGAGGCAGAAGAAAAATGCTAGCATTTCTTCGGCCGACGAACGGCTTTATTTGCCAACTAAGGTTACACGCGCGCGAAAAATCCCGATAGACTGCAGCTATAGAGGGTTATTCAAGTCCACGCCCGTGGCAGGTAAACCCATAACGGAATGTAAACAGCCCGAGCCCATCAATGATTACACTGCACATAACAGGCGGATTACCTACGCAGTGGCCAGTGAGTTCAGGCGGGGCCGAAAACCACATCAGGTGCGGATAATTTTCCAGACCATAAACAGGCACAGCGAATTGCGGAAGCAAGGTCAAGTTCACACGGAAACGAAAGGCATCAGTGCCGACTGGCCTCGCAATATCCCATTCGCTGAACGTCTATTAGACAGAGGGAAGAAAAGAAATGAACTCGGAGCTAGTCATACAGACAGAAATTGGAAACGTATTTGGTTTATGAGTATAGGATGTTCCAATGACAGGTAACGGACGTCGATGGAAAAGATAAATTACTGTCATTTAGTCCGTGTTTCACGCACTTTAAAAAAGGGGGCAACTTGTCACGTAGACAGTGACTTAATTTATTTTTCCATCTCGTCTCAATGTTATTACTCTTTAATGTTCTGTTTTCCTGGACATTTTGTTTCTCTTTGCTTTGCTACCTGTGTGGCCCAATTGTTTTCTCCTTCTCAAACCCCACCCGAGGTTGTTTACGTTCGAGCCTGCAGCGGTGATACTAAAGTTATTTTGCCATCACTGATACAACTATGTTTGAAGTTACTACTGATACGTCTGTTATTGGTCAACCATTGATAATTACTCATTTAATAGTTTAATGGCTATTTATGGTCATGCGTTACTATAATCACGCCTACTGTTCTCCTACCGTGTTAAATGTTGTAGTGAGTGTGCGTGGTGCATTCACACGCCACAGATACACACATCAGAGGCATGGAATGGTGTAACGGCAGGTGTACTGTTAATAACGTTTATTTACACCACAACACGTTCATGAAATACACAGAATACACAGTCACAATTAAGTACAAGTCATAGCAATACAATAATACAGTACTCCAGTCACATCTCCACTTCTCATAATCATTAGCGCCATATAATCTTACTACTGGATCCTCTCAGCAACGGTCGGCATCCCCGTGCTAATGTAATAAACAATTTCCTCCTCAAATATGCTTCATCAAAGACGCTCTCAACCTTGGCGCTTTAATGTATGTGTGGATCCTCTCAATGATAACGATGGCCTCTCAAATATGCTTCATCAAAGACGCTCTCAACCTTGGCGCTTTAATGTATGTGTGGATCCTCTCAATGATAACGATGGCCTCTCAAATATGCTTCATCAAAGACGCTCTCAACCTTGGCGCTTTAATTTAAATAATAAATGGCCTCTCCAACGATGCTTCCAACATCAGCATCACAATAAACGGACAATGGATCCCTTTTCCCAGCAACGGTTTATCCTCGCCGTGCTGACAATAATAAATTCCTCAAATATGCCTCATCAAAGACGCTCTCAACCTTGGCGCTTTAATGTATGTGTGGATCCTCTCAATGATAACGATTGCCTCCTCAAATATCATAGATCCGGTTAGCCAACGGACATCATCCTCGCCGTGCTAACTACATCAATGGTGAATACTTTCGGCAATTTCTCGCAAGACTGCACTCCCTGGCAATCTGCAGTAATCTCGCCTTCACTCATCTTGACATTTATATATTCAAACAAATGTCCTGGATCCTTACCTCATCAAAAATACTCACAAACACAATTCTCCAATAAATTCAGAAATTATAGGCCTACACAAATAATGGCCTCAAACTTTTGCACTGCGCAGGCATACTCGAAACACACACTGTAGGACCGACCTCTCCCGTCAGTACCCAAACCAGAATGCAATTAGTTCACACACTAGACCCGCCAAAAAAAGACACGAGACTCGGTTGTTTAAAAAACACAACTCAGTCTCGATAATTGCATGGGCTAGTCACACGAGCTTACTCACAGCTCAAGACAGTTCAGAGAAAAAAAACATCTCCGCGATTTGAACTGACCAGTGTTCGCCACTTGGAAACTTCTCGATCACACGAGGGAATTCCCCTAATACAATTTTAACTTAACATCAGCTTAACCAAGCAACGTAACTCGTAATCGAATCTATTTGCTTAACATTTTCAAGATCACCTCCCCTTTGATAATATTTACTCTGTAACAGTTGCCACACCGCCCGGGAAAAAAATGATTTATCATTTTTTTGTTGAAAATTTAAGTTCCAAAAATTTAGAAATAAATGAAGTTATATTATATGGCTACCAAAAAATATGTATCTATCCAAAAAATGTACCTATCAAAAAATGTACATCCACCCGAAATATCAGCAATAAATGTAATATTACAACTAAAACATCAAACATAATCAATCAAATATCCCAATGATTGTTACCGATGTAAATTACAACAAAAGCATCAATCATAATACAAGCATACCAAAATTAATCTTAATAGAACACTAAGCTAAGTACATTTAGTACAAGTAACAACCAATAGAAAGTGAAAGAACAAGATCAAACAACAGAAGAATGATCTGTAGTAAAGGAAAGTAAGAAATCGGAAAATGAGAAACAATTAACAATACCACATAATAATCAATAAGTAAAACGATTTCATGAAAAATAAATACAAATTTATCAAAATACAGTTACATTATACTAAGTTATATAATTAACTCAAGAATACAACGAATGAAAGTATAAGTATTGAAAGAAGAAGAAGTATACAAGTAGAACGAAGAGAAACGAAGATGTGATACAGAAATATAAACAAGATATGAACACATATCGGAAAGACAACAAAAGATAGAATGAAATGAAGGATAGTCAACAAAGACGAATGGAAAGCAAAGGTATGAACGCATAGAAAGTCAATTACAATGCATACTAATAAATGTTTAGATCAAACAATATCTTACTAAAAAATTAAATACAAACATGATTACAAGGCACAAAACAAAATGTCAAAGTATATCCATACTAACATCACAAAAGAATAATTCATAACTAACCAAAGTCTAATAAGTAATTTAACTAAATTACAAAAGTTATACTTAACTGAAAATAAATTATAAACCTTACACAAACAAATAATAGCATTTGCGGTAACTAAGTTTTGACCTAACGCACAATCAACCGCTAAATAATAAAAATACATCATAATATCAAATAAGACAAACTTCCAAAGAAGTAATATCGCTTTCAATCATAGGGCACACAAAAATAAATTACAATGCCAAAAAACAATTTTAAAAAAAAAAAAATTACCATACAAAATATTTTAGAACGATAAGTTATCAAAAAAATAAAATTATTATTTAAGTAATTCTAAGTCATAACTAATAAACTAACAATGAAATTAACTTTTAACAAAATGAGAGAAGTATAAAATATCTTATCTCTAGACAAACACTTAAATCAAAACATGTAAGTTTTTCTTTTTTTTTCAAAACAAACATCACCAAAAAAAAAAAACGTAAGAAAATTACAATGTCATCTGTATATCAACTTTCCAACATACAAATATAACATAATGTTACAACAATCTGTCCATTTTTTAACAAATAAAAGTATCAGATGTGTCTATCAATTTTACAAAAAAGTTCAATTTAATTTATAAGTTAATTCTGACTAACAATAGCGTTGAGCTTCAGTGTTATTTAACTATAAATTTATATCTTACTCAGCCTAGTATAAATCTAAAATTTAATGGAACAATAGGATATGAAAAAAATCCTATAAAAATATCTTCAAAGTTTTTATCAAAAAATATTTATCAAATTAATCTGCTGCAAAAATGTTTAAAAAAATCTTATTATTTAAATTCTAAGTACTATGTTCTGACAAGATCAATGTTTCTAACAATTCAAATACACAATTATTTCTGATACTGCAAGATAATTCTACAAAATCATATTACACAACATAACAATAAATCCACATAATTATCCTAACAATTACAGCTACAACCCGAAAAATATACAGAAAAATGAGCACAGGTTTGACACCGCTCACTGCATTTATCAAAAATTACCCACAAATTATTACCAACACATATGTTACACACAATCAAAACAGAATAATATACAATTGCATAAAAAATTGAACTGGTACATTCGAAACAGTCATATATGTTCCACAAAAAATATATATTAAGCAATCAAATGATTCATCGAAATAAACATCATAATGTTTCAAAGAAATTACACATATTTTAATAGAACATCATATGATATATTATACACAGACTACAATAACATGTACTATTCTAACAAATAAATCAGCTGTAAAAAAAAAATATATCCCGACAATCCGTCATTAATTCTTGATCCTCCAAAAGTGACTCGTCAGATGTATAGCGAGACGCTAATAGGTTCTGCTTGATAAATAATCCACATTCTTCACGAATAATGTCAACAAGTGCGCCAGCTCATCACAACGTCGCACGCTACGAGACAATACAAATGAAAATTTCTATTAATCATCTGTTAGATCTAATAAGGAAAAACGGAAAATCAACTTCCACATTTACCTATTTCTTGGGGTGGAGTAGAGTCTTGGCCCCTTTTCACACACCTCAACAAGTCCTCCTTAAACGATGTAAACATCACAGAAGGCTTAGCGATCACTTGACCGTAACGAAAGTTCATCCTTGTTGTAGCCTGAAAAAAAATTACTACGTTCACAAGAACGAGATGACCTTTCGACACCACTAGTGTGACAATCAATAGTGTTATTACTTTGCTTTTTAACAACCTTGCTCTCATGTGGAGTACAGCTAACCTGGTTACAATTTCTATAATTACTGTTAAGAACATTGTTATTTGTTCTATTGACACAGTTGTACTGTTTCACATCCCAGTTAGCATAATTACGATTAGCATTTTCTCCTGGATAAAAATATCTACCAGATGGAAATGGCTTTTTATCAACAAATTTATTACCAAATTGACAAACTCTCACATAATTATTTCCATTATAATTTCTAATACTCTTAGAATCACGATGTTGTGATCTGTCAAATTGTTTCTTGTTTTTAGGCAAAGAAACATTACTATATGAAGAACTCCCTTGGTACATTTTAACCTCAGGGTTATATCTCCTATCAAAAGTATTTTTTTCCTTGTTTGTGGCAGTGTGTTTTAGAAATGGGTCACACTGACTTGACTGGGTATGACCGAAAGATTTAACCATATCTTTATCGTTTTTCACAAAATATGTTTCCTTCCTGGAATAAGTAGTTCTATCTTTTTTTCCATCAGGGTTCTCACTTAATACCTTGTTTGTTTTTTAACAACTTGAATTGAAATTTATTATTAATTCTTTTGTTATCCACAGGACTGTCTAACACTGTAGATTTTCCTTTGCTAGCTTGCCGCCAGGAACCAATATCGCAAGAATTATCGGCATTGCGTTGAAAGTTATATTTCCCTCGGAAAGATTTCTGTCCACCAATCTTCACTTTAGAGTCCGCTTTATGTCTTTCACTGTCAACACTGACAGAAGACCACCTTTTTTTCTTTAAGAGAATGTCAAGTAGACCATCCAATCTCACTCTGGCTTCTGAAATTTGAATATCTCTAAGTGAAATATCTGCACCTAATTTATTGTTTAACCTCTCAACTCTTAAAACCTTGCAGCTTTCCTCTGCTAGCAAATTTTTAATCTTAGCGACCTTCTCTCTCTCGGCCGTTAATTCTAACAATGTCTCTGTCTCATACTGCTCTTTATTTGACCTCAACTGAGTCAACTCCAGCTGTAGAGACTGAATCTTAATATCATCATTGTCATTATACATAATCTCATCATTCTTCTTAAGGGGTACAATATTCATGTCCTTAATTTGATCACTGAGAATCATCTTATCATTCATCACCTCATGAAGCATTTCTATATAAGTTTGCTCATGTTCATTACTCTCAATTTTCAATTTCTCATACATCTCTCTCTCCTTTCTTGAAGTTCCTGAGTTAGGTTTCTAACTTCACTATTGTTATCCTTAATCTGAGTTTCTAACTCTTTGATTTTAGACAATGCTACACTCAATGCTGTTTGAGTACTAGCAAGTTCTGAGTTTGATTTGACTAAATCATCTGTAAGTTTAGAGGATTTTTCATGTAACTCACTTACTTCAGCAGTACATTCTATGACACTTTCCCTTTGCTCTAGGGTACTCTGTTTTATATCCAATTGCTTCTTCTCTTCTAGCATCCTTTTCTCATACCTCTCATCAGCTTCATGAATTAGCTTTTCATATATCAATCTATTTATTTCAGACTCAGTCAGCTCACGGTCTCCAAATCCTAATAGTTCACGGTATTTTTTTTTCGTCAGGATCTATATAATAGTCCATAGTGACTTACTTACTTAGACAACTATATATGTATTAATTAAACTTTCACCTCACCAAGCCAATTATCTTTTTAAGAAATTACAATTATTTCTTACTTACTGTACACCAACTTCTGTTATAGTACCTATATATAACATACATTATCTATGCATCAACATATTCTTCATCAATCGATATAATTATCGAAACACAATGACAATTATCAACAGAATAAGTGATGGATAGTATAGGCAGACTTGCTGAAATGCAGAAAAGTGGCACAATCTACACAGAACAAAATTACTTATCTTAATAATACTTCTGTCCCTTCCGCCGACACACCAGATATCACAAAGTTCTGCAGATAAAACCGTTCTAGCGCAGAAAGGTACACAAACTAGATTTTCTTCTCTTCAGGTTCTTGCAAAAGTGTAGAATGCGCTCAACACAGCATCAGCACGTACAGCATACTGGAAACGCTGCACAGCAAGCTCTGTAACTGTTGACTTGAAACAATCTGCAAACGACTCCTCAAAAAACACTTCACATTTAGTTAAACTTGACTGTCTACCAACAACATGTCAACTTCCCATTATAATGTTCCACCGTGTTGGACACAGTAAACCAATTAGGTCGAGGACTATGGAGCAATGTGAGGATACATAAGCCACGCCTACACAAGGCTTTCCTATCACGCTAACTCCGTGGGTTACATTCCGTTAAATAAACTGGCCCACCACTGTAAAGATTTGAAGTTGATTCTTTATCATTATAATATTAGCACTGACTGACTGATCTTAGAGATTGAATAAATGGTGATGGGTGTTACCTCAATGGTTACACTGTTCATACGCCCACACAGAGCAGAACAGTAATTCTTATATTACGCGAATGTCAAAATATCAAGTTCTGTGCTACTAACATACCACTGCTACACACGCGATACTGTTAGTGAATTCAATCTGTTTGTTGACCTAAATTTCCGCCACCCAGGCTATTTATGCGAATGCGTAGGGGTAAGCTCCTTCTAAACTGAAAACCACCACTGATACTAAAGTTATTTTGCCATCACTGATACAACTATGTTTGAAGTTACTACTGATACGTCTGTTATTGGTCAACCATTGATAATTACTCATTTAATAGTTTAATGGCTATTTATGGTCATGCGTTACTATAATCACGCCTACTGTTCTCCTACCGTGTTAAATGTTGTAGTGAGTGTGCGTGGTGCATTCACACGCCACAGATACACACATCAGAGGCATGGAATGGTGTAACGGCAGGTGTACTGTTAATAACGTTTATTTACACCACAACACGTTCATGAAATACACAGAATACACAGTCACAATTAAGTACAAGTCATAGCAATACAATAATACAGTACTCCAGTCACATCTCCACTTCTCATAATCATTAGCGCCATATAATCTTACTACTGGATCCTCTCAGCAACGGTCGGCATCCCCGTGCTAATGTAATAAATAATTTCCTCCTCAAATATGCTTCATCAAAGACGCTCTCAACCTTGGCGCTTTAATGTATGTGTAGATCCTCTCAATGATAACGATGGCCTCTCAAATATGCTTCATCAAAGACGCTCTCAACCTTGGCGCTTTAATGTATGTGTGGATCCTCTCAATGATAACGATGGCCTCTCAAATATGCTTCATCAAAGACGCTCTCAACCTTGGCGCTTTAATTTAAATAATAAATGGCCTCTCCAACGATGCTTCCAACATCAGCATCACAATAAACGGACAATGGATCCCTTTTCCCAGCAACGGTTTATCCTCGCCGTGCTGACAATAATAAATTCCTCAAATATGCCTCATCAAAGACGCTCTCAACCTTGGCGCTTTAATGTATGTGTGGATCCTCTCAATGATAACGATTGCCTCCTCAAATATCATAGATCCGGTTAGCCAACGGACATCATCCTCGCCGTGCTAACTACATCAATGATGAATACTTTCGGCAATTTCTCGCAAGACTGCACTCCCTGGCAATCTGCAGTAATCTCGCCTTCACTCATCTTGACATTTATATATTCAAACAAATGTCCTGGATCCTTACCTCATCAAAAAATACTCACAAACACAATTCTCCAATAAATTCAGAAATTATAGGCCTACACAAATAATGGCCTCAAACTTTTGCACTGCGCAGGCATACTCGAAACACACACTGTAGGACCGACCTCTCCCGTCAGTACCCAAACCAGAATGCAATTAGTTCACACACTAGACCCGCCAAAAAAAAAAGACACGAGACTCGGTTGGTTAAAAAAACACAACTCAGTCTCGATAATTGCATGGGCTAGTCACACGAGCTTACTCACAGCTCAAGACAGTTCAGAGAAAAAAAACATCTCCGCGATTTGAACTGACCAGTGTTCGCCACTTGGAAACTTCTCGATCACACGAGGGAATTCCCCTAATACAATTTTAACTTAACATCAGCTTAACCAAGCAACGTAACTCGTAATCGAATCTATTTGCTTAACATTTTCAAGATCACCTCCCCTTTGATAATATTTACTCTGTAAACAAGCGGTCAGCGAACGATAATGTTAC
>JAMPIV010015617.1:0-94148 GCA_024509875.1 Oreohelix idahoensis
TTACTAAAGACTCTAGAAATACATACAGAAAACTAACCCACTGCAAAAAGCTAATCTTCTCATGGGCTCTCTATCATTATTACTAATGCAAAAGGAGATTGTACTTTGCAAAGTGTTATTTTATACAGCCTTATTTAAGCTTTGCGAGTACATCCAGAATGCGTCTACAGTGATTTATATGTTAAAAAATCTGGTGACAATATTCTTGCTCTTCTTATGACAAACTCACAAAACTGACTACCACACATTCTCAAGATGCGAAATCAATTAAAAAAATAAGTGGAAATAATCTTTTGGTGCCCCTCGAGAAGTCTATATAATTATGAACTCATAAAAATGGGCTGCATTTCAGATATTACATTTATAAATACATTATTTATGGTATGAATTTCCTCAAATGATGACGCTGTTTTTAAAAGCCTGTCACTTCGTCAAATATATGTCCAAACATATAAAAATTCAATCAAAGATAGTACGCAGTTCAAGGTTATAGCATAGAAGAGTATTTTAGCGCTGTCTCTATTAAAAACGTTTGTGCAATGATTTATATATTACCGATTTTATACACAAACATCTGCTGATCTTTCCCGCCAAAACTAGGCAAGGTGGCCTTGCGCACTTGCAGATATATTACCTCGCGGTCAGCATTCAGGTCACTGGTAAGATAGCGCTTCGGTGTAAGGTAAAAACAGCCTATACTGCTAGTACTTAAAAACAGAAATAACTGCAACATGTCATACACGATAAAAGAAAACTCTGCAGATAAAACCATATCTGTAAAACGCACAACACAGGGTCACATAGATACCAGCTCATATTGGCATGGGAGAAAATGAACAAGCGGACAAAGAAATCAAACAAGAAAGTGCAAAGCTAGCAGTAGTCTATGTCTGAAGAAAATGCTGTAAATAATCAGATACTGGTGTAATTTTCTTTTGGCTGGGACTTACGGGGAAGAGCTATGGCGCAGTTTAAATTTAAACAAAACAAAAATGCAAATTAGGATTAGTCTATATTAAGATAATATACACTGCCCTGAATCTAAATCTGCAAAAATCGTGTGTAAGAACTCATCCTAAGTAGGTATATTTGATTTTGTAAAAAGTATTTTCTTCAGAAATTATGCTTTTGCTATGAAGAATATCTAGATTTTCTCAGAACCGTGTTTTATATTACTAAGATTCTTATAACTAACGCATTTTATAGTGAATCAATATGAGATTTGGCACAATTACTTTCCGTAGGATAATAAAACTTTTCTCAGATCCGGTTTTTGATATCTTATAAAACGTTTTAATTGTTGTAGATAATGTTGTAAAATTTGGAACAAAATGGTAATTATTTTTAGATTCACACTTTAATGTTCTGTATCCCAGGATCTACTTAAGTTATAAAAAATCGAAAAGAAGTTTTAAAATTTAATTATAAACACTCAGCTTAAATTTGGTATTAGAAGCTTAGTAAATAAGAAAGCCGTTGCAAATTAAAAATATACTACTCGTCAAAAGTCAAGGGCCACTTAGAAAAACCTTGGTTGAAACCATAAAACAAATCTGATATAAACGTAATTGGTATCAGTCAAAACTGCATTTATTGAATACCAAGTTGAAATGTCACGTAAAGAAATGGAAACACACATTCAACCGCAATGAAGCTGTGAAGTGTGTCACCCACCTTTTCAAAAGTTACATAATAGATTTTGGACAAACAGACATTTCAAAATCGGGTATGACCACCTTTTGCAGCAAGGCATTCAAGACAGCGTAGACGCATCGAGTCCACAAGGGTCCGAAGAGTATCCCGAGGAACAGCTTGCCATTCCTGAAGCAGAAATGCAGTCAGCTGTGCAACATCCATTGGCAGGGGGTGATCTGTTGACAATCTTCGACCAAGGACATCCCAGAGGTGCTCAATCGGAAAAAGGTCAGGTGAATGAGCTGGCCACGCCATCCTGATGATCCCATGTTGCTGAATAAACTCATTCACCACACGAGCTCGACGGGGTCGAGCGGTATCATCTTGGAGGATGGCATTACCACCTATGGCCCCCAGAGCAGGCTGAACAATTGGTCTCAAGATTTCGTTCTGGTATCTTGGGCCGGTCAAGTTGCCTTGGATGATGTAGAGCGGGGTCCTGCCGTGTCTGTAGAAGCCTCCCCACACCATGAAAGAGCCCCTACCATAACGATCCACCTCTCGAATTGTGTCATCAGTAAATCGCTCTCCTGGTCGTCTCCAAACTCGAATCCTGCCATCATTGAATGACACAGTTAAGCGAGATTCATCAGTGAAGCCGAACTTGACTTCCCATTGTCATGACACCTACACACACGTGAGGGCGGGGAGGTCCCTCCACGAGCATCTCTCTCTAGACGCTCTAGCGATTCTGATCCACCCTCGCTCACGACTCCCACGTGAGCGAGGACACACACACAGGCTGATCTAGGACTCTATATCTAGCTGTAAGCATAGAGAGTCCACCAACAATTTAACAAAATAAAAGCACACACCTCACTCACAGAACTCTTCTCGCTATCATCAGCGCACTCTACACAACACCACACACAGACAGAAATCCGCATCTATATAAAGTGATAAACCATCCTGATCTCAACTAATACGCAGCAAGCGCGACCACACCACCACCCTCTGAGGTACCAACCACCAACAAACTACTACCTGCCCGCGCAGTGGTAGCACGCTACATTCCATAAATAATAAATTACTCAATCCCACCACCACAACAAACCCAAGAACAATACCCACCCACCACCCACCCTACCCCCACACCCCCACTTGCCCCACCCCCACCCAGTGAACACCAACCCCTTACCACCCCAACATCCCCCCCATAGATTGAACAACGGTAAGGGAATATACGAATTACAAGGAGTTCACACGTCGATTAACTTTTCAATACATACACAGATACTGTATCCCATGCCTCTGTCCAAGATGAGGAATGTAATGTTGTATCCAAGGATATCCACACCACTACAACGGAAGGGGCGTGTCAGCACATCACAAATCAAACCCATATTCCCACCACAAATTAAAACAAGTACACTAGTCCCCCATACTATCTCACCACAGGACTCTAGAAGACCTAGCACACAAAACAACCACGACTCCCACTGGGGACTGAGATGGGGCTATGAATACGACTTCCCAGATCTGACCTAGGACCACACCACTGATTAAAGAGGGTAAAAGGTGAACACACGCAAGCACACCCCAGCAACCCAGACACCGCTAGACCCAGTGGGACGTGAGTGTGAGGGGTGTAGAGAAGCACTTTTTATGAGCAATCACATCATGGAGAACACTCTATCTATACCCCCCAGAGTTCAACCACCCAGTAGCGCGGAAACAGGTGCCGGGCCAGCTGATGCTTTGAGTTGAAGCGCAGCGTCCTCCCAGCTTGCCACAGCTGTGAGGACTGTGCTATTCTGTGGTCCAGATCTGTAGATATCGACAAGGTGGGCAGGGGATATGGTTAACAGAGTGACACACAAGGGCCTATTCCTCTCATTCATTCAGGGGCGGGGGACCATGTGAACTCTCTAAAATTACGGATTTCATCTAAATATACATATAATTTCACTATTTTTAATCTTGGGATAACTATAAACATTACATACTTCTTTTAAATAATTTTATGCTATGATATGTGCATGTAATGGTTGGGCGTTCGATTAACATATCACAACACAACATAACTCCATGACTTCGCAACGTACCATTACACACAAGTCTTTTTTTTTTTTCTTAGACATGTTACATAATTTTTACCCCATTCCATTAATTCTAACCTTTAGAGAGTCCCGATCTAACTTAAATCAACGCTGACACACACCATTTCAAACATGGGGGGAGGGGGGGGGGGTTTGGGTGATCTATATCTAAATATAGCTTGTTTGAATTATTATGGTTGAACCAGTTCAACTCAAAAACTAGTCTACAACAACAATATACAGATTATAGACATGATATGAAAAGAAATTGAGGAATAGTACATCATATTGCAAATAGATTACAATCTCCTCACTGTATATCTACTGACGCAGAACAACATAATTAGTCAGTAACTATCAAAACAACACATACTGAACCAGTCTAATTTATCAATGCTACATCTCATATTATGAAACTGGAAGGTAGTCCTCATGACACGATTAGGGTTCTTGGGGAGCAGTAGGGGGGTTCACAATTAGTATACTTTTATTCTCCATTCTACTCAGGTTATCATGGCCCCAATTAGTCACTCATCCCTTACACATACGTAGTAATCTTTAGATGGCTAGAATACAAGATAACTGCGATTGCCTTCCTATGGGGTGATGGGGTGTGAGCCACACATGAGTCACTGCTCTATCTCAACAACAACAACGTTCGACTAACTCACATGTCAATAATATTTATAACAGTGTCTACAGAAGAATGGTAGATAAGCTTAAATTGGGTTCTATCGAAGTAATTAGTAATGACATCCATAATCAGGGCGTTGATTTCGAATTCGTCCTGTTAATGACTTAAGTCACTTTCCCCTTCTACATTGTTAGACCTCCATAAGCCATACAGTATTTTCACAGACACGTGATTTACCATCACAATCCTCATCTGGTCACAATACTTAGTCGCTAGTCTACGCTCTCTCACATTTGGTTGCAGAGTCAAGGAAAGTTCGAGGCTCTTCCGCTGATTCATAGAGATGAAATTATTATATGTACACATTTTTTGTGATGTGATTATTTTCGTTCTGATATTACTTCTGGTCTATATATAATTAACTTCATAATTTTTTTTGTTCCTATCCGTATAATCTAAATTAGTCTATTCAGTTTAATGTAATTTGTTTCCCCGATAATCGGAAGAATAGAAGGTACAGCATCAGGCGGGATTCTAAACCCCCCCCGTGATCAGCTAGATCCCCCACTCCACAACCTCTCCTACCTCTCTCCCCGTGCAATGCTTGGAGTATCAGGTGGGGTTGTGCAGCAATAATAGACTGATATACTGTGTGGGTATGGTGGTGAATCTGGTCCGTAAATTACAAATCACAGTTGTAATCGACTGCAACATGAAATGTTCAAATGTAGTTACAAAACCATAAAACATGGTAAGCAACACTTACGGCTCTTCCTAGGGGATGGTTAAAATAGGTACCACAACCCCCCCAACTGAAAGTGACCTGTGAAACACCCCAGCTTAAACTTGAACTCTATATCAATAGGCATCTGCCCCGCAAGACTCCTTACAGACGGATACTCACATCTCCACTCAAATGCTTAGTTAATACTTAACAGGGCTCTGTAGCCCCGGATCATCACCCCTAGTAGTGGTGTGTTCAATAATAAGTGTGAGAGAAAACTCCCACGGTAAGTACATAAGGATCCAAGGTATGAGCAACTGGGGAGGTGGGATCTAATTGTTTGTAATTTTTAGTTACAAGAGGAAGTAAACATAGTTGGAACATCATGGGGATTAAGGGTCATTTAGTTCTTAAGAGGGGGAAGACAAGACTGGTGAATCTGTTTAAAGGCAAGTAGGGGACCATCATCTGCACCGTGGTGGAAGGGGTGTCATTATTGGTGGGGAGGAAATGATAAATATATAATGTCAGGAGGGATAATAGGAGTTAGACGAGGATAGAATGAAAATTGGAGGGTTATCCACCGGGATGTTGGGGGTAGGCTGAGGGATGAAAATACACCTAGAGGCACAACACAATTGCACACCCCATGAAAGAGAGGGAAAGGGGTGGGAATGGTTACCTTGTAGGAAGTGGGTGGAACGACATGGGGGAGGGGAATGGGGGAGGACAATTCTATCCTTCAGTGATATTGACAAAGAGACTTGCCCATGTGTCATAATATCTAGTGTGTGTTACAATGTCCTAGTTAAGCATTGGATCTGTTAAGAATGAATCAATTGAAAGATCATTGCTTTTTCATTGTAAATAATTCCGAGTTTTATGGGTTTCACTAATCGACCCTGTCATTGGCTCTCTGGAGGCACATATTACTAATAATACGTAAAATATAAACACATCTTCTAAATAATAAACTTATACTGGGTACAACTCCTCCATTCATTCTCTAAAATCAGGTGACTAAATTCATAAATCAGGTTAACACTGGGGAATTATAACAATACAACAGTGTATCGGAATATTCTAGATTAGATTCAACTTTTCAATATGATAAATTTCTACCATTATCAAAATATTAATTATAATTTCATTTTTTTTTCGCACTGATATTTTCCTTTAGGCGATTTATTTTAATTTTAAGTTCATTTACCAATTTGATTTAGTGTTTGGGATTTAAATCACCTTAAAACTGGTGACAAACACCAGCTGAGCTCTATTTTTAAACTAACCTCTTCAGGTAAGTTTAAATCTTTGCACATTTAATACCATTTGGGAACATGTATTTTTTACACTCGACACTTCTGAGGTTCTATTGTGACGATGCAACATTGGAGTTTTACCTCCACATAATGATCTTGCACCAGGTCACCTTGGAATTTTCAACTAGATTTTTCGGTTTCGGTTTGGGTTCGTAAGCTTGCAAACGTTGTTACGTGTCCTTAACAAATCTACTTGGCATAAATTCTTATGCCTTTGACTTTGACCATAGGTTTATCTAGCCAAAGAAACCTCAGTCTGCTCTTTTACCCATACCGAAGACTTCTAATAGATATTCAACATATTTAAAACCAATGAAAATGTCGAAGTTAGATAATATAATTCTGTGAGGGGTGTGTCTTAGTAGCTTAAGGTCATTTTTTTTCTCAATCATGTTCCTCAATCCCCACCAACCCATCACCCTACTCTCTAGCCACTATCTTTGTCGCCTCTATCATAAAAACTCTAACTCTAAATCTCATCTCGGTCTCTCTCATCTTTCTTTCTCTTTCCGGCCTTTTTTCCTATCGGGGCCCTATTTATTTATACCTTTTAATTTATCTTTTTACTTCAGAAATTTTTTATCTAATTTTTTTTTATTTTACCATACTTATATTTGCGGCAACGGGACTGGAGGGGGTGTACAAGGTTTATCCCTAAATGGTTATGTTATTATTTTACACTTGATAACTGTTGTCAAATCACAGGTTTCGAAATGAAGCTATAACATAATTGGCTCAAAATACATGTGCGATTGAATGGCTATTTACCGGGTATGTCAATGGATGACCCAGATAAGTTAGAAGGTGCCTAAATAACACAGACCTTGCCTGCGTGCCCATAAATTCTTAACTGGCTATTATGTGAAAAATCAAAGTTCGTTACGTTCGTTTTCTATCTGTCTTGTCTGATCTCATTCTGTCCCACTTTGTGGTCTTCTGTCTTTACAAAGTTATTCTGTCTGCCAACTCCTATCTATCTCTCTTTATTTTTAAATCATACTTTAATGTATGCCTTGATCCATAACAAACTTGAATCGTTATATTACTTGTGGTATAATGATAAATGCCTTAATAATGCTTAAAGTAAATGTGAGGATGGAAGGATACAGTATACATGATGAGAGAGAGAGGAAGGGCAGAATGTCAGACGGGCCTGCGTGCCCAATTCTTAACCCTTTGAAAATAAAGTTTGTTCGTTCGTTCGTTCGTTCTTTCTCTCTGTCGCTATCATAACATTTATTTTTAGTATATTGAAAATGTATTATTACATCACCAGATTAATTTTTTTTTAAATTCATGATCAGCAAAGATACAAATGTTACTATACACTTTCAACATGTATTAAATTTGAATATTTTGTTTTTGTTATATGGTTGTGCTAAGCCAAAAAGCTTCTAAAAGATTGAAAAGCAGCTGGTCCACATGGCATTCCAGCACAAGCCATCAAAGCAGTTGTTGACACCTCTACAGAGATCTTATACAAACTACTTGATAAAATTTGGTTTTCGAGAATAAATATTAGTAGAAAGGATGATATATTATTAAGTTGCCTAAAAAGGAAATTTATAACGGATGAATAATGTTACTATCAGTGTCATACAAAATATTAAACATAATCATCCTTGAGAAATTAAAAGAGTCCATAGACAGACAACTGAGAGACGAACACGCAGGTTTTAGACAAAACAGATCCTGTAAAGACCAGATAGCCACACTGAGATTAATAGTGGAACAAAGTCTGCAATGGAATTCACCATTATACACTGGATTTGTGGACGACGAAAAAGCATTCGACAGTATAGAAAGAGACTGACTTTGGAAATTGATGAAGCTTTATGGAATCCTCATGAAGATAATTAACTTAATAAAGAAACTTTTTGAAGACATGACATGCAGAGTTCTTCATGAAGGACAACTTATAGAACCGTTTGGGATCAAAACCGAAGCTCGAAAGGGATGCCTCTTTTCTTAATTTCTTTTCTAGCTAACAATAGATTGAGTTTTGAAAATATCATGCCACGCATCAAAAATTAAATCCAGTTGAATCAAAGTAAACAGCTTGATGGTCAAGATTTTTCAGATGACTTGGCTCTTTTGTCCCATAACCGTAATCAGGTACAAGACCAACTGAAAATACTCGTTTATGGGTCACAGCAAGTGGGTTTGAAAATGCACAGGGAAAAGACAGAATGAGAATAAATGCATGAAATAATAACCAGGTTGAACTTAAAGAAACACCACTACAAGATGTAGAATCATACACATGTCTTGGCAGCTATTTAGACAAAGATGGAGGGACAGACAATGATACCAAAATGACAATACAAAACGCAAGAGGAGCTTTCATTGCGTGAGGGAACAAATAGAGATCGAGAGAAATCACGTCCAACGCAACAATAAAAATTTTCACGTCAAATGTCAACGCACATCTAATGTCAACGAACGAAAGGAGAAATTAAAACACTCTGAAAATTAAAAAAAATAGGAAAACCAACATTGAGACAGAATAGTTACTGCAACTAGTGTATAATACTGTATTTCCTAAACATTGTTCACCATTTCCAGACTACGTATAATATTTTATAAACATTGTTCACCATTTCCAGACTACGTATAATATTTCATAAGAAAGTTTCGCTTTCGCCTTTTTTTGCTTTAGGAAAGCTTATAAAAACGTCTTCAAAGTCCATATCACGATTGATATCGCTCACAATGCATAGAAGAGCCAAAGACGATGAACAATTTTGTCTCAGAGTTGACCGCATACAGCTTAAACTTAGAAAACGATCTTTCTCCTTCAGCATTTTATCCAATTCTTGATAGATAAATACTGAAAGAAATATGCGTATTTGGAAACTTTTAACATATCTTTCATTTATTTAGTATTTTATCAGTTTTGTTACAGACCTTTTACTCCTTGGACAAAACAGAAAACTTTAAATACAAAACTCAACAATAAAGTTTTCTTCTGAGTCTAACGATTAAACTATCTGAAGAAAATAAGAAGTGTTCACGTAACGTCCTGTAACCAGCGGCACGCCTTTTTAACGTTCTGTGACTAATGCGTTATTGGAGTGCCTTATTTACTCTTTCAATGTTTTTCAGACGATCTTCCCAATTTAACGTCTTTAATGCCATTTCTAAGGTATTCAGCTATTTTACCAAAGCATTTGCTTCATGAACTACTGTTTGGTGTTGTTCTTCACATTCTGAGGTGTCAGCTAATGCTGCACGGATTTCATTGTAACGTCTTTGAAATAAGAGCACAGTATCATAACGTGATGACCATCTTGTATCTGATACACTTTTGACTGAGATTGTATACTTTGCGGACCAACAACAAAAGTGCGGCCCACCACGCCGCCCATCTTTGATTACATACATGATTTTTAAAGTGGATATACAGTAATACAGTAACACATATACATCTCGGAGGGGACATAGATAAAATAGATACATTACATATCAGAATCTTTATTCTCCATAAAATACATTAATATGTACAGACATGATATAATAGATACAACATGGCATATAGGAGAATCATTAGAATTTACATAAAGTGTTGAAGACGTCTCAAGTAGTTCTATGTGGGTGTTTTTACATCTAATGTTTGTGTTACACACACATAACAATCTTTAAGCTTTCTAAAAGACATTGGCATATAATGATATGATATTATATGATATAACCTGCCAAAAATGAGTATTACTGAAATTTACAAAATGTGTGTGGAATAACATTCAAGTAGAGCATTATGGGTGTTTTTACATGGGGGTGTTATCAGAATTTTTATTTGCCATAAAACGTTTTGACAGCTAATGGAGTGAGATATTAAATATAGATATTAAACATATCAGAATCTTTATTCTCCATAAAATACATTAATATGTACAGACATGATACAATAGATACAACATGGCATATAGGAGAATCATTAGAATTTACATAAAGTGTTGAAGACGTCTCAAGTAGTTATATGTGGGTGTTTTTACATCGAACCTTTGTGTTACACATACATAAAAATTTTTTAAGCTTTCTAAAAGACATTGGCTTAAAATGATATGATATAACCTGCCAAAAATGAGGATTATTGAGATTTGCAAAATGTGTGTGGAATACCATTCAAGTAGAGCAATATGGTTGTTTTTACATGGGGGTTTTATCAGAATTTTTGTTTGCCATTTTAAAAAAAAAACTTTGACAGCTAGTAGAGTGAGATATTAAATATAGCATCAAATACAATAGTCGTTTGGTATAGTAGACAGAGCACAATTGAGATTAGACGGTGCGGAAAACATCCCAGCAATTTAAAATGGGTGTTTTTTACATCGAAGTTTCCATATTCTGTAAGAGCCTATAATTGCACTAATACTGACAAATTTATATAAAACCTTTGCTTAAAATTTCCGCAACCCCAGCGACATTAATCCACTCACACACTTTGCATGCACATGACCCAAACTACAAATTATCAGTACGATTACATGCGTACGATAGCCTAGTTCGTTAATTTCTGCAGTCAGTGGATAGTACTTATCAAATTTATGTTGGTAACATTTATCTAAATGGGCGTCATATGGTATTGCTGCCTCTACTATAAAAGCTGTTTTGTTCTGTCGATTGATTATCGTTAAATCAGGTTTTACGGCATGTGTCTTAAATGATGTGTTACTGCTGCCGAAAAGTGATGGTTTAACTATTATCTCTTTATTTATTGTTGTGATAAAATTACATTGATACATCGATAAAATCATTATTTATAAGTATAAAAGTCAAAATAATATAAGTAGAAACAATAATAGTATAGTTGTAACGCGTCGTCTTTCCCCCCGCCAGTCAACGCATTGATTTTAGCAAGACAGAACGTAGTGTATAAGGGTACTATGACCTTGGATTTATAGATAACAATTTTGACAGTATTAGCCTTGTTTTGAACTAAAAAGAGTTTTCTTTGTCTTTTGTCCTCGTAAGACGAATCACCTTTTTTCGATTTTTTTTCAAACCCATCCATTGAACTAAAAAGAGGAGAGAGGCAAATGTATTTTTAGACTGAGGACACAAGTGGTTGAAACACGCCAAATTGTAGGAAACGCGGGCAAATATTGTTGGCGGCAGATGGAAAAGAAAGCCACAACACTAAAATTTGTTAGTGCATTGAGTACGTAGTGGAACTGTATAACCACACACGCCTTACTCTGTTTGCAAATTGATACATTTTATGACGTCACCAAATTGTTGTTGCTGCAGTTTGAACGACGCGAGAACGGAGAAGAAATGGCGTAATTTATATGATAGTGGAAATTGAAACTAACTCTGGAAAAATATGGACTTCCTTATTAATAGGTTTAGGATCATAAAAGTTAGCTAGATTAAGAGCTCATCGTCTCCTGATAAATATTATGCTTTAAAATAGAAAATAAGACAGATAATAAGAAAGATATGGACAAAAGACGGCATTGGTTATGACAAACAGACCAACACATGCTCGTCTTTACTTTCACTAACGTTGATTTTTTGACGCGTCCTTGAAAAAGGCAGGAAAAGGGTACATGTATTCTATTGGAGGAGGGGTAGACAAGGGGAGAGAAATTATGGGATGATGGCTTTAACAATATAATATATTTTAGCAGTAGAAATCTAAGAATGAGTGAGGAGAAATCTTGTTAAATCAAAAAATCAAGTCTGATTTTTTTTGCTTTTTATTTTCAACAAATTTAAAAGTAGTCGTTCGCGCAACTCCCCGTCATTCTCACACAACTTCGCCTTTTTTAACACATCCGCTCTTGTTGCACAAAAAAATTCAAAGTCCTCGAACGACATTTGTCATAATACTGTTCCTTAAACAGGACGTTTGAAATTCTAAGAAGTGTGACTTGCCTTAGTAAATAAATATATAACTAAAACAATAATAGGCATCACAGTCATGCAGTCCCGCAAGTGCATTAATGAAGTCTGCATAAACAAATGTTCCTGTGTGTATACACACTTCAGTGATACATCATTTGTGGTAAGGCAGAAACTCTGATTTATTCATACACAAAAATATTTTTTGTTTTTAAAATGTGGAGTGAGAGTACGTGCCATATGAAAACGTATCTATTACAGCGCGCAACTTATATCTGTATGTCAAATGCAGGATACTTCCCTAGTCATAGCTGCATATATGCAAGGCCGAAGGTATTTTGATGTTATGCTATACGCCAGACACCTTGCCATTTTTTGTAATAATTGCACACATGTTCTATGGTTTTGTGAAATACTAAAAATGAGTTTTCCATTAGGTGGCGTACCCAGATGGACTGGCCCTAAAAGCTACACCGATATCTTATTGTATGAGAAGAAAAGAAAGGATTAATAATATATTGCAGATCTGAAGGGCCGCCTTTAGAGGCAGACAATGTGAAACTCAACACATGGTACCACTTTGCTAATGGATGCGCTGGTTGGTCTAATACTTTATCAGATTAGTGGACCTCAGATCTTTATTTCTCCATGTAATTCGTAATTTGTAAATAAAATAACAGGTTTATAGTCTGATATATACAAGGAGAAATTATTTCATTGTTACAGGGATTTTTATTTGGGCAACTAGCCCGGTGCCTCAGATGTTTGCTTGGTACAGGTAGTGACAGCGGGTCCGAACTGCAGAAATCATGTATCACCCTCGTTTCACTTTTGGACAGTATCAAGTGTATTGATTTACTGCAAGAACACGAGGACTGTCAAATGATTGTTGCCTAGATAACTGCGCCAACCCAAGTATATTTCTGGACAACCAGCGACTTTTCACTCTAAGCATCAACAGACTAGTGCACCGCTTTTGTAAATCATATAAAATAATTAGTCCACCAAAAAGCATTGAGGACATTGAAAGTTGTGTTACTTAAAGAACTGGGGATGATTAAAGCCCCATCCCAAAAATAATAAAAAACCCAAAATAAGAAACTTATCATCAAGTTTGTTATGTATTTCAATGAGAATATTAGAAAGTCTAGTAACATCATGATGAGGAGTTATATCTTGCCAGGTCAAATCCATGTAGGGGGGGATTTGTTTGGACAAACTGTCAACTTTGGGTTGATTATAAAAGTTGATCTTTTATTATATGTTTACATTGCGTCTTCTTTTAGATTTTGAAACTGTCAATGACCTTGAACTATACGAGGTTCTAGGTCCAATGATGAGGTTTTGGGGAGAGTGTGTAGTCATACACCACACACACACAGGAGTATACTCTATATTGTGTTGTCATTGCTACATTAGTGTGAATTAAAAGATAAAGTTTGTAATAATATCTTACTGGTGCACATCGTGGACAAATTCTATACCCAGTGTGTTTAGTACACGGTTTGAGAGGAGATAGGTGATGTGTAATGGTGTAGATGGTTTATATGTGTGTGGGTGTTTGTTTAACATCTTACCTTCACAAAACCAACAACTTACCATATACGACTAGACATTAGAGTTGTTTATTGCTTACCATACATACTAGTCAAGAATAGGTCTGATTGAGAGATAATTAGGGGTTATGGTTGGTAGCAAATGAAGGGTTACACAGATAATCTACCAATAAATTGTTATAATACTAGGTACTATTACAAAGCATGACATCATTACCAGAAAAAATAGTGAAACCATAAATTTCATCACACATTTTCACACACTATCAAAACCATAGCGATACAATTGTTATGGTCATCACAATTGTTGGGTCACTGATTTTTGGTATGTTAGGATTCAGTTTCTCATAATATATAATGGTCTGAGGTAAGATGATCTATTGTGCCTTTGTTGGTTATGGGAAATGATTTTGGATGAAATTTGGGGGGGGGGGGTACATCCAATTGGTTGGGGGGGGGGGGGGGGGGTTATGTTTTTGGGGGGGGGGGTTGGGGAATGAGAGGGGGGGAATGTGTGTTGGGGGTTTTGGGGTTTTGTAGGGTGTTTAGGGAATAGGTACATTAATTTTGCTCAATTTTGAGGTAGAGGGGTCTGAAGGGGGGGTTAGTGGGTTTTGTAGTTTTTTTGTTTTTTTTTTTTGGTTTTTTTTCGGAGTTTTTTTTATTTCTTTTTGTTTTTTTTTTGTAATTCTCGATCTTACAGATAAGCATTTTGAAAGTATTTTATCATCTTAATTGTTAACATTAGATAGAAAACTAGATGACAATGAATGGTTTACAAATTTCATTTCCTGCACTATTCTCACTTGTGACGATTTACTTTTTAGTTCACTTAGAATTAGGTTAAGTTTATGTGATTTAAATCCAGAATAAAAAGCATTTGCTGACATGTATGTTAGACTCACATCTTCATCTACGTCTAAATAAACAGTGTAATGGCCACTGTCATCCACTTTCACACTCACTCCTTCACGCGCGCATTCTTCCTTCAGTTCTACCCAAAATGATCTTGGCCAATTCACCTTCGATCTTTTAGCTAGATGGTTTGTTTCGTTTAACATATATACTCGTTAACTTGCAAAGTTATTCCTAACTTCATCTACTTGGTCTATTTTACGCTTTTTCATATGTCTATCTAACGAGTTTATTGCTGCAGTTTTTACAAGACTATCATCACAATTGAGCATACTGATAAGGAATTAAATATGTCGAGAGTGGTATAATATGAAGGGGTTTGGTATGCCAAGGCCATCCTTCGACCTGGGACAAAATAAATAGCTCCTTGTGGATGATTCATTTAGCGCTAACCATGTTCTAACGTGTTGTACAATTTCATCTTCAATTTCTTTAAGTTGTTTTTCTGTATTTTCATACATACATATATACATACATACATACATACATACATACATATATACATACATACACACATATATACATACACACATACATACATACATACATACATACATACATACATACATACATACATACATACATACATACATACATACATACATACATACATACATACATACATACATATCAGAATCTTTATTCTCTGTCGTAGATTAGTGATAGGGGAATTAAGACATAGAGTGGTCCCCTCTGAATAGAAATAGAACAGGTGATAGCTCAGTGGGAGATACTAATAGAAATAGATTTTCACGAGTGAGATGGTGGAAAATAATAGAGTCTGTCCCTGAAACTCAAGAAGCTTCTCTCGGTCTGCTTATCTCTACAACAAATCTAGATTTGTCAGACAGTCTATTAGAATATATATAGTAATATATATACCACTCACATACACACACATAAGTGACGACATTTAGACGTACAGACGTGAAAACTATGACAATGGAATATAGATATTTTGGGACGAGCTGACTGACACACTTGAATAAGTTTATGTAAGGGGGGGGGGGGGGGGGGGGGGGGGTTTATGGTATCATAAGAATTTAATCACAACCATAAATTTGAATATCAATCACATATAAAAATACACATAGGTTAAAGGATTACTAACAAGAATAGACCCACAGGTGTAATAGTTTCCCCCTCTGTTGAGACACGATCCCGTTAGCAGAAAAGTTATAGCCCCCAAAGAGTCACAGATTTATACGCTATGGTCCAGGATTTTCCTCTACAGTTAAGAACAGAGTTGATATATTAATCTATTCTAAGAGGAAAACATCCTTAGCAACAACTTGCATAAAGAAACACACAGTGGGTGCATAATATATACCATAAGGGAATCACTAAGTCCTGCTTTCTCTCTTTTCATTCACCAGTGGCCACTGACTTTCTTTCTTACCTACAAACTTGATGTCTTTCGCCTTACGGAGCAAACTTTAGGACACACACCCAAAGTCAATCCGTGTTCTTTTGATAAAGAGAATCCCAGCTCTGCAGATACAAGTTTCATCCAATGTTCCGGGGAGCGTTCCATTTACAACTATAGTTTAGGATTACGGTTATGTCACTTGACTCAGTTCAGGTAAGAAATTGTTAAATGGGCTCACAATGTCAGAATCTAGAGGTTTCCAGTAATTAGGAAATGACAGGTTGGTAACTTCTCTCAATATAAAATTATTGGTCACACAACAATTGGTCAAACGTTGGAAATGTTACTGTTTGTAATATCGCCACAGGGACTGAATGTACATGAGATTTTGGGAAGAAATACAATCTGGCTCTATAGGTCTAGTTACATCATTTAGTCTTAAACTTCGTGAGATGGGTACTCTGTCTCTTTCTGGATGCAAACACAATGCCAGACAGGTTTTAACTTGTAAACCCCCGTATTTAAGTACAAAAATGTTTCTTCTAGGTTATTCTCAAATATACTGAAACCGCTGGTAGATTTTGGGCTTGACCCAAATACTGTATAAAAGAATAAAAGAAACATACAGAATCTTAATCATAATATTATACACACCTTCTACTCTCGCGTAAATATAATATTTACTTCGGCTATTTAACTTAAATCAGAAACTATAAGCTTAGCGCTTGTCTCATCGTTTAAAACTCCCGTGAAATAAATTCTAGTCATTTAAAAAAAGTCAATCATCGTACATATTCCGTCAATACTCAAATGATGAATCAGTGCATCTACTTAGTTAGTTAAATATATTCTCTGACTGGTTACTAGCAATTTATTAAATTTATTATAGCTGAATGAGTTTTAGCTAGACATTATATTTTATTCTGCTATCCACTGTAACACAGTAAAACTAGAGAATTATCATTCGACAATACTAGTCAATATTATTACCTCCAAAGCAGAACTACAGGCTATCTCCACGAAACTGAGAACTACACTTATACAGGTATTCTAGAACTCGGCTAGATGACGAGAAACTAAGAAAATCACTCTACATGGTATTCGAGAACGAAGGGATCTGTCTTCTGACACTGAGGAGTACTGAATGAATGACGTCTAAACTGCTGGGGTTTAAATATTAAAAATCAAAGAAATAGCCCCGACTTAACACATTTAGCACCTACGCCCAGATTTACATATTTCCTTGTTCATTCTGCGAATCAATCGAATTCTTCGCACCAATTTCGAAAACCAGACTCTCTGTTGCGTACGGACTTATTTGAGATCCGACGTAACGTGATAAACCCGACTCGTGCGATATTTCCTCGTCTTACCAGATCACCCTTTTACACCTGCAGACTATGGTCATAAACGCAACATAAGCCAGCTCGTCTTTGATCTCAAATCTTTCACCGTGAATAATTAACTTATAAGCGGACAGATCAGGGAGAAATGATAGACAATGGTCTTCCTTATTATCCCTGTCGAGAAAGAATTAACACGATTCTGATCTCTCATCAAAGAACTTAGCTAACCACATTAAAATGCGTTGCTAAATTAGCAAGGAAATGACAAAGGTATGAATTGCTAACAATCTAGCGTATGCGAAAAGAAAGGTAAAAGAGCGAAAGAAAGGTAAAAGACAAGTGTAGAATAAAGAATAGATATCTGAAATCTATTAATCATAATATCTCTGCCACATTCTCCATAAAATACATTGATATGTACTGCCATGATATAATAAGATACAACATGGCATATAGAAGAATCATCAAAATTTACATAAAATGTTGAAAACGTCTCAAGCAGTTCTATGTGGGTGTTTTTACATCTAAGCTTTGTGTACACAACAATCTTTAAGCTTTCTAAAAGACATTGGCATATAAATGATATGATATGATACAACCTGCCAAAAATGAGCATTATTGACATTTACAAAATGTGTGTGAAATACCATTCAAGGTTTTATCAGAATCTTTGTTTGCCATAAAATGCTTTGACAGCTAGTGGAGTGTGATATTAAATATAGCAACAAATACAATAGTCGTTAGGTGTAGAAGACAGAGCCAAATTGAGATTAGACTGTGTTGAAAACATCTCCAGCAATTTACAATGGGTGCTTTTTACATCGAAGTTTCCATATTCTGTAAGAAGCTATAATTGCACTAATGCTGATATATTTACATCAAACTTTGGCTTCAAATTTCCGCAACCCCAGCGACATTAATCCACTCACACACTTTGCATGCACATGACTCAAACTACCAATAATACAAATATACATCAGACCTAAGGGTCTTTTATGTTTGTACATGCGCCCTAATATAACCGACTAGGTTGAACGGGACTCGCCTTGCAAAAACGAGGCAAAACTTTATTTAAAAAAAAACAATTATCAGTACGATTACAAGCGAACGATAGCCTATTTCGTTAATTTCTGCAGTCAATGGATAGCACTTGTCAAATTTATGTTGGTAACATTTATCTAAATGGGCGTCATATGGTATTTCTGCCTCCACTATAAAAGCTGTTTTGTTCTGTCGATTGATTATTGTTAAATCAGGTTTAAACGTAGCCCGATCGCATTATTACTAAATGAGATCAATACTTGCAGCCGAAAAGCGCGAAAAAGCGTCGGTTTTTAGCTCTATTTGTTTATCGTGTTCTTTCTGTTTTATATAGAATTGTTGTTAATGTTAATATTTTAGTAACAAGATAGTTTCTTGTAGGCCCAAGAATCACTTCTAGGGTAGCCAATAGCCAGTAGACAACCTCAACCAAGCGCAAATAGTAAATGTTAACTAAGTATGGATTGCCGACAAATGGGACGAAATTGACGATATATCAATTTTATTTAGGAACAGCCCAAACGCAGCCTCCACATACAATTACGAATGTCTCATGCCTAATGCCATCATAATAGATTGGCAAAGATAAGATGCAGTAAAAACGGATATGGCCCGCTAGGCGCAGTCAAGGTTCAGGGCCAGGAAACGTTTGTCCCCTGAGTTCTCCCTCGAATACTGATTTTTATTTCCTCTAAACAAACTTCGACACTGGCTGGGCAGATTAAACTTCTCGTCAATACAGATAACTAAGATACATCTCACCGAAAGATCTTGGCATTTATTTTAAAATGATAAACATACAATCCATTTTATAAACACTAATGCACTAAGAAGACGTCCAACAATAAGGGAAGCCTGCAAACACAAACGTCCCACCGGTCCACCCCCCCCCCCTCGCCATGAAACACAATCCCGTATAAGGAGCCTCCCGCACGTTACCTGCTATCGTCTTAGTATCACGTGGAGTCATCCAAGCATATCGGCTTAAACGTTCACTCACGCCGTCCCTTTTGATCAGTACTGAGCCGAGTAAAAAAAAATAAACAAACAAAGAGCTAACCAATAAAAATAAGGCACAAACGTTATGGAATATAAATTAATCAGTCAACACTATTCTATATCTTCTTTTTTTTATTGCGATGACACTATTGATGTACTAGAAAGAATACTTCATAAAATAGATGTGCTATCATGCTCTATTGTGCCTTTGTTGGAATAGATTGTTTATAAGTAAATCTTGCTGGTACGATTGACCATTTTCAGTAAAAAATGGTGACACAGTTTTCGTAATGGGTGTATTTTTCATATTTTATGCATTTTGGCACGTTTTCCCGTGTATGTCTTTGGATAGAAGTAAGAATGTGACAAGACTCTTCGTCACAATTCCAGTAACTGTAACTTCGAACTCAACTCACAGCAAAATGAGAAAGGTATTAAATGGGTATCACTTAATTATAACAATTATGATAGAAAACAAGATGACAAAGTGTTTGGTATATGCACCATTTCATATAATTTTCTGTAGTCCACTTTAGAAATAGGAGATTAATAGAGTTTAATGAGACATTTTTAAATCCAGAATAAAAAGCGTTTTTGCTGACTTGTATGTTAGCCACTCCAACATCTTCCATCAACGTGCCTAAATGTAATCAATGTAAATAGCCAGTGTTATATCCCACTTTCACAACTCACATCCTTCGTCACAGCGCTCCGACATTTCCATTCATTTTCTAACCGCAAAATGATTCGATTGAACCCAATTCCCCGTTGGAGTATCTTTTAACTAGATTTGTTTCTCGTTATTGTCTTAGCTTGTAACATATCGATCTGCTAAAGTTTAGTTCCGTATTCCTTAGCGTCTCCTTGAGCGGTCACACGATACACACAAAAATTTTTCTGCTTATTTCATAGGTTATATACGTCTAACGAGTTTATTGCTGGCAAACGTTTTTTACAATAGACTATTCATCTACAATTGGAGCATAAACTGATACAGGAAGCGAACTATGTTTGAGAAGTTGGTAATAATACGAAGTGGTTTTTGTATCCCAAGGCCCACCTCTGCCCACCCGCCCTGCGAAATGGTACCGAAAAAAAACAGCTTCAATTGCCAATGGCGATGATTTATTTAGCGCTAGCCATGTATCCTAAACTAGCATGTATTTTAGAATATCATCCCTCAATTTCCGTATAAACGTTGTTATTTTTCCTGTGAAGTGTATGTTAGAAAAATTACAAACATGAAAGGACTAAGACCGACAAAGCGCAACAGGCTTATAAATTAATAGAAATCATTGGCTTGAACGTTTTTGCGAAAAAAAAGGGGGGTGTGGTAGGGGGGATGTTTGCGCGTGATCGTTGTGAGTGAGAGCGGTTGGTAAAGGGGCGTCGGGGGCTTTTTTGGGTGGAGCGGTGATGGGGGGGTGAAATACGACAAGCCTTATAATTTTTGCGTTTAAATTATGCCCTAAAAATTCTAATTATCAGGAGGATGCGTTTTGCCACCAGTCCAAATGTGTTTAATACAATTGTAATGTGTCATGTCCTTAGGAGACGGCCCCTCAGACAGGAGAGATGTGGGATATCATGACCTTGTCATATATTCCATGCGTTTAATACTTAATGAGTTTTGAACCCAATTTAGTTTCCTTTTCGAGAGCTTTGTGACCAATCATAATCGCCAGAACACTGCTAAGACAAACTTTTGTGCATAACCTCCATCCCGTAATAGTTAGACTCAATAAAGTACTGCTCTTAGTACTTCTGTGGCATTGATATTTATTAAAGGTCAGATGTAATGCTCGGTTAGGAGAGAGCGAGTGGTGTTGAAGAGAGAAACTTACCGTCCCAACATCCCCACATACACTTGAATATGGATTCCCCGGGGGGCAACGTGATGTATATGATCTAATGACGCTTGCTCAATCCACCCGCAGCCATTTATCGACGCCTTTTCAATATACAATGACACTCCATCCTTGTGCACAATCCCCAGAATAATATCTCCATTTTATTATGACCGCTACTTAGGATCTTAGTGTGTCCCGATCTAGTGACAGTATTGGCGGTTTTTAACTTAGATAGGAAGAACCACTGTATATGATATCTTTGGTGAATTGTTGGGCAAAGAGACGTCGATGGGTATAGGCTGAGTATTCACTTTAGCTAACCTCAAGAGTCGTAAATATTCGATTGACCACTGCGTCGCCAAATGCTAAAAACATTCACATATATAGACAGAAAAGTGGTGTTTGCCAACCATAGTTTAACGTAAAATTAAGATGCCACAACAAGAGAAGCCACTCCCACGAGTTCAGGACTTCATTATATCCAAAAGAGGATCAACTGCAGTACTCGGACTATCACTGCTCATCTACATCCTTTCCTATTTGATCAAGCTACCCACGATGCGTCAAATCGTCCAGGTCCATGGCCATTTAAAATAACTGCTTTCCACTTTTGCTCGGTCGGCGGTCAGTCCTTCATGCAGTACCCAGTAATCATCTGGTTTCATACTCTTTGTGCATCTCGGCTATCCACATATCCTCTCGTCCAAGTGCTTTTTGATCTTGGTCTTTCTCATATCGCTTTCCCTTCACTGGCCCATAGCAAAGCTGTTTCTCGTGATGTTCCATCAGGGTCTCCTCTGAGGACGTGGCCACCCAATCCCACCTCACACAATGCATACAGTAAGCGAAGATTCAAAAGATAATTGATACATGATCAAAAAGCATGTAGTGAGCAATTGTACGTGAGTTTGATATGGAGATGACGGTCAGGTCAGTAGGATGTTATGTGCGAAGTAGGAATGCGAAATAATAAGAACAATTGTGAGGTAGTAAGCTGATGTAGTGGGGAGGAGATTAGCAGTTATGAGTGAGCTAGGATAGGTAAGTGTATAGGTGAGAAAGGTAGTTTTGAGGGATGCACGTTGGATGTTGAGGAGAAGTAAAGGAGCTTGATGTAGTAGGAGGGATGTCAGTGGAGATGAGTATGAACAGCTGAGTCATATTGTTGGGTTAGAGAGTAGTAGAGTGGAGCGAGGTGGTAGTAGCGAGAGTGAGTAATGTAGGAAGTGAGGATAATAACGGCAGTGAGTGTACGGACAAAAAGAGTTAAGTTTAGTAGGAGTTGAGTGATTTAAAGAGAGAAGGGAGTGAAGGGATTATTGATTATGGGATTATAAGAGTAGTATTTTGGTTGTTTTTGGTGAGGTTATGGAAGGCTTATTTGGATTGAGGTGCACCTGAGGAGATGAGGCTGTAGTTTAATGCGATGTTACTGTGGGTGTAGAGCGAGCGAAAGAGTTTTACTATTTTTGGTAGTAGTTTTACGAATGGTTGTTTTGTGAGGTAATTAGTTGTTTTTGAGAAAATATGTGATTTAAATCGTTAATTATACGTCAGTGTGGTGAATACGAAAACTCTGAAATTAAGGTAAATTATAGGTGAGATTGAACAATCAGGGTTGTTAGTGCTCTGTATTTTGATGAAGTATATAACTGTAGGGGAAGGTTGTGTGTCTTTTGTATTAGGGTGGGTTTATTTTTAATTGAGGGTGTGTTGACAAAGTTGTGGACATATATGGGTTGTAAAGAGGTGGGGGGGGGGGAGGGTGGGTTTTTTATTTTTTTATTTTAGGTTATTATGAACGAGGTAGTAGGACTTGAGAAAATATAGAAGAGAACGTGTGAGAGTGTGTAGTTTGTAGCACTGTGCAAATAAGTTTTAGAGATGTTTGAGTTTGTTTTGTGGGTGGGGGATTATGAGAAGTACAGTGTGAAAGTGGGTTGTGGGGGGGGGTTTTTGGGGGGATGCAATGTTTATGGGGCGGGATTAGGTATTGAAAAAGTAGCATTGAAAAAGCATGCAGAAACGGTTGTAGAGAGAAAGTGGTTGTGAAGTACTAGTTTATAGATTAGGGTTGTGGGGATGTAGGAATTAGTGTACGATTCAGGAAGTTAACGACTGTAAGGAGTTTGTTGGGTGGGGATGTTGTTAAGGTAATAGTGGTGTGATGAGCGTTAGGGGGTTGGTGGATGAAGGTAGCAGTTGTCTAGCGTATGGGGGCAGCAGATGAGGTTATGGTTGTAAGGGTCTTGTGGACCAAGATATTATGGTTATGTGGAGAAGTATTTCGAGCGTAAGAAAAGAAGGTAGTGACAAAGTAAGGTAATGAGAAAAGTGTAAGAATGAGAAAGTGTGGTGAGTGAGGAAAGTAGGTGTGAGAAAGATATGAATGAGCAAAGTAGGACTACAAAGAAAAGTAAGCAGTGGGAAAGTAGCCAGTGAAATTAATGGTATGGAGGTGAGCGACAGTCAGAATGAGGAAAGTTTAGTAAATGTGCGAGAAAGAGTATTTCTAATAGAGAAAGAAGCACTGCAGAAAGTACGCTAGTTGCGAAAGTTAAGTAGTATTGAGAAAGTAGGAATGAGAAAGTAGAAAATAGAGAAAAGGTAATTAAAGAGAAAAGGGTAGCATGAGGAATTAGCAGTGAGTAAGTAGTGATTGCCGCAGAAAATTAGGTATGAATTAAATGGGAGAAGGTTTTGGGTAAGTTTGGAATGAGTGAAAGATAGGGTTAGTTGGAAACGTGAGGGTGCTCTGGGTTGTGTAGGGAGTGAGAAAGTAGTTGTACTGTGGGGCGGTAGAAAATGGTTATGTTGGATGGTTGATATTTGGGTAGTTTGGAGGGATTTGTTTTTTTTTAAGGGCGAAACGTGACGGAATGAGAAATTATGCAGTTTGTGATAAGTAAGCTGTAAGGTTTTGGGTTATTTAGGAGTTTATGAGAAGGGTATGAGTGGCGAAAGTTTTTGTGAAAAAGGTATATTTGGAATTGACTGGGAAAAGTAGAAAAGAAGGAGAGAAAGTAGAGGTGAAGTAAAAAATAAGAGTGAGAAAGTTATGCTTGAAGAAAGTTGAGTGGAGGAAAGAGTAGGTGTGAGAAAGTATGAATGAGATAGTCTAGGCACTGAGAAAGTAGCATATGAGAAGAGTAGCAGTGAAGTAAAGTGTAATACGTGAGAACAGTAAGATTGTGAGAAAGTCAGGAATTGACAAAAGTAGTTAAAAAGTAGAAAGTAGCACTGAGAAAGTAGCAGTGAGAAAGTAGGTTAATGTAGAAAAGTAGAGGAATGAGAGAGGAGTAGGAATAGAGAGGATCATCACTAGGTGATAGTCGAGAGGAGGGATATATTGTATTGTATAATTAGTAGAGTATGATACTTACAATGTTGATAGTATCGTGTTATGTATTGAGAAGAGTCTAGAATGAGGACACATTAGTGAGATGGGATATGATTGACGTAGTACGTGAGACTATATTGTTGGAGTATGTGATAGAGAGTGACTGAGATAGTAGATATATGAGAAAGTTAGATGTGAATGTCGGAGAGAGTCTGGATGGGAAATGATCTGTTGATGTTTCTGTACAGGTTGCCGTAGAGCGAGTAGATGGGGGTGTAGAAAGTAAAAAAAAAGAATGTTGTAAGAGGTGAAGATTTGATCTAGACGATTGTAGGATGACGGGAGCTTTTGGTGTTGAAGGTCCTTGGTGTCAAGACAGGACAATCTGAAGGTTAGAGTACATTGCGCGCGGTAGTTATCATATCGAGGTTTGTTGTGGAGGAGAGTGGAGGAGAGGGGCACTCTAGTGTGTCATTCTGTATACATGAGGGGTAGGGTCAAGTGACTATCTGATGTGACAGGAAGATCTAGGTGAACATGACGGAGGGGGGGAGATGTATGTGTGTATAGTTTGTTTATTAAGAGACGCGTGGTGGCATAATGGATACAGTGGGAATGTGGAGTTGTTTAAGATAATATGTGGAGTGCTCAGAAGTGAAAAGCCGAGTGATGTTAGTGATCGTTACAGGAGTGGGTCTGATATAGTAGTGTGTATGTTTTAGGTCAGAGTACAGTGTGTCTAGTGTCACAAGGGGAGAGTGAGATATACTGTGGAGTAGCCATAGACTAGCTTACACATGGACTGCGCAGCTACGAGGGGTTGAGATTATAATTGTGAATGAGAGAGAGTAACAATACGAGTACAGACTTTCGTGGACGAGTGGGATTGATGTATATATGTAGTACGTAGTGGGAGAGGAGGTTAAGAAGTATATTGGTTAGATATTGGGGTGTGTAGTGACGGATAGTTGAGTTGATATTACGACGGCGACAAATAAACGAGAGGAGATCTCTGATCTCATAGGGCGTTGATCTCTGGTTCATATTTGGACTCAATTGGAGGATGTGTATCGTTAACTGGGTTGTGTACGTGAATGGCAACGAATGTGGTCAGGGGTCTAGAGGTTGGTGATGATGGTATTATGGGAGTGATCTGAGAATATATGGTGTGACTGTGACAGAATAGTGATATTAGTGGATGCTGTATCTATAGTGGAAGACGTGTGGATGAGGAGTGGCTATATGTGCACCAGTATAGGTTCTACGAGAATATTGGTTAATTGTATGGTTTGGGAGTGACAAGTTATGAGCTGATTGTTTTAGCTGTATCACGGGTCTCTTGATTAGAGAATTGTGCTGGTGGGAGAATTGATGGAATGTACAGCATCTAGGTCTGTAGATGGTCTATGTGGAGTATGTGTGGGGAATTGAGCAGGTATTATGTGATATAAGTCTAAAATGTTAGTGGTTTGTATTAGGTTATGGTGATGAGGATTGTGATGATGGTAATATGAGAGGATATTGTTTTGAGGGAGGAGATTAGCGGGAAATATTTGATTTATATAGGATGTGTTTAGTTGAAGTAGGGATGTGAGGGGTGATGTTTGGTTAATTGTTGGGGAGTGAAATGTGGGGGTTATAAGATTGATTTTGAAGGAAGAATGTTTGGAGATGTTTGATGAAGGAGTAAGGGATTAGTTTACGAAGGTTTGGTTGGATTGGGTGGATGTTAATGAAGATGAAATTATTGGGGAGGTGGAAGGATTATTATAAGGAATAGGAAGAAAGGTAATAGGGGAATGAGAGATTGGTGAAATGGAATAGGCAGAAGTGGAAGATAGATAAGAGGGGTTCTGTTAGAAAAGGAGAATGGAAACAGAGTGTGTAATTAATAAATTGAATTAGATAACTAGATATGGAGATTATTGGAGAGGGTTCTATGAGGGTTGTATGGAGTGGGGGAGTGAGTGTAAAGGGGGTGGGGTAATACATCTACGAGTTTGGGAGATTCGAGGTAGGGGAGTAGTTGCTAGATTAGTTGGGGGAGTATGGTTGTTGGTTCGGTGGTAATGTAGAATTTATGGGAAAAGGATGTGAGAATGTTTGTGGAATTGAATACAAGAATGGTCAGTTTTTGAGTGATAGGTAAGGGATGGCGGGTTGAATTAGGTTTATAGGGTATGTGTTATGAAAGGAATTGTAGGAGTTAGTGGGTTTTAGGATGTGGTTGTTACATGGATGAGGATGTTTTTGATTGTGTAGTTTTTATTGTTTTTTAGAAGAGGTGTTTCTAGGTAAAAGAGTTTATATATGTTCAAGTATAAATTTTATGGGGGTGGTGGGGTAATTGGAGTGGGGGGGTAGGGGGGAGGGTTGGGTGGTTTTGAGGGGATGTTGGGTGGGGGGAGTGGGACAATCGAGTTTGGGATTGGTTATCTGGTGTTTGCTTAAGACAATGTAGAGATTGTTTGGTTATGGAAATTTGGAATGGGATATAGTAAAATGTGATAAATGTGTTCGAGATAGCGTTTCATTGAGTGGAGGTGTTTAATGGATGGAAGTTTAATGTTTTATAGTTTATGGAAGTTTAGGTATGGTTTGTGAGTTTATGAAAGATTGATTATGGGGGGTTTTATAGGTGTGTATGAGTTGGTATGATCTGAATGTTTATAGTTTTACTGAAGTTTTTATTTGTGGTTTATAGTTTATGGAAGCTTTTATGATGTTGTTTATAGCATTAGGAAGTTTTTATATGTTTTATAGTGTTATGCGGAAGTCTCGGTTATATGGGGGTTATAGTTTATCGAGTTTTAGAATGTCGCCATGACAGTTTATGAACCGTCCTTCATATGGGTTTGTATAGGTGAGATTGAATTGCTCACTTTTGTGCATGGGTTTATGACTTTTAAGGGGGGTCCTAGTGGGATCAGAGCTCCTGAATGACATGGGGTGGTGTGATAGGACGTTGAGACTGGTGGAGGTGGTTGGGGGTGTTATGTGATGTATTATGTTTGGGTGGAAGGGTAGCTGGTTAGAATCCTGAGAGTTGATTTGGGATTTGTATTTCGTAGGGTTTTAACAGTTGTAGGAGAGGTTTTTTTGGACATAGGATGAGTTATGCATGGCTGTGTATGTGACACTTATTTGTCTCATTGATTTTGTATACCTTAGTTTGTCGGGGTTTTTTTTTTATTGATTTTGTTTATAGTGATAACTCTAATGTATGTGTTTATATTGAGGATGTTTATACCCCATTATATGTTTTTTGATAACCAGAGTCCGATATATGGGTGGCGCGGATTAAACGCTGCGCAGCTTCTCAACCATGACCTTTGGGTATGATTTCACAGTCGCGATTTGTGTCGGGGTTAAATGAGTATTGTGGCTGAAACTGTGGGACTTGCACATAGACACCAAAGTTCAGTGCTGCAGTTGACGTAATGTATCGTGACCAATGTCGTGTATCTTAAATCCCACGTCCATAAGACTCGGGACCTGACCATGAGTTAGCGAAAATATTGACGTCCGCTTATGCCTACACAAGCCATGAAAGGAGGCTCATGGGTTTACCTTCCAGTATTGTCTAGACGCGTCCCCTACGTCGCACGCCTTATGTGCATGCTTTATATTGGCCAAGAGCGGGCGTGCATCAGTAATAATTCGAGGCGTTGTGCAAGCGTGCTAGGTGCTATCTAAAGTATGTACTCACCTCAACTACAGAGACAAATGTAAAAAAAACCCGCAAAATGTAGCAAATAGCGCAACAATACTCGCGTGCCTTTGCTCAATGTACGGCACATGGACCCGAAATGAGATTGCTGCAAAATTATCAGCGAATTGTGAAACTTCTGCTCTTTTTTTTGTGTTACAATCTCATGCCGAGAGTTTGTAATGGGGTATTTCCAGATCATAGAGGCAGTCTGATAACAATGTCAAGCCTGAGGTTCCTGTGAACGAAACAGAATTGTCTACCCATCGGCTCTTACGAATATATCACTTTGATGATTTGCGGGCGCTTATCTGCATGTACAATGAGATCTACAGAAAGACTGACGCCATGATCTTACAACAAGGTAGAGCTGTCGAAGTCTGGACAAACGTATGCACACGTGTACAGTAAACAGGAAAAGCGTTACAACATTTACTGGAGCAGTCCAGCTATGACTAGATTGGGCGAACAAGAGACTGACAGACAACAGATAGTACTCTCTTCAGATAACTCACCAATTTAGAGCCATAGATAGCATTAGATAGATATATAGAAATATATAGATCCGATAATAGATTATAGATCAGATAAGATCTAAAGATAGCAATGCAGGAGGGAATAGATTCGCGCCGTCTCAGGTGACCACATCTCACATAGTCTATATATGACTCGTTAGAGGCTATTACAATAGTCAATAACGTAATCGACAGCCTAGTGGCCATAGCCATGCTTTATTAAACTATCCCATTCAATGAGCTCAATTGGATCTGACTTACCTGTTAATAATGTAAGGCAGTGATGCATCTCGTGGGGTTAGTAATGTGAGTTCCACTGTTGATTGCACATCTCCACGTGCATAAATTTCTTACCTCAGCAAGCCACCATTTGGACGTAACAGAAGTCTGGTCATAACGAAGGAATTGTACCTATATCCTACATTAAATCTCTCACTGAAACCAATTTGATCAAAAAATCTGCAGCATAAAAAATGCGTCCGACACTTTCGGCTTCTTGTCTGCAATTAACTTTTGGCTGGGTAAGCCCGCTTTGGTTTAGCTCACATCTAGGTCAGCGTTGCTTCATCTTTGTTCATCTCACGATTGGACCAATATTTTATCTACGCTGTTACTAATCATGATCAGTTTTAAACATAAATTTACTGTTTAATTTTAACAAATTTCTATCAACAAAGCTATAGTCTGTATTTGTTAGAAGGGATTTTTCTAAAGTGACGCACTCACTGTCACATACAGATCCCGGGGCTCCACAAATGTATCCCGTAGGGAGACATTTGAGTACTATCAATAACAAAAATCATCCCAAAAAATTTCTAAGTCCAAAAATATTTTCAAAAAAAAATTTTCAAGTTCAAAAAATTTTCTAAGTCCAAAATTTTTTAGAAAATTTAATCTAATTCCTACCTTGGGGTCCTATGTCTATATGAGATCAACCTCTATATAAAAACTAAGTGATGGACATCAACTTCAAAAAATTTTTAAACTAATCCAGCATTTTACAACATTTTTCTTCAAATTTTCAAATTATTTATTTAGTTACCAAGTATTTTACAGTTTATTCATAGAGATTTTGAAGGTCTCCACATCCTTATTGTCATGTTGATCTTCTTTCCATAAAACAGTTTATCCTTCCTTGGTTATCCATCATGTTTTCTTTTCTAGTAAATGATGTAGTTGCTCATTGTTATTATAAAAAAACATCTCTAGGCATATGGGTGAAGATTTCTAAATTATAATGTAACCATTAACATGTTAACATGCAATCATATTTTTCACAATAAAAGCATTAAAACCTCATAGCTTATCCTTATTTATTTGTGTCTGAATGTTTCCTGTATTTGACATTTTCCAAATGGTAAGTGTATGAATTCGTTCCTAGTCCATCACTGTAGAGAATGTTCTATATTAAATTTTCTCAAAATATGTGATGTTTGTCTCCAATATCCATATGGGTAATACGTCTGGTGGTGATCCTGTCCATTTATGATTTAGCCATTTCTAATTGTTTGAAATCTTTCTTTTTCTTTCTTGTTTTCTGTCAACACGTTATTCTCATATGTGAGCCATAGCTTAAAATTTTTTTTAATTATTACTAGTCTTTTTCAAGAAAAATCATCTATGTATTAGCTTTGTTGCAATTATCATACATCAACGTATTCAATCAATCATCAACACAATATGTTTACAACTTGACATTGAAATAAATCTTTAATACTCTCATGTTTTTCTTTTTTTTTTCCAGACAAAGTTCTTGGCACTCTGGCTACTATGTATCCCTGTTATCTTTGGTTCCATGTAACATTTTTCTTCTTTTGTTCTTTTTAGTTCAATGTATCATTTATGTCTTTCCAAAATTCCATGCTATGGGGATCCTGTCTAGTTCTCCTGTTATCACTAGTAATACATCCTTAGTGAACCTTATGGGCTGTATCTGTCAATATTTCTCAACAACACATCATACAATCATATATATAACCATCAACTCGAATGTCTCAATTCTGTAACAGTATACAACAAAAATATTTTATATTACATTATTTGCATTGTCAACACCAGTTCTGCCTTCGCGGGTCAAAGGTTTTTCAGAACTATATGGTGTCTATAACATCTGCTGCTACAGCCACATGATCAATTTATTTTTCTTAAATTCATAACAATTTAAGTTAATTCCTATGGGGCATGAGGGTATGTTAATCCATGACGCAGCAATATGTATGTCCCATCTAGGTATTCTTTTATAATTTTATATCCATCCATTGTATATGGATCCATGACACGTCAGTCCATGGGGTTACATGGTTCTTGGTCCATATATCGTAAAAGCCGATCCAAGCTCAGTATTGTCACAATGTCTCAATCATAAATGTCTCAATCATATTTCAATCCTCTGGTTTGTTTTATTATTTAGTTTAAAATATCATAACCATTTCAATATAACCATAGTAAGCAATATTCATGTGCTATTATAATCAGGTTCACAATATAAGGCAAGTGGCAAAAATATCAAAAATTTATCTTCTCCCAAAATGTGGAGATATTACACAATCTCTTGTCTCTTATATATAATATATAATCATTTCATTCCATTATTATATTATTTTGTCCATAACCTCTGTGGTTCCATGGGATATGCATACTCCATTTGTATATCCTTTGTCTATGGGTGATCCAAATCTCGTATAGTTCCATTATTTTCTGGGTGCATCAGCATTCAATCTTTTTTTTTTCGTTTAATCTCCATTGTGTCCTTAACACCTTTGGTTCCATAGGATTATCATAATTCATTTGTGTCTCTTGTCCAATGATAATCTATATATTTATGGTTCTCATATGCAGCAATCATATTCCTCTGATTTGTTCTATGTTCATAGAATCCAGAAAATTTTAATTATTTTCTATGTTATTTCATAACAACCTCAAATTATTCATTATCCCATTCCAATGTGGGCATTAGTGCATAAACCGCACAACAAAACATTAGTTGTGTCAACATAAAGTTTCACCATAATAGAAAATGGCATCTTCATCATCACTAAACAGTTGCTTCATCCTCTTATGTGCCATCAGTGGCTATCATCCGGTAATGGGGGTGTTCAATGTGGGGTGAGCATATACAAATGCTATAGAGGGGTATTTCATTTGCTAAGTCAGCATGTGCAAATGCTATTTTTAACATGGGGAAAAGGCAGCATCAACAAATAGTTGCAATTTATTCAATCTGGGGTCAGCATATGCAAATGCTCTCAAAGGATATTTCCATTTGCAAAAATCAGCATGCGCAAATGTCATTGGGGTACTTGTCATAGGCAGTATCAACAAAATACTGCTGGAGTGTTAGAGATCATGCTGGTAGGGGGTATGACTGGCATAGGCAGTATGAGCAAAAACTAGTTGCTCACTCTGATGTGGTGATTTTTTTTTTCTTTTCTTCTATGTCAGCTGCTAATCTCAGGGCAGTCAATGTTATATGGCATTGGCCTATCATCATGTCATTATTCATGTGCATAACAAATTTTGTAATAAACTATCAATCAGTATCATTAGGATGTGGGAGGGTAGCATATAAACATATAACATATCCTTTAAAAAACATTCAAAATGTGTTCTCTTTTTATTTTATTTTTTTTATGTCTATTCTCTTTTCATTATCCAGTTTCATTTCTTTTCTGTTTGATTTCTTTTCTTTGCATTTTCTGATTTGTTCATCTTTTCTGGTTTGCAAATTTTTTTTTTTTTTTTTTTTTTTTGCAAATTTTTTTCTTTTCAATATATCAAAATTTCAATTCTTTTCTGTCAATGTATCACAATTACAGGAGAATGATAATAATCAGTTTACTAAACACTAGAGATACTACCAATTCTAAACAATAAGGCTGCAAGCAATAGTTAAGGTCAGAAAAGAATTAACATAGTAGTATCTGTTGTCAATAAGGAGTGAGGAGAGGGTACTGTAAGTTCTTGATAGATAGGGGAAAATTTAAGATCTCCTGATTACAACATTATTGTAATTCGAAGGGATGGAAAATGATTTGGATAGAAAAGCTCATAAGTCTAGAATGTCGTCTCAAAATAGGGGAAAGGAAAATAGTAAGTTAAGGAGGTGTGATAGTGAAATGAGGAAAATCTTACCATAGTGAGTTAAAGGTTGGATATACAATTTCTTGTGCAAAGTGTAATAATTTCAAACAAATTTCTTATACATGCTAAAATAATAAACCTAAGGAGAAAATAGGATAGCATGCCATAATAATTACAGATGTCATAGTGGGGTCAGTGTGATGGATCGAAGTGATAGATAATAGATGAGTTAAGATAATTAGGAACAAAGATATTAGTATCAGGTAAGAAGAAAAATTACTCGTGCAGGTGCCTGCATGAATGTGCGCTTAGATGCATGGAAAATGAATCACTGGTCTCTGGAGCTGTAAGGATAAGAAGTCCAGTGAATGAAGCGTGGAATATGATCAGTTACAAAAGTGTAGATCAATGTCACAACAGAATCAGTGGTTCACATGTGTTATAAGTGAGGTTGTGTAAGTTAACATTCTAAACATCAAAAAACTGTCTGTGACTATTAGGTGTGTCTGTAAACAAGTAACATTGTATCTTTTGCGTCATTTTTATTTCACAAAACCATAAAATGTCTAATTAGAATCATCTGTGGGCTGTTCTTGAGGCACTCTGGTGATTAATAAGATTATGTCCGGGGAACAACTTGTTGGGTTTGGCTCTGACATCTCATTCTGCACCTAGTTCATCTGGTTTGGGATCGTTATTGTGAACTCAGTCTGAAAAGAAAGTACATGAGATAGTTAGAACATTAATTTCACTTTTGCGTAGACCGTGCATGGAATGGCATGCACATGAACACCTGGGCGTGTTTTTCAGAACTGCTTCGCTAGTTTCTTCAGTTTCTCTGCCATCTCTAACCTTGCAATGTCCCGACTGGTTAGGCGAGCATCATATTGAACAACTGTGGGTACAGTAGGCGATACAACATTGGCTGAGTGATGGGGCGCTGAGGACATCAACGAATGCGGTGATGATTTCACTGTAGATTGCACATCTTTTGGTTTGGAATTAGGTGTATGTTTCGCCTTGATTTTTCGTCTGAGCTGGTTCTGCGGTACGTTGACAGTGTTTACAGTGGGTACAGTAATTTGCACACTGTTGCTTTTGACAGGTTTGTGGTACGCTGAAGAAAATGGTACCGACTGTGATGTGGCTGTGGTTAGTACTTCTCGGCTTGGTTTCGAAACATGCCTACGTTTCTTCAAGATTTTTCGTCTGATATGGTTCTGCTGCATACGAGGAATCTTGGTGACAGGAGGTGAGTCATCAGATTCCGTTTTATAGGCGCGTTTGACACTGGAGCTGACTGGTATAAATAATGTGCTATCCGCATCACTGGTTTCAATAGTACTGGCTGTGTCTGGTAAATCAATGTCTGTTTCTCGTTCGTATACTTCCACCATTTCTCTGTCATTTTGTTCGTTGGGGTGTGACAAAACAGCACTGGGGTTGACACTGTTTTCTCTCATTTCTTGTTCTGTTTCGTCTCCATAAAGATTGGTGGTATATGGTTCAACAAACTGCTTGGGGATAGTTTCTTCAGGGTCTGATTGTTCGTAACGACCAACCTTGTTCTTTTGGTATAGCTGTGCTTGGTTGTCACTAGTATTCCAACTGGAGCTGCCTGAACTGGGAGTGTGGTACGTATCGACTGACGAATGGTCACTGCGCGAGTAAGTTTGCGTGTGGATAAACGTTGACTTGGTATTGTCATCTCTCGATGTTTGAGGCATGATTTCTTCATTTCTAATACGCAGGTCTCTGTCTTGGAGTCGATTACGCAATTCTGCCGGCGGGATATCTTCCTCTCTTTCGGACGAGTCTCGTTGTTGTCTTGCTCGATGTACTGCATCGGTGGGTGGTCTGGGTACGTGGTCGTACTGGTAAAATTCAGAGTCTGTCATCTCTGACTCTGATAAGTCCGTCGAATCTGTACTGGATGGATTATAATGTAGGGTGGCTTTTCTGACTGGTCTGGTAGTTGTAGTCAGAGGTGTAATGGGTCTGTGATTATCGATTCTGAGTTGTTTTGCATGAGCTTTTGTTCTATGGTTTTTCTCTTCATTCCAGATAATGAAGTTTACAGGCGTCGTTTGCTCTGTAATTTTGTATCCATCTAACCATCGGTCGTCGAATTTTGAGCTGCGGACATGTTTTTTGTAGTATACTCTGTCTACTATTTTGAACGTTGGTAGCTTGGTTGATTTATCATGTTGTTTCTGCTTTTTGTAAAATGCCTTCTGCGTATTACGGTGTGTAATCTGGTGAGCTTTCTGCTTTTCTTTAAGAATTATTTCCATGGGGTCTTCTCCCATATATTTCCGCTGTGGACGAAGGAGGTTGTCTAAAGGAAAGTTTGGCTCCTTTCCGTACAGCATGTAAAATGGTGACATCCCTGTGGTATCATTCATGTTTACTCGGATGGCTTCAAGAGCTTGGTTAATGTATAGGTCCCAGTATTGATGGTTCCCTTTGATATATTTGCTAATAATATCATGTAGGGTGGCATGCATGCGTTCATTTCTGCCATTTGCATTAGGACAATAGTAACTGGCTGTAGTATGTTCAATATTCAGCTGGTGTAAGGTGGCTTTAAATGGGTTACCGATAAACTGTTTACCGTTGTCCGAAATGATTCGTTTTGGACAGCCATGCCTGGAAATGAAGTCTTGTAAAAAAATTTGCGTGATGGACTGCGATGTGACATCACTGAGTGGGTAGCTTTCTGGCCAAACAGAGTATTGGTCACCTATGTGCAGGAGGTATTTGTAGCCTGATTGGGTGAGTGGGTAAGGACCTGATATGTCAATGCTTACTGTTTGCATGGGATAATGGGAAGGTTGCATTTCTTGAAGGGGAATTAAATGTGGCTTCATTTTTCGCAATTTACATGTTCTGCAGGTGGCCACGTACTCTGTAATGTCCTTGTACATGGTTTGCCAATAATACCTTCTCTTTATGACATCAATTGTTTTGTCTCTTCCCATGTGCCCGTTGTTATCATGGAACTGCAACAGTACTTCTGGGATTATATGTGTTGGAATGACTTTTCTTAGTGTCTGATACGGGTACAATTCCTTAAATAGCTTGACTTGCTATGGATTGGATCCAGAGTGCAATAGACTCCATGCTTTGACACTCGGTCTCTATTTAGGCCTTGAGTCGCCTTCCAGGGTTATGCTAATAGCTTTGCACGTAATATTACTGTGGGTTCAATTTTTGGTCAGACATATCCCAACTCCCTGGCCCGTACACAGGCACTCAGGCACAAACACGTCAATAACCATTGACAGTGTACAAATATTTATTACACCACAATAAAGTTCAGCATCTCTTCAAATAGCACAATATAAGGATTCTCTTCTAGTCGTGTCTAGACTACAGTCTCGTCCTCGGAGACATCATGCATTTTAATAAAGTCTGGTACTCACGCATTTAGAAAACTTCACACTCTGCTTTTGCCTAAACTGATAATACACTTGCAGTAGAAGCTGTAATACAGTTGATGGTAAGATAGCATGCAGGTGGATAAATAACACAAGCTGAAGATATCGTCCATACGGACATATGCCATCTACACAGGCCGAAGACACAAGCCCAAGTGATTTAAAGAACGCTCAACTTGTCCCAATTTAAAGTTGCCGTCTGCTATTAATTTTGAGCAGCCGACAAGACGTCACTTCCTGTAACCACGGACTACCGTGTATAAACAATACAACCAGGAAATGATCGTATACAAAACATGATATGATATTTACTCATATCATTTACTCCCCCTGGACTAAAATAATGAAAAGGAACTTTTCATTATTTCCATAGTACAATCTACAAGGTCACTGGAGAAACCATATGACAATATCCTCAATCTTAACTGTCATCCTTATGATAGCACCTAGAGGTGTGCTCCATAATCGACAATTTGACACACAAGGTGTGGTATTTAGTAATAACATTACCAAACCCATTATCGTTTAGAAGACGCTCTTTTGACACAAATGTGAGGTAACTACATTAATTAGAAAGCAGTGTGGAAAAAGTCAATATGTCAGTCATGGCACTCATACAGCATACCATGTCAACAAACGCCTTAAGTCATGTCGGTCATGTAAGTCTACCTATCTATCTAATGAAATGCATAATAAGCAATCAAAGACAGAATAGATCATATAAGGCAGATGAGTCAAAATATAAATGGTGACTGTGACAATATGTCAAAATAGTTATTAATATTTGTATGTATGCAATGTCATGTGATGAATGACAATGTTAATGAGATGTCATATGAAGATATATTACTTAATATCTAACCATATGAAGGATATAGGTTATACTAAGTGTAAGCATCAATGTAATTCAATTCACATAGTGACACATTAATGAACCAATGTAATATCACTAGGGTTATTAAAACTGGTCATGTTAGACCATACAAAGTCCTTCCTGTAGAAGTATTTAAACGCATTAAAGTTTCAATAAGTCACTAGTTCGCACTTATTCACACATCATTGTTATTAATTTCCAGTTAAATACATACGCAGGAATGAAATAGTTTATTGAGAAAAAAAACAATCCATTTTTCCTCTTTTCGGATGTCGATGTTTGTCTTCCATGCAATAGCATATACAGCACAGACACCATTCTTCATTCTGTACTTGAGAATTTTATAAGTCCATGATGAAATATAATCTCACTGTTATGTCCCTTTTTGAACTGTGGAGTAAGTAATTTTAGTTACTTCCCTTTTTTCAAACGATATAGTCATATAATTAGTGCAAATCATTTTGAAAATTGCAGCAAAGTATCTGAAATGTACAGAATTGGATATTCATACTTCCAAGAGTCATTCCACAACGTGTATGCAGTAGCGAAGTATTGTCCTTGACCAAGTGGATTAGACATTCTACGCCGAACGATTGAATATATCAGTTGACTTCGGATGGACAGAAATTCATCATCATCATGTTGCTTGGCATAATGTCTCATGTTTTGAAACCGGTTTAAGTGCATGACGAAGCAATGTGGTTGCAATTCCTGAAATATGCGATATATCTGTTAACAGAAGGCATGTGCCTTAGTTCATGATGCTTCATATTTGTGAAATAATTTCTGACTTGTCAGAAAGGAAGTTCTGTACTTATTGAGTATCAAAGTTGGATCGCAGTAGCATTTGTGGTGACAACTGGAGATAGCGGATGCTTCACGCATCTCGACAACACGTCAGCCATAAAATTCACTTTTCCTTCGATGGGCTTTATCTGGTATTGATAGGGCTGAAGAGCCAATGAGGCACGGGCAGCCTTTGCATTCTTAAATCTCGCTGTTTTCAGGTAAGAGAGTGCTCTTTGGTCAGTCTCGATGGTGAAACTTGCACCAAGCAGGTAGCGCTGCAGTTTGGAGAAGCAGAAAACAAGAGCCAGCAGCTCTCTTTCGATGACCGGGTAACGCTGCTCAGTAGGCGTTAGATTCCTGCTAACATAAAGTGTCGGATGCAAACAGCCATTCCATTCTTGCAACAGCGAACCTCCAATGGACGTTTTTGAAGCGTCGACTCTAAGAGTAAAATGTTTAGAAGGATCAGGCAATCTCAATATAGGCAACTTGGAAAACAGACATTTTAATCTATCCAAAGTTACATGACATTCTCGATTACAAACAAACCTATTTGGTGACTCTTTCTTCACCAGTGATGACAATACGGACGTATACTCTGCAAAATTGGGGATAAACTTGCGATAAAAGTTTAGGAGCCCCAGAATACTTCTAACCTGTTTTTTGTCCTGGGTAAATCAAGGTTTAGAATTCTAGAGATGGTAGTATCCTCTGTTTTCAAAAAACCTCCTCCTACTTTATAACCTAAAAATGAAATCTCCTGAAATCCAATCTTAGTCTTAGATGGACGTGCAGATAAATTATGAAGACGTAGCGTGCTAAGTAAGGATTGAATACCCTCCAAATGTTCATCCCAAGAATGATGAAACAGACAAATGTCGTCAATGTAAGTAATGAGGTCTTCTCTGTCAGAGAAGAGTCGTCTCATCATGAGAACGAAGGTCGCAGGTGCGTTTACTAACCCAAAGGACATATAATTGAATTGAAATAGACCTAATGGAGTTGCGAACGCAGTATAAGGCTTGGATCGTTCAGTTAATGGCACCTGGAAATAGCCTTTAGACAGATCAAATTTAGAAAAAAAATGTAGCCGAAGCTAGTCTATCCAATAAGGACTCCAACACGGGGAGTGGTTCCGCGTCGTGGATGGTGACAGAATTTAGACGTCTAAAATCTATGCATATACGTATAGATTTGTCTTTTTTCCGGATCAAGACCATCGGAAAACTATAAGGGGAATGAGATGGAGAAATGACATTTAATTTCACCATCTGCTCTAGTTCCTCCTTAACTTGACATTGTAAATGTATAGGAATAGGGTATGGTTTCAACTTAATCGGTTGAAAGTCTGTCAGAATAATATCATGTTCGATGATATCAGTGTGTCCTGGAACATCAGTAAGGACATCAGCAAAAGAACATAAGATTGAAGTAACCTGTTCTTTCTGGAAAGAAGATAGAGTTGGCGATATATCAACATCTTTCCAACTTTCAGTAGCTAAGTAGTGAAAACTAGGTAATACTAATAGTGAGTCATTACCATCAGTCAATACAGAATTTTCTTCCTGTATGACAGCCAAAGAAGAATGACGACAGACAGATTGATCAAGAGCTTCAAAGACTGGTCTTAGATATGGTGGACGTGTATGAAACTGCTGTAACATATTGATATGAAAAGTTTTTTCTTTTCCCTCTACTGAGACAATATAATCAACATCACACAGTTTCTCCACAATCCTGTAAGGTCCTCTCCATGACACTAATAATTTGTTATCTCTCCTGGGTAATAGTACGTAAGCTTCATCACCAGGCCAAAGTTGGCGTAATTTGCGGTTTTGGTTAATAAATAACCTCGCCCTAAGCTTTGCCTTTTCAGATGAACCTACTGCTATTTGGCATGCGTCTATTATTTTTTTTCTCAAATTGACCACATACTAATATGAGGTCTGAACCTCCTTATTCATCTCAGCACCAATTAAAAGTTGTTTTAATATAGACATTGGGCCTCGTGGTATGGCGCCAAAAACCAATTCGAATGGACTAAAGCCTGTATGTTCATTTTTTATCTCTCGATACGCAAATAAAATAGCTGGGAGAACTCTGTCCCAATTTTGAGGATATTTAATAGTAACTTTATGTAGCATTTGTTTTAAGGATCTGTTGAGAACTTCTATTTTTCCGTTAGACTGAGGATGGTATATAGAACTAAGGGATCTTTGAATCCCAAACATATCCATAACCTGTTTCATAGCATCTGAGACTAACTGAGTTCTTCTATCAGATAGAATGTTTTCAGGAAAACCTATTCTACTAAAAATCAGAAATAATGCATCAGCAATATCTACCGTGGTGATGGTTTTTAAAAGGAATAGCTTCTGGCCAGCGTGTGCACATATCTATGCAGGTCAACACATATTGATGACCTCTGGCTGATGTTACCTTTAAGGGGCCAATAATGTCAATGGCCATCTTTGCGAAGGGACGCAAAGAGATATCAGATGCTTGAATGGGCGCATCATGTTTTGGTTTTCTGGTTGCTACACTTTGGCAGATGGTACATGTACGACAAAATAATTTGACGTCTTTCGTAATTCCTGGCCAAAAAAAATATGACAAAACTCTTTGTTTTGTTCTAGCAACACCAAATTCCTGCACATTCAATGTCATGTGCATGTCGTAAAATGAATGGTCGAAAACAAGCTGGTACCATAATCTGTTTCTTTAAGGAATTAGCAAATTGATAGTTTCTTACCAAAATCCCATTATTGATAGTATACCAGTGTTTTGCACAGTCATCTACCATTACATCATTCAAATGAGCAATATGAAAAATTTTTTTTAAGGAAATATCATCTTTCTGTCTTTGTATAAAGGTTTCCTTATCAATGAGCTCCATCTGAAATAAATTGTCATCATCAGTAATGACATCATTCATTACCCTAATATCATCATTATTAACCTGTTGATAATGAATTATATCATCATTATTATTTTCCTTTTCTTCTTTTTCTTCTTCTGAAGTGATATCTTCAGTTATATCTTCAGGTAACACATCAACGACTGGTTTGTGATGATAATTGTCCATGCGAGACTGAGCTCTGGTAGTCACAGCATTTGAACATAATAAATGTTGTCTTTCCCATATTTCAATATCTTCCTGTGTACATTCATGCAATTTAGGTATGTTTCCCATAATAATTCCAGCAATTGGATCGTCCAAGAGGCATACAAGTGTTCTTCCTGTAAAATATGGTGTGTCCAAAAACACCTCAGCTGTGGGGTAATATTCCACAGTTCCTCCAAAAGTTATACATTTCACTTGTTTTCTGGTATATTCCACCTTATCAACCAAGGCTTTGCGCACACCAATGGTGGTTGCACCAGTATCTCTGAGTAAAGATACTAACTTATTATTGACAAAACCTCTATTCAAGATCAATGAACCAGTACTTTCAAAAGATGACATGACTGGGAGGGGGTGTCCGCATAATAATCTTGGCACTCCTTGAGGCTGAAATAAAGAATTGCAATTAGTGCAGTTATCACTATTTGCTAAATCTACACTGCATGAATTTGCATGTGCTACAATATCATTATGGTCCTGATTATTATCATGAACAATGGCATTGGTACGTTCAGTGTTTCTTGATTGTCTGGAAGTATTGTTATGATAAGATCTTTTATTTGCATTTTGATCATTTCCTCTATAAAATGATTTCTGCCCTCTATTTGATTTTGAGTTATATTCTCCTCTATTTTGCCAGTTATTGGACTTAAATGAGGTTTGTGGATAATAGTTATCCTCCTGATATGAATTCCAATGTCTTTGAGGTTGGTATTTATTAAAATTGTATCTACCTCTATTTTGACTGTAATTATGTGATGGTTTAAATCTTTGATTCCTATCCATACTGTTTGATCTATACCTAGGTGCATTGTCTTGGAATGACCTAGCAGATGCAGCTGGTAATGAATCCTTAACATTGTTTTTGCTCAATACTCTATTAGGATGTGCAACTTGATATTGACGTCCTAGGGTTTGTAATTTAGTTAGGTTCTCTGGTTTTCTTTCCTGCAGGAAAGCAAGAAAATCAGCCCTAATAGATGACAAAACCTTGTCTCTTAGAATTAAATCTGACAAACGCTCAAAAGTTTTTTCAGTTTTGGATAATTCAATCCATCTAGAAAAATTTAATTTAACAGCTGAAATAAATTCAGTGAAATCTTTTCCAGAATCAGGGTACAAAGACCGAAATTTCTGACGATAACCCTCATCATCTAATTGATACCTCTGCAATAAAATCACCTTTACAGCTTCATAATCCTTTCTGGTTTGGTCATCCAAAGTAGAGACTACAGTTAATGGTTCACCAACCAATAAATTCATAAGTCTACAAGTCCATGTAGATTTGTCAATCTTATATTCTTCACAATAAGTTTGGAACCTATTTAGGAAGCATGAAATGTCGTCTATGGACGCATTAAATTTTGGCAAATTAATCCTTATGGCAGTAGTATGATCTTTATTTTTATCTTCACCTACCCCAGGATGCAACAGTGGTTGTTGTAATTTTAATTTTTCCAGTTCAATCTCAGCTAGTCTTATAGTTTAAACTTGTTGAGATTTGATCTCCTCTTGAGCTTTAATTTGTTGAAATTTTATCTCCTCTTGAGCTTTCTCCTCTTGAGATCTGGCATAGGCTAATTTTTCCCTTTCAAGAGCCAACTCTTCTGATCTCCTTTTTTCAGCTAATTCTTCTTTATGGAGCTCTTCTTGTCTCCTTAATTCTTCTTTATGGAGTTCTTCTTGTCTCCTTTTTTCAGCTAATTCAATTTCCCTTTCTTGTTTGTGGAGTTCCTCTTGTCTCCTTTTTTCAGACAATTCTTCTTTGCGAAGTACTTCTTGTCTGTTTATTTCTTTATCCACATAGGCTTGCACGGCCGGACCTTCCAAATTAAGTTCTTTTCCAATTTTCATTAAATCCTTTAATGAAGCCATGGTTGTTTATTATTGTGTTTCTTAGTAATACACAATATTTTAACTTTTATGTATATGAATATGTCAGCTGAATATTCACTACTTGATCCACCAATCTCAGATCAATTTATAATTGCAATAATATAGGTGCAGTGGAATATGAGATATGAACAACAAATAAAATAGCACGTACAACGAGTAATGACAAGATAGACCGGGTTAGAGCCACTGAAGGAAATACAAATGGAAAACAAAGGAATAACTATAAAATATATATGAATTAATTTAAACTAATGCTCTAGTACAACTAGACAAGACAAGACGCATATCACAACAATTATGACATCTATGAAATAAATGATAGTAAGGGGAGAATGTACAATATTACAAACAATAATATAACAAACTGAGTAAAATATTACAATAACAAGACTTATGATAACATACAATAATGAAACATGACTATACAGCTAACAAAAATGGATCTGTTAAATTCAAGAGAGGCAAACTTTTATACAACCAGCAGGATATGCTGGGTCCTCTATCTGAATCATACAGATACTGCCCTACAGAACGCTTGATTTGTTCATTCGACCTAGCTTTTGCGGTATTAAATAAACGAATCAAGTCCCACCATCCTTGCCCACTAATTACAAACAAGTATACGTAACGAAAACCCACATATGGTGAAGTCAGAAATCATGCAAACAGATTGTATTCACAGCCAAGCTGTATGTAACAATACATAGACTTATCTGTTGTAAAAAAAACAATCCTCCTTGAGACTTCGACAAGCAAGGACCAATGTGCTGGATCGTTCTCCAGGCTGAGGTTAGGCCTAGAATCGTAAGGCTGACACTTGAAAACAACAGCTCTGGTCTATAGCTGACATCTAATGTTAATAGTCTGTAAACTCTTCATATAATACTTCGAGCTGATCTAGAAAATGTCACTTCTTCATGTTACTGACACTTTGAGATGCAGTTAAATGATGGAAAGTCTATTCCAATTTTAAAATCTTCGGCAGACGATCAATGCCGATATTTTAGAAAAATGTTATATTTGCTTCGTCCAGATTGTCTGATAAGCTTGGCCACCAATAAGTCTGATACGGGTACAATTCCTTAAATAGCTTGACTTGCTATGGATTGGATCCAGAGTGCAATAGACTCCATGCTTTGACACTCAGTCTCTATTTAGGCCTTGAGTCGTCTTCCAGGGTTATGCTAATAGCTTTGCACGTAATATTACTGTGGGTTCAATTTTTGGTCAGACATATCCCAACTCCCTGGCCCGTACACAGGCACTCAGGCACAAACACGTCAATAACCATTGACAGTGTACAAATATTTATTACACCACAATAAAGTTCAGCATCTCTTCAAATAGCACAATATAAGGATTCTCTTCTAGTCGTGTCTAGACTACAGTCTCGTCCTCGGAGACATCATGCATTTTAATAAAGTCTGGTACTCACGCATTTAGAAAACTTCACACTCTGCTTTTGCCTAAACTGATAATACACTTGCAGTAGAAGCTGTAATACAGTTGATGGTAAGATAGCATGCAGGTGGATTAATAACACAAGCTGAAGATATCGTCCGTACGGACATATGCCATCTACACAGGCCGAAGACACAAGCCCAAGTGATTTAAAGAACGCTCAACTTGTCCCAATTTAAAGTTGCCGTCTGCTATTAATTTTGAGCAGCCGACAAGACGTCACTTCCTGTAACCACGGACTACCGTGTATAAACAATACAACCAGGAAATGATCGTATACAAAACATGATATGATATTTACTCATATCAGTGTCCCTTCTTGTTTATGATCGATATAATATAGAGCTCCATCCGTTGGGTGTACTTTAAGATCTTTACTTTTTGTTGGGGTTTTTTGAACGTATGTGAGCAGCCTGACAATTTCTGGATCTTTTGCTTGTTCTACCCGAATGTCAAACTTATCTTGACTGTCTTCCTCTACTTGGGATGAGGAATTTGAGGTAGTTCTTGGTCCTGGTGAGGTAATTACATTAATTTCTTTAGCATTGTCGTTTATTTCCGAGGATGTGCCGTCATTTTTTACTCTTTTTGTCTTTACCTCTGTCTCGTTATCATATTTGATTCTAGATAGGAGATCTGCACAGGTGTTTAATCTGCCAGGGATATATTCGATAGTGGTGTCATAGGACTGTAAATTCATTGACCATGTTTGTAACTTCTTAGGCTGTTCTTGCGTTTTGTTGAGACAGTTAACCAAAGGCTGATGATCAGTTCGGATGATGAGTTTCGTCCCTCTAACATAAAAGTCTAATTTCTGTACTGCATAGTGAATGGCGTATGCTTCTTTCTCAAAGGTGGTCCACCGTTTCTGTGACTTTGACAATGCGTGGGATAGGAATGCAATGGGTTTCTCATTGGGGATGTTTGGTAGGATGGGTGTTTCATCTTCTAGTACTGGTTGTACTAAACACGCACCGATTGCGTTATCCGAGGCGTCGGTGTATAGTATCATGGGCTGAAAAATATCTGGATGTCCAAGAAACGGGATGGTGGTTAGGGCATTTTTTAGATATTAAAACGATTTCTGGCACTCTTCTGTCCACCTGAAACGTGCATATTTACAGGTAAGGGCTATTAATGGTTCAGCCGCTCTGGAGAAATTTATGATATGGCGCCTATAGTATCCTACGGAACCGATAAAAGAGCGTGTCTGCTTGACTGTCTTGGGGCTAGGTATCTCTTTTATGGCCTTAACTTTGTCTTCGTCTGGTCTGATACAATCTCTATTGATGACGAAGCCTAAATATTTTGTTTCTGTATTTAGAAACTCACACTTCGACAGTTTTAACTTTATTTGGTGATGCTTGAGTCTATCGAAGACTACTTCTACCTTGCGAAGGTGATCTTCTATCGTGCCAGCGGTATGTATCAGTATATTGTCTATATATGCTAGGGCGAATGGTTGTAAACCCTTTAACACTTCGTCCATGAGTGACATATATGTTGCTAGCGATCCTTTTAGACCAAATGGCATCACGTTCCAAGAGAAACTCCCAATGTGCGAACAGAATGTGGATTTCTGTTTTGCCTCAGGTGTCATTGGGATGCACCAAAAGCCTGACCTTGCATCAAGTGTGGTGAAGTAGGTAGACTTTCCTAACGTCGCAAGTAGATCGTCTATTCTGGGCAAGGGGTTGGAAATGACTTTTGTGATTTTGTTGAGGGCACGGTAGTCGCAGCAAAAGCGACTGGAACCATCTTTCTTCGATACTATCACTATGGGTGAGGACCATTGGGATCGGGATCTTTCGATGATTCCTGCCTGTAGCATTTCATTTATAGACCTTTCCACCAGTTCTCTGTTTTTCAAAGGCGTATGGTAGGGTTTGAGATGTATTGGCTCCTCTGTTGTGGTTTGTATGTCCATTGTGACAGTATTTGTTCTTCCTAATTCCATGTCGTTGAGTGCGAATACGTCCTGGTGTTTTTCCACAAACGTTTTCAATCGTGGTCTATTTTCTTCTGTGGTGTTCAGGGTTGCTAGTAACTGGGATACCCTCTCTCTGCATCTATGGTCTGCTATAATATCTCTGGTCTCTCTTGATGCCTCTGTTTCTTTCCCGTAGTATTGGGACATTTTTCATGCATCTTGTGAAAATATCTGCTCCTGGTATGTAGCTTTCTTTTGAGTATTTCTTTGCCGTTCGTTGGGCTGTGCTTGATATTGTCTCTTCTGCCATCTGCTGTGCGCATTTTCATTTGTCACTGCATTTACTGTATATTCATTTCTTATTTTATTTCTGGGGTAGTCGTTATTGTGCCATTTTTTCTGATTATTTCTGCCGTAACTGCGCCTATCCGCGTGCGTTACTGTGTGTCTTTCTCTTGTGCTATAGGACTGTCTCCTTCTTGTGGGTGCAGTTTCTTTCTTCTTTCTGCTTTCAACCTTGCTGCTACAGTATCCTCCTGTGGTGGAGTCATATAAGAATTCTTCCTTTTCCTCGGGACATTCAATTGGTTTTGGGACTGCATCATATCCGCCTGTTTTTGCATTATTTGATACTCTATGGGGCATGTATCTCTGTCCTGTCGCTTCGGATATCCTCCTGGCAAGACAATTTCTGTTTCTCTGTTTCTCTGTGATATACAGCACTTCATCTTTTCTCTTGGTGTGCTAGGGCGCAAAAATGAGTGATTATAGTCATTTTCATACTGTGGCTTTACTCTTCCTATATATGGACTGGTTCATTTCTGCCTTCTGGGTAGGGTATGCTGTGGTGTAAAATAACTGTGGTTGGTATTTATGTCTATTTTTTATAGGAACGATAGCTGTTTACTTTTTGTGTGTCATGGTTATTTGTACTACGATTTCGTGCACTATGTCTAATGAGAGTGGTTGAGACAATTTGTGAATGGTCTCTATTGGTTGTAGTTCGTCTTAACGTTGGCGTATCCACTTGTGCTACAATTGTGCCTCTATTTATAGTGGTAGTTTTTCCTGACATATTCAATATCATGATGGGGAAATCTCTGAACTCCGAGACTTCAGCGATCCCCTCTGTAATTTGCAACAATGGGTCATCGATAATGTTTTCTTCTGCTAGGGGTTGTATTTGGATTGATTGCCCTGGTGTGATGTACTCAGAATTTTTTACTCTGCCTTTTGCTATAACTAGGGAGTTTGGGGCCACCGTTATGGGAGCTGTGAGTCTTACCAAGGACGCGATGTGGATATCGTCCTGGAGATCGATATAAATATTGTTGACTTTGATTTTCTGGAAGTCATAGTATATTCGAACTTTGTGTTTGTTAAAGAAATCTCTCCCTAGGATAAGATTTCTAGACATGCCTTTTATAATAACAAATGGGTGTTAAAAATTTGTTTCACCTAAGGAAAATTTTACCCATGCTGTCCCAACTGATTTTAGTCTTTGTCCTGTGACTGAAGCTAGGTGTGTTTTGGACAGTTGGAATCGTACCAAATGTTGAATTTTCTTGAACAGCTGGAACCTAATAAGGCTGATGGATGCTCCTGTATCTACCAGTGCTCTATAGTGTTGGCCCTGTATAGACATGATGCAGGAACTGGGGTCCGGATGTATTTTGGTTCCATCATTCAGCATTTCTTCATAATGTATTATTCTGGATGGGCTCACTTGAAAATTTCTGTTCTGTGTTGTTTCTTTTGTTTTGGACCATTTTCTATGATAGTCACCCTCACTAACGGTCCTGTTTAGTGAGTGGCGCAGCCGTTTCCCTGATGCATGAGGGGTTGAGGTATGCCTCTGGTATACTGATTTCTGGTGTAATTACGTCGGGGTGGTGCGGGTTGTTGTGGTTGGTAACCGCCCTCTTTTCTGAATGGTGCATTATTGTAATTTGCTCTGCAGGACTTGTAACCATGTCCGAACCTACCGCATGTAAAGCATCCATTTGGATTGACATTATTAACGTCATTTGGCCTCTGTGTGGGGGGTCTGTAGTTGTGGGGCCTATCATCCTGTTGTCGTGGGCGAGTCCATTGCCTCCTGGCATGGTCAACCTCCATAGGTTCATGCTCAGTATAGTCCCTATGGTCTAGTCGGGGTTCCCTACCTATTCTTTGTTGGAACCTTCGGCGAACATTTTCTTCCTGTATTGCTGCTTGGATTGTTTCAGCAATTGTCTTCGTGTCTTTTCTAAAGAGATGCATTCTGATATTGTCTGCTCTAAGGCCATCAACAAATGTCCCCACCAGCTGTATTTTCACATCAGGTGTGGTAGGTATTTCTCCACAAAACGCTTCTTCTGCCATATTGAGGAATCTATCTCCAAAAAGCTGTACCGATTCATCTCTTTCTTGTTTCATACTTCTAAGGACTGACCAAGCGTGCATTTTGTCTATGATTTCTCCATACCTCTGGGTTAGCTCTTTTGTAAGGGACACGTAGGTCTCTGTGGGGTACTGCTGAAACCTCCTTCTTAAAAAATCAGTCACTAATGATTCGGAGCTTAACAGAGCGATTTTCTTTTTCTTGTCATCAGTTATTGCCCCTGCTATTGACGCAAATTTTCCATGTCGGCCAACCATCTTCTGAATCTTTTCTTGTCTCCATCGAACGGCTGGACGATGGATCTGACTTGGGTGAATGTTGCGTAGTTGTCAGCTTTCTGTAGGGTTTCAGTAATTTGCTGTAGCGCTATCATTGTGGGTCCTTCCATATTCTGTTTGTCCTGGGGCTGTAGTGGTTGTGCCTGTGCAGATCGGTTTTGCGGTTGCTGCTGTTGTTCTACCCCGAGTTGCTGGAAATCTTCTATTAATTGGTCCATCTTTCGTTAATGCTTAGTCTGTTTTTCTGCTCTTTATAGAAGACTGGTCACTAGGCACCATATAGCGTGATGTGTGGCCGGGGCAGGGACTTGGGGGTTGCTGTTTGTACAGAGAGTGTTAGATTTCTAAACTAGCTTGTCCGCCAGAGCTTGGAATTGCTCTCCTACAGTCTTACAGGAGTTTACCAGATTCTGGGATAATCCTCTACGGTGTATTTGGTTAGAGCAGTATTGGTTCATTAATAATTTTTACCAGCAAACATTTCCCCTTCTTCCTCTCATAAATATGTGGCAAAGTAAATGAGAGACGACCTGCATTTGGTATCAACGTCAACTTTTATTTACAGCATCTTTTTACAGGTAAACGTATAGAGTAATAGCATGCATGCTTCATGTATCCATCAATGCATTTCTGTTCCCTTAATAATACAGCAGAGGCTTCTGTCTTCAGATGAGCCACTCTGATTCAATTCCTAATAATTTCTTTCCTCTCAAGACAATTTTGCGAATAAATGCATGCTCATTAGTTTCAATGAACCAATCCAGTTTCTCATTTCATCAAATAGGTTAAGGTCCTACTAAATTTCAAATGCTTCTGCATGACCCGTCCAACTCTTTATTTTCGTCTACAGGAAAAACCTACAGCCATTTTCTTTGCTTTTCAATCTGCGAAAAGCCATCCTGTCTTAGCATGTCAAATCATTTAAAATATTTGAGGCACTCTACTTACTGTTCTCCGGGTTAGAAATAATGCACATATTAAACACTAGAACTGGGAAAAATACTAAATGAAAACTTCATTTAGTTTTATTTGAAAAATCCTCAAAAATCTGCAGCATAAAAAATGCGTCCGACACTTTCGGCTTCTTGTCTGCAACTAACTTTTGGCTGGGTAAGCCCGCTTGGGTTTAGCTCAAATCTAGATCAGCGTTGCTTCATCTTTATTCATCTCACGATTGGACCAATATTTTATCTACGCTGTTACTAATCATGATCTGTTTCAAACATAAATTTACTGTTTAATTGTAACAAATTTCTATCAACAAAGCTATAGTCTGTATTTGTTAGAAGGGATTTTTCTAAAGTGACGCACTCACTGTCACAGTTTCTCTTGTCCAGCCTATCTATACGACTATAATTTAGTACAAGACAATCTTTCCCTCCTCATGTATGTAAATATAAGTTTAACTACACACATACACACAGCTATGTGACAACAAGACACACAAACGTGAAAAAAACTACGGTTAATTGGGTATGGGTCTGACCAACACACAAAAAAAAATAAGTTTCTTTTGTTGTTTATTATCATTAAACTTGACAACGTCGAACCTCTAAAGACAAATCAAATAAAATCAGATTTACATACATAGGAAATAACTGAATAAATGTGCCCTCCCCCTTTTGAGAAAAGAACCCAAAAAGTGAATAAACCAAAGGTCAAAGGTTAGCACTATGTTACAGAATAGACAGTAAAGCATAAGTTCTTCTCATTCAAATATATCCGAGATGCAAGAGTCTGGAGGGGGCCAGAGATTGGAAGTGATCACTACCTGCTAACAATCAAACGAACAACTGAAAGATTTGCTCAGCCTAGGAACTGCTCAACATCACGCAAGAAACCAAGTAAACGAGCAGGAGAAATGAGCATTAGGACCTACAAGCTGAGAGAGCCAGAAATTAAGACCAGATATCAGGGGCTTATTGCTGCAGCGATGAGCAACACAGAAGAACAACCTGATGACTTGGAAACCCTCTGGATTAAATTCAAGGATATCATAAAGACAGCTGCTGCAGAAGCATGTGGTGAAGTCCGACTTGGGAACCAGAGAAAGAGGACACCTTGGTGGACAGAGGAAGTCAAAGAGAAAATAAGAGAGAAGAAAATGGCATGGAAACAATACTTAGGAGCTAAAAACACAACAGGACAAATGGAAAAATATAGAGAATATGTGACACTCAGAACAGAAGTAAAGAACAAAGTGCTAGCAGCAAAACAGAAGTCCTGGGAAGAATTTGGAGAAAAGCTAGAAAAAGATGCACAAGAAAACCAGAAATTGTTCTATAAGACCCTAAAGAACATGAGGAAGGAAAAACAATGCCCTCTCAAATTTATAAAGGACAAGCAAGGCAAATTGCTTACTGCCCCGAAGGAAGTAATGGAAAGATGGAAAGAATATTTCTCAGAACTCCTTGATGGTGAGCAAGGTCAAACATCAGAAATGATAACCACTAGCACAGAGAGGAAACCAATGGTGATGAAGATGACATAAAGATGGAAGAACTGAAGGCAGCACTGGAGAAAATCAAGATGGGCAAAGCAGCAGGGCATGATGGTATAACACCAGAAATGGTTAAGTACATGGGAGCATCAGGCGACCTGTTACTCCTAAGGGTCCTACAGGCAGCATGGTGCAACAAGACCATACCAAAGGATTGGGAGATCGCCATCATAACACCAATTTTCAAAAAGGGTGACAATCGACAGTGTGGAAACCATAGAGGCATATCCCTTCTCAGTGTCCCTGGAAAAATCTACTCTAGAATCCTAGAGCAGAGACTCCGACGCCTAGCTGAGCCACAATTGGATGAGGTCCAGTGCGGATTCCGAGCAAACCGAAGTACTCAAGACCTAATCTTCACACTCAGACAGCTGAGTGAAAAGGCCCTTGAGTACAAGAGTGAGATCCATCTTTGTTTCATAGATCTGGAAAAGGCGTTTGACAGGGTCCCTTGGAGCAAACTTTAGGACTGTTTGGCAAGGAAGAATATTCCAGCACCTCTGATTCATGCTATACAGAGCTTCTACAAGTCTTGCAGAAATTATGTGAGGACAGCAAACCATAAGTCAGAAGAGTTCAGGACCACCACTGGTGTAAGACAAGGTGATATCCTATCACCTTACCTCTTCATACTCCTTATGGACGATGTCATCAAGGCATGTAAGGAGAGAACAAGAAAGTATTCAGTGGGGTACTGGAAGATGAGACAGGTCTATGTTTCAGAGCTGGCATTTGCTGATGATGTTGCCCTGATTGCTAAATCAGAGGCACATCTCCAATCCAACCTGCAAGTCTGGAAGGAAGAGCTGGAGAAGAGAGGGATGGTCATAAGCAGCTCTAAAACAATCCATGGTGATATCACGAGAAGAAAGAAGACATCAGATTAAGCTGGGAGAACAGGTCTGGAGCAGGTCGACCACTTTAAATACCTCGGAGCTATTATAGACCGAAAGGGAGGCATCAAAGAAGAGTTGGCCACTCGAAAAGCAGCAGCTGGGAGACTTTTTCAGGCCATAAATCGAGGATTCCTCAGCAAGATAGAGGTTGGTAAGAAAACGAAGATGGCTGTATACCGCTCCACCTATGTCCCAGTCTTGACATATGGATGCGAGTCATGGGCAATGACTACAACCCATAACAGCCAGATCCAAACCTCAGAAATGAGGTATCTGAGGAAGGTGGTTGAAGTAACAAGAAGACACATGGTACGCAACCAGACGATACGTCAAGGCCTAAAATGCCACCCCCTACAGACCCAAGTAGAACAGTCCCAACTAAGATGGTTTGGCCATGTCTGCAGAATGGGAGAAGATCGGCTACCACGACAAGCATGGGAAACAAAGAGCCAAGGATCCAGACCCCGAGGACGACCCAGAGTCCGCTGGGAGGACAACATTAGACAATCTTTGAAGGACCGAGGACTAGAATGGAACCAGGCCAGGAGGAAGACAGCCGATAGAATAGCCTGGCGCTCTCTCTTCCAAACCTCTACACCTCACGGTAGAAGGGGAACGACTAAGTAAGTAGTAAGCATAAGTTCTTACTATAAGCTACCCAGTAAAGTAAACAATTGTTTAAGCAAAATCAAGGATGGTACACTTTCTGAAACAAAGAAAAATATTCTCTCTCTCTCTGCGTCATACGTGAAAACTAAATCACTCCTTACCTACTCTTGGTGATATCCTTTGGAAATACAATTATCCTGAATATAAAATTGCCAGGGTTTTTATCTTCCAAAATGGCCCCAGTCCATCCCCTAACAAATAAGATTTACGAGATGGGCGCCTAATTTGGTCGTTTATTCATAGATGAACAAATGTCATCTCGAACAGTTAGTGTAGAAAAACCGAGATCTTGGAGTTCACAGTAAACAGAGGAAAATACTTCCAGTATTGGGAAACATCTGGTTGCTAAAACTGTTACAATTGATAAATGATGGTAATCCTATTGGTTGGCTCTGTGGTGATTGCCGATTCTGAAACAGCGTACTCTTCTGGATAAAAATCCACTTGGATACGACTGTCAAACATCGGGAGTAATGTTATTGGTTTTACCCCCCAGTGGGCTGATAAAATTGAACAAAATATGTCTGGGTTTTATAAGTCCAGTTAAATTTACCAGTTAAATATTTGGCCAATCGTGTTCACAAATGAACTTGGGGACGCACCAGCCAAGAGAAAGACAACATTCACCAATCAGTAAATGAAGAAAAATAAGACCGCTGGACGCCCTTTGATCAGGTCTGAGAGAAAAAAAACATTTTATGGAAAAATGCTACTATATATATATATATATATAATATATATATATATATATATATAGAATATGATATTATATATTATAATATATTACTTATATAATATATATTATATTATATTATATATATATATATATATATATATATATATATATATATATATATATATATATATATATATTATATATATTATATATAATATATATATATATATATATTATAATATATATATATATATATATATATATATATATATATATATATATATATATATATATATATATTATATATATATAATATATATCTTATATATATATATATATATGTGACCGTGTGGCCAGAAAGGTGTAATGTTAGACTGAGTAATTAGTTGTCGATCTAGTCTACGGTGTGAATTTGTGCTCATGTTGGTATTCTCACCTGGTAATGGACGATTTTAATGAAACACACCTTCGCCATCCGTGAAGAAGACAGACGTGTGAGACGCAGATGTAACAGGAGACAGACATCGGTTGTTAGACATCCTGGCGCGGTCTGATAACACATCTTGTTGAGCACTAAAACCGTGAGGTGTGACTCCAGGCAAGTGATATCATGGGAATGTAATCATTAGTGAGCGGATCTTGAGTTGTGTCGATAAGGAAGATTTTCTTGACTAAGATGTGATCTCATGTCATCCATACTGAGCATAGGACTCCTGATTTGCTCCCTTTAGAGATGGGTGGAGCTTTCCCTGACATTTTGACGTAGCTATCATGTGGTACATGGTTGGAGATGCAGATAAAAACTAAAACAGTGAGAGGCTTTAGAGGGAGAGCTGAGAAGTAGCCAGATCGTTCTTGTGCAAAACGCGCTTCGTACGATAACCAACTGAGGTTTGGGCTTTTGCATAGTTGCGTCTGTGCTAAGAGAACTAGCGACATAGAGAGAGAGTCCAGCAGTCTGTGCTGGGTTATTAGATGGTGTTACCTAAATAGCTTGGTTATATGGTGTTGCTTAGGAATTGTCTTCAAAGTAAACTTGTGGACAACATTGTTTTCTGCATGATTCATGTGCTACCTGATTGGGTTTCATTAATAAAAGTGAGACCCCTGTCATCAAGAGAGTTTTTCTGTGACTGCGGAACGTGTGTGAAAGTAGGCCAGAGAGAGTGACGACAACATCACACACAAATCCTTATTCTCCTTCACACATCGTCTTCGCACCGTCACATATATATATATTATTTATATATATATATATATATATATATATATATATATATATATATATATATATATATATATATATACATACATACACATATGTGCACACGGACGGGGACAAGACGATCTCTTATCCACTTCGTCAGTCCTGATTGAAGTTAAAAGGCACACGGTGTTTTTAGCGTATCCTTTTCGCGCGTCGCTTTTCGCCCACGCTGCAATTTCAGGTCGGATGAAGGTATGCAACCTTCCCCCGCCCCTTACGCGCGTTGTAACGATTAGCGTACAATGTGAATTATTATTTAATTATTCATACGCGCACTTACATAAATATCGCATGTCGTTAATAGCTATTAAATTGTCGGCGTCTGTTGGTCATCGTATGGTATTAAATAATAGTCACTTACTATAAATACACAAAATGAAATATAATGTGAATTCTATTATGTCACTATCAGTCGCGCCTAGCATATACTCAGTCAACTAAATCGTCTCTTCTTGTGTGAGAAAGCGGGTGGTAAAATGAACATTAAACTGAACCTATGGTAAAAAATAGCTACGCGTTATTATTTTTTCACTGCTCTTAACAGCTAGAACTCTAAGTGAATTATAATGGTAAAAGCTTTAACACTTTAACACTTAAGCACTAATTTCTATTACCAGAAAATCCTCATGAAAAGATCACCATGAATGCTTTTAACACATTTAGCAAAATGGTTCTAGCTACTGCGTACTTAGACTATTCCAAAAATTCTGAGTGAAGACTGATAGCTGATTTAGGAAGACACAGTTTATATATCATCATAGTTGTATGATCTATAGATGATGCTACTTTTCATGTTACCATGTGTATCGAGAGAATCAGAAACCTAAGTTCCCCAGATAAAAGGCTTTCACTGTCACTCTGTCGGGCGTTGCTAATCGACATCAGAGACTTAAAACCATGTAACGGGGTTCTCGGAGATTTTCCCCGCTTCTGAAGATCAAAGGATTTACTCCCCTCTGTGTACGAACTTTGAAGGGTACTCGGGGAAATATTTTTGCCCGTGCGTCTACTTCAAAATGGTCCGGTGTTTTTCACGTGCGGTCTGTCTAGTATCCGATGGTTGACAGATCAGCTCGCGTGAGAAACGTGATAAACAAACCTGATTCGCTCCCTGTTATGACTGGCAGGTCGCAAAAGTTGGTAGCGAACTTCGTTTGTTTATGTTCAAGGAAAAGAGGCGTGGATGAAAATTAAGCTTGTGTAAGTAAGACAGGCAGAAAAATGCATGGTTTTGCTAGCAAATCATAGCGCGCTAACGGGATCACAAAGGCTGTCAGATTACTGTAGGCTGTATTTCCATTATACGTCACAGGAAGTAGCAGTGAAAAAGTAGCAGTGAGAAAGTAGGAGTAGATAAGTAGGAGTGAGAAAGTAGGAATGAGGAAGTAGGATTATATATTAAAAAAGTAAGAGCATTATGCTACTATAAAATGCTATAATGTGCATCTCTTGGGAAAATTATAGCGATCCAACTCTTTAGCTTGAAACTAAATTTCATAACAGTACAGTTTAGTACCCCATGGGAGAGTGGGTGCCAGCACGACACCTCGCACAAAAGTGAAACACCCATAGTGATGGCTCTGCCTGCAGAGGAACATTTGTGCTCCTGCTGAGGTGGTTTCTGCATAAAACGTTTTTATATGATTGGATTGTCAGCTCTTCGTACAATCTCATATGTGTCGCTTCTGAACGGACAATAAATAAGCAATTAGAAAGAAGAATCAAGCCCTTGAGATGTGGACATATAGAAGAATGGGTCATATGTAATGGAAAGAGAAGAAAGCAAATAAAGAGGTCCTAGAAAACCTAGAAGTGAAAAAGAGAATTTATGATGGAGATCAAAATTTGACAGCTAAAGTATACTACTGGACAAAAGTTAAGGGCCGCCATTCAGTTTAGACATGGTTTATATAATTCTTCGTGAGCAGGGTCGATTTTCCAAATGTCCGGTAGCTTGAAATCTCCCAAGAAGTCTCTGAATGGTACAGTGGGACACTGCTAAACGTCTTGCAAAATGACGAACAGATTGACCATCCTGCATCCATGCCATGGCTCGACCACGGTCTACAGTGATGAGACTTCTCCTTGTTGGCATGGCTAATGCAGTGATCATTTCGACCAATAGTCATACTGACTTATTGCATACCTGCGGTGAACACTCTTTACCGATGATCATTTTCCACGTGCATTCAAATTCAACTCACTTTTTCACCTTTTGAACTAGTGGGGCGTGTTGCAAAAACCACGCGTTTTTGCAGCAACAATGGCAATTTTCACGTGCGGGTTAAAGTTACCCAGTTTTTTGACATTTAAAAAAAAATTAACCTAGTGCACACAGAAATGTATAAACATTTCTCTGAGCTCAGTTTTAATGACATTTTCACTTGTCTTTACAGTTTGTCAATCAATTATATAAACCTTGTCTAAACTGAATGGTGGCCCTTAACTTTTGTCCAGTAGTATATTTTAATCATGTAAAAAAAAAACAACACCTTGCTGAAAACCATATAGGAAGGCAGAGTTGAAGGCAAACGTGCAAGAAGAAGACAAAGATATTAGTGCGAAGATAACATAAAGAGATTGACAGTATCAGAGTGCACCATCAAGATGTGAGACAGAGGACATTTCGAGACCCATTTCAGCCACCTTTCGATGTAAAGATGGCACTTGATGATGATGAGTGCATGCCTGAGACAGCAATAGGTATATTTGTTTGTTGTTCACCGAATCTTTTAGCCGAATACCATCACCAACCAAGATCTGCTTGCTCGGAGCAAGCAAGAGGACATGCACACCATCATAGATGGCAGACGCTGGAGCTGGGTTGGCCATGTCCTCAGAAGAGACCCCGATGCCATCACAAGAACAGCTATGCTTTGGACCCCTGAAGGAAAACGAAAGAGAGGCCGACCAAAAAACAACCTGGTGGAGGACTGTGGGGTCTGAGATGCAAAGAATGAAACAGAGTTGGGGCACTGTACGAAGGATGGCCACCGACCGAGCAAAGTGGAATCAATTTGTTGTTGCCCTACAAGACGCCACTAGGCGTGATGGCCACTGACTGCTTTGACGGTCGATGGCTAAGGATCAAAGAAGAAGAGAAGAAACAATAAACCAAAAGCCTCATGCTTTAACCCCCCTTCCCCCCCCCCCCCCCTCCCCGCACATTTGTATTTTGTTTACAATTGTCTCTGCATTACGCACCTCTAATAAGTGTGACAGTTCCTAATTACAATGAATACCTGCACACTACGCACGAAACATTGTTAATGGGAAGTAACTACTAATAAAGTGAATATTCTGTGCATGGAGATTGCCATTAGAAAAGTTTCTGTTCGGTGAGACAGTATACAAAGTTTGTATTTGGTGAGACAGTATACAAAGTTTGTATTTGGTGAGACAGTATACAAAGTTTGTTTTTGGTGAGACAGTATACAAAGTTTGTATTTGGTGAGACAGTATACAAAGTTTGTTTTTGGTGAGACAGTATACAAAGTTTGTTTTTGGTGAGACAGTATACAAAGTTTGTATTTGGTGAGACAGTATACAAAGTTTGTATTTGGTGAGACAGTATACAAAGTTTGTTTTTTGGTGAGACAGTATACAAAGTTTGTTTTAGGTGAGACAGTATACAAAGTTTGTTTTCGGTGAGACAGTATACAAAGTTTCTTTTATTTATGTATTTTTTTTTCCAACAAATTTTGTAATATTCTATAAATAGAAACTAAACAGTTTATATCTAATATCGCTTAGATGTTTTTTGCAGCAAATGTTATGAATATGTGGTTATTTGACATTTTTAAAATTACTTAGTTTTACAAAGTTTTTGCATAAGTGTGCGCAATCACACATAATTATATGCATGGTGTTATCAACCTCATAGTGTTGTAAAAAATTGCTGCGAAAAACCCACTGAAAGATCATATAAATGCTTAGCTACCGGCGACGTGAAGGGGGAATAACTACATTGATGGATTCGTGCTCCAACGTCAGCGAAAAAGGAAATGAAAGAATGAAGCAAATATATTTGTTTAGGGGAGGTACGGCAGTGCATTTTAAATCAACATAGGAATACAGATGTTTGAAAATCGCGATTTCCATATTTTATGATAATTTGTTGTCTCCCGAATCTAAATGTGAAAATCAATTGTTAAGTACTAACTTAATTAGGTATAATGATTGTATTTCCTGATATGATTGATGAAGACGAATACCAACTGAAATATAACCGAAACAGTCCTTGTTAGGACTCATATAACTCCAATCTATTGTCTCATATAACTCCAACCTGAAATATAACCAACCAGTCCTTGTCTCATATAACTCCAATCTGAGACAGAAAATAGCCTACGTCTCTATATATTTAATTTAACTTTAGTTTTTGTTTTACTATGACTGTATCAGAACCAGCCAGTATAGCCCTGGTATATTATAGGGGGAAGGAAACAGTTGTATCACACCTAGGTGTACAGATTATTGGATGTATTCATGTATTGAATTTATATTATGGGATGTATTCGTGTATTGAATTTATATTATTAGATGTATTCATGTATTAAATTATCAGAAAGAATGTTTTGCAAGTAGACACCTGTCATGTCTCGCTATTGCTAAATCATACTGAGCCATGTTGTCATTCATCCTACATGCAGACACCTGAAACACGCTCATCTCATATACAATAGAAATAGGTGGGCTTGAGGACAGAAATTAGCCCCTATTTTTACTTGTTACAGGTTTTATTCGTGTCATCAAACCTGATGTAGTATGTCGAGTCAATCAAGCTGCCTGGAACTTCGCAGGAGCACAGTGATTGTACCGGACCTACATCCTTAACCCCCCTCAGTCTTGGGTGGGCTAAGTGAACGATCCTCAGCAGGCGTTGTGTGAAGAACTAAGCCAATGACATAACTTTTGAGAGATGAGTACACATTAGTACAATTTCCGTCGGCAATTGTGAGCATTTAACGGTCAAGGAAGAAAAAGTGATTTAGCATAAAAAGAGACAAGATTAACAGCATATCTGATAAATTGTATTTACTTAATTAACAGCACAGCTGATACATTTACTATAATTGAGTAACAGCACAGCTGATATAATTTTTGTTCCTATAATTGGAAGACTTGTAATATATATAAATATATATATATATATATATATAAATATATATAAATATATATATATATATATATATATATATATATATATATAAATCATTTGTAAACTTACAAATCCATTACATTCCATCTTCCAACATCCACCCTTAGCACAAGAGTAGATAGTGTATATACTAAATAAATAATAAGGAAATTGTATTTGAACATCTTGTCAATTTTATAATTGTTAAGTGAAATCTGTTTCCTTGGTTTTTCAATATCACAGTTAGTTACACAGCGGGGGTGGCATTTTATGACTGTCTCCTCTCTACTAATTTTTCGAGATCAGATCATTCACAGCCGTAACTAATTTGTGATACCAGTAGTTCTCTCATACACTGGGACTTCACCATTTTTCTGCAGAAATTCTACTTCTGTATTGTCAGTACTATACTGATCCTAGAGCAAATAAAAACCTCACGCTACATCAGTCACACTCAGTCGATGTGTAATATTTGATTTTGAGTGGCATTACATGATTGAAGTAAATTTATTTAGAAATAAAATATATAAAAAAAAATTAATGTATGCCATTTCTGAAGTTGACAAGCAACAGAAATAGTACTGTTAAAAAAAGCGAATACGAAAACTGGTTTGAGATACATTCTGTGGTAAGTAAACAACGACGTTGATCAACTAGATAGATTTCTTGAAATCAATAAACCGCTCTTAGAAAATGATCCAAGATCGGTAAACAACGCTGTTAGGTACCTATTAGAAATTGTAGACGCTTCTTTTTTGGTGCACTTGACGGAACGGAATGATGACAATTCCTACGAATCCTAAAACAAATCTGAATGCACCATGCAACTTTTGCAATATGACCCTGTTAGTTCAAAAACTACAAATGAGCATTTGTTCTAGCTCTGGAAAATAACCATGTTACACTAATAAATGTAGCAATAAGTACATAAGAGGCAATCTGATAAAGTACATTATGTTAGTAGTAGAATAGGCGCAAAACGATTATCATTCAGGCGTTCGCACATAACTTTTATATAAGAAAATATTCAGATCGATTCAGGCGCTGGCACATAACTTTTATATAGCAAAATACTCCGATCGAGTCAGGCGCTGGCACATAACATTTATATAGCAAAATACTCCGATTTTTCAGGCGTTGGAATTTCAGGCACTTGGCACATGACTTTTTATATAGCGATATATTTTAGCCAAGGATGCTTCCTCTGACGATCAGACGCATGACTTGTTATATAGCAATAAATTTGTTCGATAATGGCGGGTGTGTTGTTTATACAAAAAAAACTTAGACAATATATATAAAAAATATAAAAAAATCGATAATGACGGATAATATAAAAAATCGATAATGTTGGATTAGGTTACTAAGGGGGGTTTGAAGCGAGTGGAGTCTTTTTGTGCTGGCGAGGGGGAAGACGCCTTGGTGTGTACAATTTGGGGTGGAGCGTGACTTTTTATATATGGAAATACGGTTAGTATTCAGGTGGAGCGCAGGTGGAGCGCAGGCGTAGCACCAGGCGGCGTGTGACTGTTATATAAGGAAAATGTGTGGCGTGTCTTATTTATATAGCGATATATTAGTTCGCTAATGGTGTGTTGTTTGTTTTTACAGATAATATTTAGACAACAGTTATACGATATATATATTTTTTATATTTAGACAATATTTATACATATAGGCGATAGTTATATTACGATAGTTATACATATATTTATACACCACACCGCTTATACATTGTAACCGTATGGTCGGCACGCCCGTAGTAGTGAGGTTAGACGTCACCCTCACCCATAGACCAGCTAACTTTGTCAATAAAAAAATAAAATATATTAACTAAATTCTTTGTTACCTATGTCTAACTGTTGAAATATAACTATCGTCTATATGTCTAAATATATCGTCTTCCTATTGTAAATATATGTCTAAATATATCGTATAACTGTTGTAATATATGTATAAATATATGTATAACTGTCGTAATATAACTAACGTCTATATGTATAAATATTGTCTAAATATAACTAAATATATATCGTATAACTGTTGTCTAAATATTATCTGTAAAAACAAACAACACACCATTAGCGAACTAATATATCGCTATATAAATAAGACACACCACACATTTTCCTTATATAACAGTCACGCGCCGCGTGGCGCTACGCCTGCGCTCCACCTGCGCTCCACCTGAATACTAACCGTATTTCTTTATATAAAAAGTCACGCTTCATCCCAAATTGTACACACCCAGGAGTCGTCCCCCTCGCTAGCACAAAAAGACTCCACTCACTTCAAACCCCCCTTAGTAACCTAATCCAACATTATCGATTTTTTATATTATCCGTCATTATCGATTTTTTATATTTTTTATATATATTGTCTAGGTATTTTGTATAAACAACACACCCGCCATTATCGAACAGATTTATTGCTATATAACAAGTCATGAGTCTGATCGTCAGAGGAAGTCACCCCGGCTAAAATATATCGCTATATAAAAAGTCATGTGCCAAAAATTCCAACTCCTGAAAAATCGGAGTATTTTCTGATATAAAAGTTATGTGCCAACGCCTGAATGATAATCGTTTTGCGCCTACCCTACTACTTATGTTACCCTAGATAGAGAATCGCTTTGGAAATTGATGAAGCATTATGGAGTTCCCATGAAGATCAGTAACTTAATAAAGAAAACCGATGAAGACATGACATGCAGAGTTCTTCATGAAGGACAACTTACAGAACCGTTTAGGATTAGAACGGTAGTGAGACAGGGATGCCTCTTGTCTCCATTTCTCTTCTTACTAGCAATAGATTGGGGTTTGAAAACATCGACATCACACAACAGAATTGGAATCCAGTGGAATATGTCTAAACAGCTTGATGATCTGGATTTTGCTGATGACTTGGCTCTTCTGTCCCATAACCATAATCAGATGCAAGAGAAAATGAAAATTCTCGATGAGAGGTCACAACAAGTGGGTCTGAAAATGCACATTAAAAGACAAAGATTATGAGTATAAATGCAAGAAATGATAACAAGGTTGAACTTGAACAAACACCACTAAAAGATGTAGAATCGTACACATATCTTGGAAGTAATATAGACAAAGTTGGAGGGACAGACAGTGATATCAAAATAAGAATACAAAAAGCAAGATTAGCATTGCATTGGGAAACATATGGAGAACAAGAGAAATCAAGTCCAACACGAAAATAAGAATCTTCAACTCAAATGTGAAGTCAGTCCTATTGAATGGCTCTGAGACATGGAGAACAACAAAAACAACAACCAAAAAGCTACAGACTTTTATAAAAGGGTGCTTGCGTAGAATAGAAGGACTGAAATTGTATGACAAAGTCACAAATGTGGAATTGATGACAAGAACCAGACAAGTGCCAGTGGAACAAGAGTTGAGAAGAAGACGCTGACGATGGATAGGACACACATTGAGGAAACCTGTTGATAACATTACAAGGCCGTCCTTGTTCTGGAATCCACAGGGAAAGAGAGGCAGAGGTAGACCAAAAAACACATGGTGAAAATGATGAGAAAACATGGAAAGAACTTGAGCGGATGGCACAGGAAAGGAAGACTTGGCATATATTTGTTGAAGGCCTATGCTCCTTGGATAGCTAAAGGGTATTGAATTGAATGTTACCCTATGTGAATTCAAAGAACAAACAATATAAATTAATCAACATGTCGTAGTTTGATTTATACATTTTCCTAAATCGGTATCTCCACGTTTGTAAGAACCTTTACTCAAAGGAAGCGGGCAAAGCTGGGTAATTAAATATAGTTCAATATAAATCTGTGATAAGAAATCTACCGTTCAAAATTTCAACAAACACTTTACGCGCATTCCCAGTACATATTTTTTTCGTATGTTTAATTCAATGGAGCATGCTACTAATAAATGATCAGCCCAAGATCCAATTACAGTTTACTCATATCTTTCCTTCCTCGTTCCTGTAATATTTGTATTCATTTCACTAACCTTATTATCCCACCTCAAACACGCAATGTTTAATATTGTTAACTCTCTCTCTCTCTCTCTCTCTCTCTCTCTCTCTCTCTCTCTCTCTCTCTCTCTCTCTCTCTCTCTCTCTCTCTCTCTCTCTCTCTCTCTCTCTCTCTCTCTCTCTCTTACCCTCTCGTTTTTTAATCATACGGGATCTACCAAGAAAGAACCGTGAATACGGAAGGATCTAGTCTGCAGCGAACAAAACAAAAGTCCATTCGGGGTTTTCTTTAACGGCTGACTCGCGGGTAGAAACATTTTAAGAACTGTCTTAAGAACTTTTAACATTAATGCACTAGTTGAAAGAACTGAACGTTTTGTAATGCAAATTTATGTACGTCAGCAGTAAGTATTTTAAAATCTTATGCCATAAATCTTGACGGTACGAATTCAAAATCATCAGTTATCATTCTCATAAACATTATCAACCTTTGCTTAATCGACTTCTTCCTTAGTTTCTACTTCTTTGTTTAATTACCGTCGTTCTTCTTTCTGTTTCTCTTTTTTTCTCACCTTCTTTTACCCATGTTTTTTATCGTCTACTACTACAACTGCGCCAACTCGTACCACTGCTGCGACTAATACTTACTTATTCGTTCCCCTTCTACCGTGAGGTGTAGAGGTTTGGAAGAGAGAGCGCCAGACCATTCTATCAGCTGTCTTCTTCCTGGCCTGGTTCCATTCTAGTCCTCGGTCCTTCAAAGATTGTCTAATGTTGTCCTCTCAGCGGACTCTGGGTCGTCCTGGAGGTCTGGATCCCTGGCTCTTTGTTTCCCATGCTTGTTGTGGTAGCCGATCTTCTCCCATTCTGCAGACATGGCCAAACCATCTTAGTTGGGACTGTTCTATTTGGGTCTGCAGCGGGTGGGATTTTAGGCCTTGACGGATGCGACTAATACTACTAATTCTAACACTTCTGCTACAATCACTGTTACTAATACTTCTATTACACCTAATGTGACAGTAATAGCTGCCACTAATACTTCTACTTCTACTACTACTGCTACAGTCACTGTTACTAATACTACTATTAAACCTAATGTGACAGTTATAGCTGCCACTAATACTTCTACTACTACTGCTACAGTCACTGTTACTAATACTACTATTACACCTAATGTGACAGTTATGGCTGCCACTAATACTTCCACTTCTACTACTAATGCTGCATCTATTTTAGCTGCTACTAATACTACTGCTTCTAGTGACTATTATCGCTACTACGTTATGTTGTTTTCTTCACATACGTAAGTGTTGCTTCTAGTACAACTATTAACATTCTCTGTATGGTTTAGAACAGTGGTTCCCGGAGTGGGCGGTACCGCCCCTGTGGAGGCGTTGGGAGGATCATTGGGAGCGATATTGCAAAAGGGGCGGCAGGGGCGTTTAGTAGTAAAGGGGTGGCTTAGGATTTGTCAAGCTAAACTCAACAATATTACTGAATATAACGCTTAGCTTACTAATACGATTTGATTATAGAGTTTTCTGACTAGAGCGCTTAAAAGGAGAAGGTATCCTGAACAAAGTCTAACCCACCGCTCTTCCCTAACTTCTCTGGTCCCAGTTTCTTATACACCTTATTGTAGAGGTTCCCAACCCGGTGGACGCATACCAGGAGGTACAAGTAGCGTATCAAGGAGTAAGGGGAATATTTGTTAATTCACTGCATTATTCTATTAAAATGTTGTTTAGCGGTGTTAGTGGGGGGGAGGGGGGGGGGGGGGAAAGGTTGTGGAATTGAGAGACAACATCAAAGAGGCGTGGACGATATAGGAAAGATACGTACCGGAGGCTTTTATCTTCCACTCTTTATATGTAATGCAGGGAAATGGAGAGTCACTAAAGTGATATTGTTCGTCAACCATTGATAACAGATAACTTCAATGTCACGGTAGAAAACCTGTACCAACTATGGCAACTGGCAATAAATTCAACAATAACAGAATGAATTTAAAATTAGAACAATTCTTTGTCATATCCTCGATTTTTCATGACATTAAAGTTCCAACATCTCATAGAGAAGTCTCGACTCTCCGTTTAGAATCAAACCTAAGTTTAAGATACGCGTCAAGAACACAGAACATACAGAAAATCATTACCACATACAAAACGCGCCCATATTCATGTACAACTTAATAACAACGTAGGTCCTTTTGGGCGGTTCCAAGTCTTCTTTACATCTTCATCATATTCACAGACAGTGGAAATACACACCTTTTTTTTTTTTTTTTTTTTTAAATTAATGAAAATAAACAGAAATCCCGTTCAACCTCTGATGGGTTATAATTAGGATATATATTGTTTTCAATTCCAAATAATATGAACAACTGCCGACATGAGAAAGTGGCATCACATTTGTAAATAGGGACAATCACAATTGTGCTTAGGCCTATACGCTAAATAAAAAAAAATTAAAAAAAACAAACAAACAAACAAACAAACAAAATCAAGAAGAAACTATGAACAACAATAATATTAAAGTGGAGGGGTGTAAAGGCCTGGTGGTTCCAGTTATATAACGGACTTTACCAGATATTTAATTGACCTTCATCTGTTAAAAGTCATATGCATTGTAAGAACAGCATCAGACCTTCACATTCCCAGCCACTATATATTAACATGTGTTCGTGTTAAATATTGTTTGACTATATTATGCAGTTCTCTAGGTCTGTCTATTCTCAACACCTCCTCTATATTTATAGGTAAGTTGGATGAGTGTAAATAATCCAATATTGGTATTCTCATTTAGTCATACCTCTTACATTTTTAACAAGAAATGTTCTATATTATTGTCTTGAAGACATCCTGTTGAGTAAGGTTCTTCTATTCTGAAATAACCTTTTCCCTGCTGTAGTCTGAGAAGTTTCTTATTACTGGGAATTTTCAATTCTCTATATATCTGACATTTTCTTGTTGGAGCCCTGAACATCTTATATGCATGTCTTCCTTTCAGATTTTTATCCCACTCTGCTTTCCATTTATCTGTTATTAAATCTTTAATTAAGCTTTTAATTTCTGATTTACTCATCCCTACATTTATTAGATTTTTATCAGATCTACCTTTCTTGGCTTCTTTATCTGCCTTTTCATTTCCTTCTATGCCAACATGTGAAGGTATCCAAGCAATTAATACTGAACATCCTCTGGAATATAAGTATGTAGTAGCCAGAAAAATCTCCTCTGCTATATCAGGTCTACTACATTCTCGTAAGTTTATAAGTGCTTTAATTGTTGAAAGAGAGTCAGTTAAAACTGTTAATTTTTTGGGAGGGTTATTAGAGAATATTTCTAGTGCTTTTAGTATTGCCACCATCTCTGCAGTGAAAATGGATGTATTTTCCGTGATGCTATATTCTTTTGCCATTTTCCATATTGGAATATATATTCCTATCCCCAATTTGCCATCCTCTCCCTTGGATCCATCTGTGTACACAGTAATGCTGTCTTTTGATATTTGTTGTATATATTTATTGGCTGTGTTTTTAATATTTTCTATATTATTTGTTTTCTTAAGTATTTCTGCTAGGTGGTACTGTTGACGAGTTATTTGCCGGTTGAAGATCATGCACTGAGTATGGTTACTTCAGTGATCTCTTGTTAATCGTGCCTTGTTTAGTTTTACGCGAATTAGGGTGAAGGTGTTCATACAACTCAGTAGCATGGTATGAAGAAGTAGTTCATGTAACTTGAACTCAGCAACATTAATGAAGTAATTAATTCCTTCCGATTGAGTCCATAATATTTAATCACATGTACACACAGATGATCATTTCAATTAGGAGTAGAACATAAGTCCTTATAAGTCATGCATAAATTAATCAATAACGTAGACTGCTGGTTATGTGTCAATGTCCGTTTAAGGATACAATGAAATATTGTCGTCAGAACATCACAGCTATATGCACGCGCAGCTAGACATGGCTACCTGCCGACAGTGAGACTGCGAGTCTGAATATATTCATATGAATTTGACGATTATTCTTCTCCTTCTGAGAATTCTAGTTAAATACTAACCTCCATAAATTTCCCTCTTATATAGAGTTCTAGGACTGACCCTGGTCCATCAAAAATGCATATATATGGCTATATCATGCCATTGAATTGGAAGGTTAGAAAAACGCAGCTATTCAGCTTGGCGGTCAAGTAACAAAGGGTAGCGTTTCTTAGTTACCGACTGTGTCCTAAACAACACTATACACGTCATAATCGATCGTGTATGGAGCGTTCAATAATTGAAACATCTATCGCAATATATTAAATGCCTTAACCTTTACAATTGCAGGTCTGGTAACCTTTAGCAGACGGCGTTAATATCATATACCGTAACAATTCCCTGTACACCGGGGAAAAAAAAAATCGATAGATTTTTTTTTCAAGATCTATCCGACTTAACAATTTTTCAAAAAAAATTTAACACAATTGTGACATATGGCCGACGATGTTCTGAGTAGAACCTTGTCGCGGTCATGTCAACTAACTATTTGTCATAGTCATCTAACATTAATCACATGATATATCAAATATACATATTATTATATCAACTAAATAAAATGTCCAATGTTAATAGTGAATGATAGAATTAAATGAAAGTAAGGTCTGTCGTATTAGTATGTCATATAGGAATTAATTTGACTAATTAAAATTAAATTAATGAATTAAACTAAGAGTTAAATTATTAAGATTCTAATGTAACGCGATGTTATGAGAGAAGAAAAAAAAAATATAAGTGAGAAGGAATAGAAAGAAATTCGAATATAAGTTTAACTTAATTGTGTGTGTTAAGTGTTAATGAATAATAACTATCTAATTTAACTAACTAACTAATGTATAGGTACATTAAAAAAAATATTAATCTAATACTTGTGTGAGATTTATTTTCTCTTTTCATAATTTCTTCTTTTTATATTTCGTTCTTCTTCTTTTTTTCTCTTTCATTTCATTTTTTTCTCACATTTCATTTTATTGATAATAATTCAATTAAGAAGTTAAGTTAACTAATTAATTAGTATTGGATATGATGATCCATCCGTAGTCTTGATCCTGATGAATTCTTTTAGGCAAAAATGTTCAAACGTTTACGTTGGAAAGAAATGTCATTTATCACAGCATCCAAGAATTAAGTGTACATAGGATAATAAGTTCGACTTGTCGTCAGATATTGTTCCATGATTGTTCAACGAATATTTATATATCGTGTATGGACGTTAGACGAAGTTTGAATGACAATGTGTATACCTTGATTGTCTTTTAGTTCAATTCTGTGATGCATACAGTGTTTATAAAGTTTAAATTGAGGGCAAGGTTAGTTCCCTTATAGTTGATACTTCGTTATATGTAGTGATGATTGACGTAGTTTAGGAATGTCAATGTTGATTATTCGTCGTCAATAGGATTACGTGATAACGCATCAGCCACAATATTTTCAGTGCCAGGAATATGCTCAATGGAGAATTCAAATGGCTGTAGGATGATTGCATATCTGGCGAGTTTTTGGCTTTTGTGATTCGATCGACGCAAGGATGCTACAGCACGTTGGTCCGTCTGTATGGTGAAGGGAGCACCGAGCAGGAATTTTTCGAGTTTCGTTATTGCCCATATGACAGATAACAGTTCCTTGTCGACTGTTGAATACTTTGTTTCTGCAGGCTTTAGCTTTCTTGAAATGTATAAGGTAGGATGTAGAATGCCATCATGGTTCTGGAGCAGGCATGCACCAATGCCGTAGTTACTAGCATCTGTTCGTAAGAAAAATCTTTTGGAAGCATCGGGAAGTCTTAAAATTGGTTCATGCGAGAACAAATTTATAATTTTGTTGAAAGTTTCATTGCATGTACCAGTCCATGTCACCTTCACCGGCATGTCTTTTTTTAACAATGAAGACAATACAGCCGTGATGGATGACAAGTTGGTATGAATCTACTGTAATATTGAACAAGTCCTAACAAACTCCTGACCTGTTTCTTCGTCTGAGGAACTGCTATGTTTAAAATTTTGGAGACTGTACTAGGTAACGTTCGGATATATCCCGATCCAATGATATGTCCCAAAAAGGTTATCTCATTACACGCAATTTGCACCTTTGTAGGTTTAGCAGTTAGATGATAATTCCTTAGAGTGTCGAAAACATATCTAAGTCCCGAAACATGTTCCTCAAACGACGAACTAAACAAGCATATGTCGTCAATATATGTAATAACGTCTGGTCTACCTGATAAAATTTGTCGCATCAGGCGAATGAAGGTAGCTGGCGCATTAACGAGCCCAAAAGGCATCACATTCCACTGGTATAGACCTTGTGGAGTGGAAAATGCGGTGTAGTACTTAGCCTTTTCGGTCAGTGGTATCTGCCAATAACCTTTAGTTAAGTCTATCTTACTAAATATAGTTGCGTTGGATAGACGTGGCAGTAAGTCGTCGATAAGTGGATGGGGTTCGCTGTCAACTATAGTCTTAGCATTTAATTTTCTATAATCAACACATAGTCTGATGTTATTGTCCTTCTTCCGGACAATCACTAATGGAGAAGAGAATGGCGAATTACTAGTCTCAATGATTCCCAGAGACAACATCTGTTCAAGTTCCTTAGTAGTTTTAGCAAGGAAATGTAAAGGAACAGAATAGGGATGTACACGAATAGGTGTATCATCATTGAGAGTAATGTCATGACTGATAGCCGATGTGCGACCCGGGACGTCGGTCAATACATCTGGATAAGATTGTAATAGATTAGCAATCTGTAGACGCTGTTGCGGTGTAACCGTTGAAGAGATGGTTACATCCCGCCAAGATTCAGTAGGTTGAACTACTGGTACCGGTAACGGTAACTGTACCTCAGGAAAAGAAGATTCTTCTTCCTGGATGACAGATAAGTTAGAATAATAACAAGTAGATACTGTGTTGTCATCTAGTTCATGAAAAATTGACTGTAAGTGTTCAGGACGTGTATGAAATTGCTTGAGCATGTTAATATGAAATATCTTTTTGTGTCCCTTGATATCTAAGACGTAATCAACGTCGGAAATTTTATCAATGACTTTGTAAGGACCATTCCAAGATATCAATAATTTATTGTTATTGTGAGGAAGTAACACATAAGCCTCGTCGCCTGGGAATAATTGGCGTAATCGTCGAGACCTATTTTGTAGAGATCGAGCCTTAGCTTTTGCAGCCTCAGAAGAAGCTGTTGCCAACTGGCAAGACTCAATAATGTTCTTCCGAAGATTAATCACGTACTCGTAAGATGACTGAGTGTCCTGAGTCATCTCCGCGTCAATTAATAAGTCTTTTATTAGTCCCATAGGACCTCTTGGGGGAGCACCAAAAACTAATTCAAAGGGAGAGAAGCCAGTTTGTTCATGCGGTACCTCCCGATAAGCAAATAGAACAGCTGGGAGTGCTCTGTCCCAGTCATGAGGGTGCTTAACAGTAACCTTATGTAGTAGTTGTTTAAGTGTACGGTTAAGTCTTTCAACCGCACCATTACTCATCGGATGATAAATACTACTTAAATTCCTATCAATGTTCCAAGTTTTCATGACTTCCTTCATGGTGTCAGATATAAACTGTGACCCATGGTCTGATAAAAGTTTTCTAGGAAACCCTATTCTAGAAAAGATGAGATGTAGTGCATCAGCTACATCTGTGGTAGTGGTGGTCTTTAATGGGATAGCTTCTGGCCATCGTGTGCACAAATCAATGCACGTAAGGACGAATCTATGTCCTCTGGCCGATGGTAGCAATGGACCAATAATATCTATTGCCATCTTGTCAAACGGTCTTACTGAGATATCGCAAGCCTGAATAGGCGCCGTGTGAAAAGCTCCACGTGCTTTCACTTCTTGGCATGTAGTACAGGAACGTACATACTGCGAAATATCTCTTGACACTCCTGGCCAAAAGAATGAAGACAGTACTCGAGATCGTGCTCGAGTATATCCCATATGTCCAGCACAATGTGAGTCATGTGCATGTTGAAGAATGTACTGTCTAAAAGTATACGGGACCATAACTTGTTGTTTCATTTGTGATTTGTCATTAAAACATCTAATCAATATGTCATTTTTAATAACAAAACAATGTTTGTTATTATTACCTGAGGATAGATTGTCAACTTTATCAACCAACTTAAAAAATTTTTTTAAAGATTTATCCTCTTTTTGTTTGGTTGCAAATGTTTCCCTGTCAATAGGTGAATTGACTACAAATTCCTCTTGGTTATCTGCATCCATTTTATTATCATCAACTTTCTCCATGAGTTGAGTCTGCGCTCTAGTCGTCACGGCGTTTCCAGTGCATAGGTTATGTTTCTCCCATTCTATGATCTCATCTGGAGTACAATCTTTACTGCCGTGTATACGACCAACCATCAGATCAGAAATAGGCTTTTTTAGCATACATACTTTTACGTTCCCTGTGAAAAAGGTGTGTTAACATGAATAATAGCTGTGGGGTAAAACTCAATAGTTCCCCCAAAAGTCATGCAACGGACATATTCCCCCGTTGCACAGCTAGGATGTACCAGCGACTGTCGTACACCAATCGTTGTGGATCCTGAATCCCTCAGCACTGAGACGACGGATCCATTAACTAATCCTCTGTTAAAAATTAGTAAGCCTGTTCCATCGTTGACTGCAAGACCTACCTGTGGTATAATATGTCCGCAGTTAAGCACTGTTTCTTTCGCCTTCTGAAAAATAAGATTGCATTGTTGGCAACTATTTGCCACATTATAATTAATAGCGAAGCATGCAGCAGAAGACTGTGTTGTATTACTGTCAAGTGGGACCTGAGCTATAGGGGTAGTATTATTTGTAACTGCTGCCCCTGTATTATGGTTGTAATGAGATGATCCCCGAGAATGAGATCGATTCCGAGTATAATTGTTAGAATTATCTCGTCGTCCTCTATAGTAACTATTATCTCGATGTCTCGAGCCATGATTATTACCATTCCAGTTACTATTATTATTGGGAGTATGTGATCGATTATAATTAGGGTTATGTTGACTATTGTGGTAGTTTGTTTGAGGTGAATAATTTCTATCTCGTGATCTGCCTCTGTTGAACTCCCTTTTATTGTTGAAATCATTATTATGTCCCTTCTGAAAGTTAACATTGTGATTTCTTTGGAACCTGCTTCTGTCTACACTGTGATGTCTTTGTTTGTTATTATGATTGTAGGCCATATTAGACGCCACAGGTAGAGGTTCTCTTAATGAGGAGTTAGAAATGGTTGCGTTCGGATGTGCCGAACAGTAGTTTAAAGAAATTTTTTCTAACTCGTCCATAGTACCTGGTTTACGCTCCTGCAAATATGCAAAAAAAATGGCTGGCTAACCGAAGATAATACCTTATCCCGTAGTAGTAAATCAACTAATTTGTCGTATGATTTGTTGACTTCTGCCAGTTCAACCCATCTATTAAATGTATTGCGTATATTCGCAATGAATCCTGCAAAATCTTTTGGAGATTCAGGTAAAATTCCCTTAAATTTCAACCTACAGTGTTCCTCGTCCAGGTGAAACCTTCGTAAAAGCAAGGACTTAATAGCACCGTAGTTATTTGCTATTGATGGGTCAGCATTTTGAGAAGCCGTCAGTGGTTCTCCAACCAAGAATTCATTTAACTTGAGTACCCATGACTCTTCAGGCAAATGATTTGTTTTGCAAGTCTGTTCAAAACGTGACAGGAACGATGAAAGGTCGTCTACGTTCAAGTTGAGAATGGGTAATTTAAAGTTGTAGAAATGTTTAGTTTGGCTGGACGATGATCCATTCTGTGCGTTATTATTCTGGTTTGCATCAGCACTTTGTGCCTGTAATCTTGCTGTCTCCAATTTAATACGCGCCAATTCCATTTCTTGTTGTAAAATAATTTCCTCTCGTTTCAATTTATTCTCTTCTTCCTGTCTGGCGATGTTTCTTTGCTCTTCTCTTTCACGTTGAGCAATCTCTCTCAATCTATTTTCCTTGTCAATTTGCTTCATCTCAAGTTCTGCTTCCTCTTTCTTTAATGCAGCTTTTTTCTCTGCTTCTTTTCTTTCATGTTTTTCCAGTTCTGCCTCAGCAAACTGACGAAGTTCTTGAGATTTATAAACATATTCCCGACCAATTTTAACGAAATGGTCTATAGTAAGCATTTTGACTTTTATCTGTAAGTAATTATTGCTAATTACTGATTAAAATAGTCAATAGTAGCTTCAGAGTAATTATTATACTTACTCAACTTAGAAATATTCAATATTAATAATCACAATAGTACTGAACTTACTGAACTCTAATGTCTAAGTTCAACTAATAGACAATATTTTGTAATAATATTGTATCTAAATAATACTATATCATAAATAGTTATGATATCTGTTAACTATTATGTAATTACTTCACACAATTAATCTTAATATCCAATAATGTTGGGTATGATTCCTAGTAATTATATTGTTCAATGTACTAAGTCACTCTCTTAGTACCAGAAAAGTATATTAAATAATATACAATGGGTCTATTACCTCAAAGGTAGCTATAAGATTATTTTATTTGGTCAATATATATATTATATTATTATGCCCTAGGCATCTATTATAAATTGTAGTGCTACTTTCTTGGACTATCACTGCATGATTATTCAATGTCCCATATTAACCTTAAATATCAGAAAAAATTAATTAAATTAAATTACAAGTGTATTAGTGCATATAACATCATATTATTAATGTAGTATTAATATATATTATGAGGACAAACAAAACAATGATGCAACTAAAGGGTACAAACAATGTTAAGACGCAAACAAGACATTTTCACAATTAAAAATGAATTTATGAACTAAATAAAATAAGCGGAAATGTCACAAGCCAAATGAAGGGCAAGGTCTGACCCGAGGTCAACTTAATATTCAAAGTACACAAAAAAAAAATGACTGCAAAAAATGATGACATCACAGGACTCATAACGGGCGAAAATTTAACAATCATCAAATAAATGATAGTAAGAGGAGACTGGACGAAATAGTTAACAAACATGATACAAAACTAAAAAAAATTGTTAACTGAGTACGAATAAAATACGCCAGTTATCTACGGAACGGTACAGCTAACACAAATTGTCAAACGGTAGCAGATTTGGACAGACAGTCCAATGGCAAACCTCAATGGGGCTTCCAAAAGTGCGATCGTTTAAGTTCCCTAAGAACGACTGAAATCTAGGTGGTCAGCTGTTCGCGACATTCCCCAGAGATTTCAGTTCCCACCAACCGGCCCACGAATTAACAACACATTAAGACAACAAAAAGTACATTAAACATGGGTAAAAACATGCCGATGTAGGCAGGGGGCATGGACTTAGTAGCACTGTTTGCAATAACAACAGTTAAACACCTAGACTTATCTTTTCCGTTGATCAGATCAGTGCTAGAGGTCGTCAACAGCTAGGCCTGTGCCTTTGACTGTCTGCTCCTGATGGGCAGGCAACGGTAGTCCATCTTGTGCATCTTGATCAATTTGAAGCGAACTAGAGAGGCGTTGAAAAGATGTCTTCTTCACTGCGACAATGCAACAGTGACGTCATGTTGCTATTCATGATCACGTGCGTCACGTCAGCTTCGTAATGGTCATGTGATTGAAACTTGATCGTAAATATTATGGTTGATCTGTGCGTAAGGAACAGAAGTTTGTTTCTTTTTTTCTGTCGTTCCACGCACACCGGCCGCCACTTTGTTGACGAGTTATTTGCCGGTTGAAGATCATGCACTGAGTATGGTTACTTCAGTGATCTCTTGTTAATCGTGCCTTGTTTAGTTTTACGCGAATTAGGGTGAAGGTGTTCATACAACTCAGTAGCATGGTATGAAGAAGTAGTTCATGTAACTTGAACTCAGCAACATTAATGAAGTAATTAATTCCTTCCGATTGAGTCCATAATATTTAATCACATGTACACACAGATGATCATTTCAATTAGGAGTAGAATATAAGTCCTTATAAGTCATGCATAAATTAATCAATAACGTAGACTGCTGGTTTATGTGTCAATGTCCGTTTAAGGATACAATGCAGTATTGTCGTCAGAACATCACAGCTATATGCACGCGCAGCTAGACATGGCTACCTGCCGACAGTGAGACTGCGAGTCTGAATATATTCATATGAATTTGACGATTATTCTTCTCCTTCTGAGAATCTTCATATCTCGCTAAAGTAGTCACTACATATCAAATATCAACCAAGTTGCATACCTTTTAGTCTTGATACATTTCGGTGCACAAAACTAATTATACTGGAGCATGTCCATTTTTGTGCAACAGACTTGTCGTGGGATTGTCACGCCTGCTCTGCAGTAGTGATCCAATTATGGCCAAACACCGAGTAAAATAGAGGGTCTTAAAAAGTATCAAACTTCGCTCAAGATTACTCTTAGCAGATACATAAATAGAATAATGATGATTTTATATCAGGGATCCTTACTTGGATAATTGTGGCTATTCTAGAGCTAATACATGGTTATCAAGCTCCGACCCTCGCGGAAAGAGCGCTTTGATTAGTTCAAAAGGACATGACGCAAAGCATCAATAATGTGTTCTGGTGCCAGACTGTAATGACTGCGCCGTTTCTCTGATTTCACCAGCAAAGACATGCTGCGTGGGCAACAGCTTAATCTCTTTTTTCAAGTGCTCAAATTCGTGCCCACCAAGACATCGTTTCGGAAGCACACTCCTGTAGTCAGAAATGACAGACAAGGATAGACAAATAGACACAAGAATTTACAGAAAGGCGAGGATAACAACTGAGATCATCTGAGCTGATATAAACTTATTATTATCAACCCCTTCTATGAAGACAATTATTAACTCATATTTTCTGGGTCCCCAGCTAAAGGTGATTCAGCAAATTATTAATTTACCAGCTCTTTACGATTATATATATATATATATATATATATATATATATATATATATATATATATATATATATATATATATATATATATATATATATATATATATATATATATATATACGAGGGAAGGTCAAAAAGTAATGCCTCCTATTTTTTATGTATGTAAATACTGCATGGGTGTGCAATTTGTAAATTTAGCAGGATTCCTCAAACACTCTTCTGCACTGTATAGCATTACCAACCTGTATCAGTAACAGGTGGCACCACTGTAACAGTTTAAAAATGGCTGCCAAAGACGTTCGGTTAAAACAATGTTATGTTATAGAATTCCTCAATGCTAAAGGCGAGACCATAGCCATCAACCTCCTGCACCATTACGAAACTGAAGGAGAAGAGTTTTTATCAAATATTGTGACAGGTGATGAGACTTGGGTTCATTTTTTTAAACCAGAATCTAAGAGGCAGTCAATGGAATGGCATCACACAACATCGCCGACAAGAAAGAAGTTCAAAAGTTTACCATCTGTAGGGAAAGTTATGGCCTCCGTGTTTTGGGATAAGAAGGGTGTGATTCTTCTCGACTTCTTGGAACAGGGAAACACGGTGAATGCAGACCGTTACATTGAAACTTTGAAGAAGCTTAGAGGTCGTCTTCGGCGACTTTACCTATTAAAAGATCAGAGAACTGCACTACTGTTGCACGATAATGCCACGCCACACACCGCTAAACGCACCATTAATGCGATTGCAGAATTTAGATGGACATTATTACCACATCATCCTTACAATCAAGATCTTGCACCTTCTGACTTCCATCTGTTTGGACCACTGAAAGAAGATCTTCATGGACATCACTTTAAGGACACCGAGACCCTTAAACGCGACGTACGCCAGTGGTTTAGGAAAAAGGACACACATTTTTACCGTGCGGGGATACATGCCCTAGTGAGAAGATGGACAAAAACTGTAACAAGTAACGGAGACTACATTGAGAAATAAATTTTTGAAGTTCAGACTTGGGGCTACATTTCAATGTGAATTTTATCTGTTTTCATGCCTATTGAATAAAATTAAAAATTACGAGGCATTACTTTTTGACCGTCCCTCGTATATATATATATATATATATATATATATATATATATATATATATATATATATATATATATATATATATATATATATATATATATATATATATATATTCTTACTTACTTCTGTTTTTCTGCTAGCACTTTGTTCTTTGCTTCTGTTCTGAGTGTCACATATTCTCTATATTTTTCCATTTGTCCTGTTGTGTTTTTAGCTCCTAAGTATTGTTTCCATGCCATTTTCTTCTCTCTTATTTTCTCTTTGACTTCCTCTGTCCACCTCCTGACTGTTTACTGCTGTAGCAAATTTGGTTTAATTTGGCTCTCTTCAGCTGGTAGGTTCCCATAATGCTCATTTCTCCTGCTTCGTTGGGTTAGTTGGGCAGTGTCTAGGCATGAGCAACTCTTTCAGTTGTTCGTTTGATTGTTAGCAGGTAGTGATCACTTCCAATCTCTGGCCCCCTCCAGACTCTCGCATCTCGGACATATCTGAATGAGCTTCTCCGAACAATGGCATAGTCGATCACTGACTTCTCATTCTTTGTTGGTTCACATCTAGTGTATGCATGTATGCGCTTATGGGGGGAACTTTGTGTTTGTAATGATCAGATTCTGCTCACTGCAGAATCTAAGGAGTCGCTTTCCATTGTCATTGAGAGTATCTTCTCCATATCTTCCGATAACTCCACCCCATCTAGCATGGTCATTTCCAACTCTGGCATTAAAAATCTCCGAGCATGATAACTTCATCTAGGCAGTCATCCACTGTCCTTTGAAGCAGCTCGAAGAATTCCTCCTTGACCTCTGCTCTCTCATCCTCATTTGGCCCATACACTATGACCAGGTTGACTATGGTTTCTCCTTCTTTTAGTTTTACAACCATAAGCGCTCCGAGACAAAGTTCCATCCCTTCATACTATCTTTTTTATTTTGGGCCACAATGATACCCACGCCCCCTTTAGCTCTTTCAGATATGGTTACACCACTGTAGAGCAGAGTGTTGTCATCGAGATCCATGACTCCTTGTCCTTTTTTCTTTGTTTCCGTTATAGCCAGGATTTCTAGTTTTGCTTTCCTCATCTCTTCCACCAGCTCCTCTTCCTTCCCATTTATACTTCTTGTGTTCCAAGTTCCATAAGTCGAAGTCCGTAGTTCGTTCCAGTTCGTCGCCTTTAGAATCAGTCCAGTATTTTCTCTCTTGTATTGCTCGTAATCGTGATTTAGAAAACGTAAAGCAAAAGGTGGATTGGCCCTGTTGTGCCCTTTGCATTGGGTGGAGGGGCTGCCCTCCTTACGGCCTCCATGCAGGCCGCCCTCCCTCCTTTTTCATCCGGTCTTGGGACCGGCAATAGGCGGTAAAAGTTTATATATATATATATACATATATATATATATATATATATATATATACAATAAATACAACAATAAATATATATTTACACAAATATATATATATATATATATATATATATATAAACTGAGCCATGAGGGTGCAAATTCTGTCAAAAATGATTTAAATGAACTACAGATTTATAGTTACATGTAACAATGTAACAAATTTAATAACAAATTATTATTTACCAAGATAAACATCAATAAAGTTATTTTGACAAAGAAAATAAGCAATTAATTTTGATCCTCATGGGATGATTTTGTGGAAATTTTACAGCCTATATACTGTGCCTGTATCTTTGAACCTATCTGGCCAGGTGTTGACAATGATTCGTCGACGAACTCGGGTTCAGCCACTACTGGTTCCTGGAGGTGTTTTGTACTGTTTCATTTCTTCAGGAATCAGATACTATCGCAGCAGCATGTATCTTGCAACGAGGTCGTGGTAACTACGTAGACTGTCATGACACACTTTTCAAGACCCATCTGATGAAAGCAACTAGCGTCGACGTGTACCACAAACTAAGAGGAAACAAAAGCCTATTTTTAAGTTTTGGTAGCGCAGTGGTTAGTGCACTGGCTTCCTAGCTCGGTGGTTCATGGTTCGATCCTCAGTTGAGGTGGGATTTTATAGACCGCAAACGGCTTCGAGGTCGACCCAGCCTGATGAATTGGGTACCAGAGTAACTCTAGGAAAGTTAAGGCTGCCGGAGTGGTGCTGACCACATCTCCCCTAGTGTGCCAAAGGTCAAGAAAATATACGCCTAACACCATATTCCCAATACGCCTCAATGGGCCTGTAACAGGATGCTTTACCTTTACCCTTTTTCCGCTTTGATCAACACTTTCATCTTCCTCAGAATGTTACCCTATCCCTGAGCATTCAATTTGGACCCTTTGAGTCGGATGAACGTGCTTTTGGGCAGCAGAAAACGACAATTAAAAAACATTCTAGACATGTATAAATTTACAAATAAAACTTACTAAAATGTTTGAATAATAAATATATACACCATGATATAATTATCCACTCCCTGCTCCCGATGAAACCTCGGGCGTGCTCTGTTGTTGATTCCTTGTGAGGAAACCCGCACAACGCAGTCACCAGCTCTTGCAGGGGTGGTTGATGTGTCACGTTGTTTGAAGTCAAGAGGCTACCAGCCACATGTGCAACTGTACATCCACAAGTAATCTATGTATGTCAAAATGCAAAATATAACATGGTAAAAAATGCATATTAAAACGTACCCCGATCATCTGGTGAATTACAGACTTAATGCACAGGAAAGGTCCGAAAATTGTCGGGCAACTGTTTTAAGATGCTGTCTTCAGGTGGTTATGTTTACTGCGTTATATATAGTCCCAACTATTTACGCTGTAGGCAGGCTCCAAAGGCGTGTGACTTCCAGTACTCGAAGTTTCATCTTTTTTGACGGTATTGCCTCCACTGCTTTGCAGTTGTGGTCCAACAATGGCCAAAACTCAAGTGTATATAATATAGGCTTCAATAGAGTTTATTTGTACACAAGATTACTCTTGGCAGAAATGTATATAGAAGAGTAGTAAAGCTTCTATCACATGGGAGTCTTCACAAGAAATTCAGGTAAGCGAAAACAATGCTGGCTGTCGCTAAGCACGTTAATTCTGTAACCTGCCGACCACTTTTGTGAAGAATTTAAGCACTTATTTATCAGCTCGTTAAGCCTCTACCCCTGATTTACTATGTGGAATTCTCTTATTCAAGTGTAGCTCTGTTTAGAATGTGTATAGTAATTGACTGAGACAAACATGCAGTAACTTTAAAATGATTAAATCGAAGTTAAATTTGTAACATTACAAATGACAAAATTTAATAATCAGTTTAGCTTTATCAGTTTGAAAATAATTTAAATAGCTACGGATAGAGAAAAGCTATCATCCTCGTATTTGGGGATTGGGAAAAAAAGGTAAAACGTTCAGGTGGCAGCATATGTTTGAACTTAGCTGCCAATGACGGTTCTGTCTTTTCAGACTGATCACTCGTCTCTGGTCAGGGATATCGGGTGTAGTTCAAGGAAAGCTACATAGTGAGTCCTTCGTCTTAAAGAGTAGACGACTGATCCCGTCTTGTTCCAGAAATAGTAAGTTCTGCTGGTACCACCAATAATAATAATAATAGTTGCCCATCGCAAGCGAAGATGGCGACAGCTTCAGACCAATAAGTCAATCCTGGCTACATACTTGTCGCACAGATGAATAAAAGAGTCGAATCTTTATCTTATACGTGTCTGGGATTTCTTTTAATTTTGCAATAGATTGCCCCTTCTGACTCCGTGTTTCTTCAGTTTTCCTAGTCCGGGTTTTCCTTCATAAAATTTGAAAGAGATTTCCTCTGCTTTACATGTCTTATCTGGTTCTTCAATAAAAGGTCCGGATAACAATTAGGAATTCCTATGGTTAGAAACATAGATGCAAAAGCCACCCGGAGACAAGGTCTATCGAGAAACATGAGAGGGTCAAGAAGATATAAAAAGACGTTTGACTGATGTCACTGGATAATAAGACAGGGCGTGTATTTGTTGAAGACCTATTTTTCACATGGAGCTACAACGTAATAAAGTTAATGTTGATTGCGACTACTTTTACTACAACTATTACTGCTAATACTACTGGGATTACTAATAACAAATACATTTATGTGTGTAATATTTATTTGGAATTACTACTACTATTACTGCGGCGGGCACTACATATACTATAACTATTACTGCGGCGGGCACTACATATTCTATTACTATTACTGCAGCTGGCACTACAAATACTATTAATATTACTGCGGCGGGCACTACAAATACTATAACTACTAGTGAAACTGCTACAGTTATGATAATTCCCATTATTACACCAATGTAGGACGAATAGCCATGTCTCTGAGAGTTGTTTATTTGTGCTCTTGACTTTTCCGCTCTTTAGATGTCGGCTACAAATTCAATTTTACAATGTGAATGTAAAATTATTTTTCTTTCTGTTTAGCTGTTGTTTTGTTGCAAGTTTAGAACATTATATTTCCCGTACAGCGTAAAATTGGCAGAGTGGTCAGAGCGCTGGTCTATCGTGGCAAAGGTGCCGGGTTCGAATCACCGTACCGACACGCTCCAGTCTACCCAACTGTAAATGGGTACCTGACTTTGAGTTAGGGTAGGAAAAGGCAGTGAGGAAGGAACTGGTCATCCCACCTCTCGATGCTTGACCTAGTATGTTGAAGACTCTAACACTTCACTCCCCTACGGCAGTATCTGCTATGAGACTACCTTTTCCTTTTTTTCCCTGTACGTATTAAAACACACACTCGGCAGTGTCTGCATATAACTATATCATTTGTTACTTTCGTAACATTGAAAGGTCATATTTATTTCTATATTGATATCTGTTGCCAGTGGTCTTCTGTATTTGCTAAATCTGTCAGCTGTTTGAACATTTGGTACATGTTTGGTACTGTAAAAGTAAATGTTTTCTCGTATCTTGATTTCTTAGATATCCCACATTAAACTGTTTTTGTTTAGTCTTGCATTGTTAAATATCTCTTGAGTTTAATCTTTATTTTAAATAACAGAAAATGCACTTTTACATACTTCTATATCGTGTAATAACAATCACAACTTCGAGTTTATGCATATTATAATTAACCTGATTATCAGTTCTGTGATATGGAAATTTCTATGTCAGCCACATATAGTTCCTGAGGAAAATGCAATGAACCATTACATTTCAAGAAATCAAAAGAGAATATTGATTTTACAAGATCGCTACTAACGAAACCTAAAATGGGCTCGACATTGAAGCCGTGGACGACTTTCATGCCTTAGTAATACCATGAACTTTGTAGACGGAAGGCTTGATTTTCTGGCAGGCTCGACTAAGCAGAACAGTTTGTTGAGAAAAGGATTAACATAGAGATCAAACTGGTCCAACAGGTTTTGGGGACTGCCTTAGTACGACATACGTTGCCAGGAAAACAAAATAAATGATACGACATCTACAGTTGAAAAGTCAAATAGCCCAAGCCAGGAAAATAAAGTCCCCATACAGATATGTAAACCATTCAGTAACATTTAGCTCTCCAAGGAGCACATGACTTCAAAAAACACGTGCCACGTTCTCGTATCACATGCCATTAGCTCAAGCTCTTTTCACATTTGTACTACCTCATTTAAGGTTCTAGGGCAAGAACTGCTTTGTGAAGCTATCCACATCTTTCTTCAGTGTGTGTCCTATCGATCGTCATTATGTTCTTTTCATCTCTTGTTAGTGATCTTGTCACACTATTTAAATTCTTCTATTCTAAGCAAGCACCTCTTTATGAAGGTATTTTACTTTTTTTGCTTGTTGTTTGTGATGTTCTCCATGTGTCAGAGCCATACAATAGGCCTTAAAAATGATATCGATACATAACACATTATGAAAGGAAGGTCTCTCTTACTCTAGATAACAGTCTGACATAGGGATAGCACTATGAATGACAACCACAAAGATAAGATCTTCATAAATACGTTCTTGCGCAGTTAGCACTGAAATGTCACTAATGTGAAACGAATGGAAAGAACAAAACAAACGATAGTGTAAAAAGTGAAAAGGTATTGAATAGGACACAAATTAAAAGTGTTACAGTTTGACATCTTTGTTCTGAAACCCCCTAGATATCAGAAATAGAAAAAAAGAAAGGGGGAGGGGGGGGGGGGGTGGGGGGGGGGGGGGAAGGCATGTAACAAATGAAAATAAAATGATAAAGACAATTTGGAATGACCTTGAGGGTATAGCACAAACCAAGATATGTGCTCCCGTGAGACTGATTATATATATATACGAGTATATAGGTAGCTCTTTGCTTACCAGATATGCATTCTCGAGACCCTCGTGTAAACAGTAATCGCTTCAAGGGAACATGATTTTGTCATTCAAATACATGTAAAGTAAGGGAATACGTTCTACTAATTTAATACACAGTAATAAAAAATAAATACATTTAATAATAAACAATTTAAATTAACACATACTATTCATGTAAGTGAAATGTACACGAAACATTGACAAATTATTCTACATTGCGAGGGGCAGGACCATCACCTTCTTCATCTTCATCAACTTCTAACTCAAAGAGGAGCATGGGGGTGAATCATCTGAATGAGAAGCTGGCAATGCAGCAATGAACTGTTTCTCGAAGAAGGTGTCAAGAGTTGAGTTTATTATCCATTTTTCTGCTCACGGAGGACGTCTTGGTGGCGAGCAGCAAATCTCATCAATGTCCTCAAGACCATAACGTTCCAGTGCTTGTTATGATCATCGTCTTCAAAAATCATAAGGCAGTATTCAGGAAGTTGCTCTTTAAATCGTTTCACTGTAAGTTGACGGCCTGGGGGTCGTTGGTGAATGGTGCAAGTTACTGCGTCTTCGTCTTCCGTGATTATCTTCTTTGCTCAGTTCTACTTTCTGAGATTTAAGTAAATTTATAATTCCAGTTTCGTCAACTTCATCTAAGCCAACTCTTGAGTCCATTCTGACACTATCCTTAATAGCTGTGATACTTTTCTCATCAACGCTAACGAACGCAAAGTCATGACATAATTGATGACAGTTTTTTTTCCACAAACCATTCATGCATCACCACAGAACATCATGCACTGCAGTCTTGATTAGCGAAAGTGCATCTTTAAAATCGCTCAAGTAAACATACAAATTGTCATCATCATGCTTTAGCACTCCGGTGAAGGGCAGATAAAATACAGTAAAAGTAACTTAATATTGGGTTGCGTAACTTCGAGTTTGGCACGGAAATAAATACAAAACGTACCGTGTTCAGCGATGAAGCAGTATTTCACCGTAATGATTTACTCAACAGACATAATGCTCAATATTGGGCCATTGAAAACCTGCATTGCTTAACGGAAGGACATGTGCAAAAGCATCCGCGAATTGTGGTATGGGCCGCTTCCTCGGGAGTAAGATTAATTGGTGAATATTTAATTAACGACATAATTCGTGAAATTTACCTTCAAATGCAGTGAAATTTTTTTATGCCTGAAATGGAAGACATCCCATTGACTGATCGTACAGCTATCTTGTTTCAGCAAGCTGAGGCTCCATCATATTTTGTAAGCATCATCCGAACTTTTTTGCAGAAACATTTCAAAGCTAATGGATTGGACGACGTGACCCCATTAAATGGCTACCTGGGTCTCTAGACCGAACTCCAATGCATTATTTATAATGGGGCCACCTCAAATCAGTTGTTTGTGGCAGCGGTTTGTAGAAGATATCTTTCGGGACGCGATCGTCTTTCATGCGGCGGAAATATCCAAGCTATCGTAGTCTGCGCTATACAAGCAGTGTATGCATGTTTTTTAAGCCGAGCACATGACAAGACCTCGATATTTATCACTTTGTCCTTTCACGAAATACCGAAGATGTGGCGAAGATACCGTAAATGGAAGGTATTGGGCCTTCTTTATTGTTTAGTACAGGTTGTCCATGTCTCGCTGACATACATAATTGTGCTGGTGATGCAGGCGTTATATAGCGCAGCTTTTGAGTTCTTTGTTAGTTTGGAGTTTTCCCAAACACCGTTATGAGGCGGGCAAATGTGGCTGCAGCTTTGCCAATTGTCGTAAATTGAATGAAATTATTTGTCACTTTTTGCTTGTTAGCACCACTTCTCTCTGACCAGTGATTTTATCTCCTCCCATTTTCTTCACTGTAAGCACCTACCAAAGTAATTTCTGGTGTAACTATGTCGGTCTTAATTTAGACAGGCGGAATCCCTCCTTCATGCACGTGTTATTGTCGGCTATTTTGTGCTGTTTTTTAAACTCTTTCATCCTGGTAGCGGCTAAAATCTACGTGCTTTTTGAGTCAGGGAAAACTGGACACGAACTAGGGAGACTTTGCTTTTCAAGTTAACGAACGCTTCTCGTCATATAAACCTTTGAGTTGCATGACATTAGAAGTTCTCTGCTTCTTATGCGCAATCCATTTGACTTCGAGTCGTAGGGGAGAAAACTCTTGATTCCCCTCACGCCTTTGTCACAAGAGGAACTTCGCCAATCTATGTGCAGGCGCGTGCAATTAGTGACGCAATCTAATAAGAGAGTCTGGGTATATATACTATAAACAAAAATGTTTCAGCGCTTGTTGCTTCCAGATAAATCTCTTAGCTGCTGAGTAGAATAGGAGCTGTAGCCGGATATTCTTTTCTGATGAGATAGCTTTGTTACTACTGCTAGCATTGTAAGATAATTACGAGTGTACATTCGGAGCATATATATATATTACAAGGTATATATATTTATTTATTTAGATTGTTGCTTTTGAATTTATGATATGTTGCATTACTTATTTTTATACTGTTTGTAGGGACTTGGTGCCCATTACATTTTCTACATTAAGTTCTATTTTGCATGTTTTACAGCAATCTTTTATATTTTGACTGTGTTAGTCGTATTTCTTGCATTCCAGCAATAAGTGATCAATGGTATTAGTTTCATAACATTCTTCACAGATGTGTTCCTCTTTCTAATTTTCCGGTTCCTAATCTGAACTGGAGTAGATTTTTATTTACTGGTATTTTTAGTTCGTCATTTAGTTGACATTCTTTATTGTTTTTTTTTTAAATAATGGTATGAATGTCTTCCTTTTGTGCTCCAGTCCCATCTATTCTCCATTCTTTGGTTATTGTCCTTGCTATTAGACTCTTTATTTTGAATCTCCCTAGCCCTGGTTCAATAGTTTAATTGCTATTTCTTCTCTGCTTGGCTTCCTTGTCAGCGAGTTTGTTTCCTGTTATGCCAGCATGAGATGGAATCCATGCTAACGTGATTTTGCATCCAGCAGTATTTAGGTATGTATTTATCTGTAATATTTCCTCTATTAGATCGGGCCTGCTACTCTCATTTCTGTTATTGATTGCTTGTATTGATGAGAGTGAGTCCCTGAGAATTGTTACTGTCTGTGGTTGGTTCTCTGCAACTACTTCTAAAGCCTTGAGTATTGCTACTAAAGCTGCGGTTAAGATAGATCGGTCTCTGGTTACTTTGTATCTTTTTCTAATTCTCTATTGTGGTATCACTTTTCCTGCCCTAGTTGTTCATTGTCATCTTTAGACCCATTTGTATATATAGTTAAGCTGTTTTCTATGTACTGTTTGATGTACTCTAGGGCTTTATCTTTTATTGCGCTAGGGTCTTTAGATTTGGTTATTATCTCTCTGAGGTAGGACTCAGTGTTTGGTACTTTTAATTTCCATTGTGGGATTGCTCCTTTATATTCATTACTGCTGTTCATTATATTGTACATGTTTGGGTAATGATCTAATTCTTCTATAGTTTTCCACCCAGGAGGATATTTCTTGTAGTCAAGTGCTATGTGCCCTATGTTTTGATTATTTTTGTCATATTTTTTGTGCGCTGGGTATGTAGTGTCTTTTATCACTTTTGCCCAGTAGATTAGCCTCAGCTCCTTTCTTCGTAGCTCCAGAGGCATGATACCCAGCGCTACTTATAATGCTTCCACAGATGTTCTTTTTAACGCTCCTACTATGATTTACAGTGCTTGATTTTGAATTAAGTCTATTTTCTTTTTATTGCTAGGGACTGTTGATTTAAAAACTAAGCCGGCCGGCATAGCCCAGCTTACCTGTAACGAAAGATTTGTAAAAGGTGATCGTTGTCTTGTTGCTGGCTCCCTATCCGTTACCTTTAATGTATTTTAGAATATTTTTAGTCCTCTGCTGCTTTTTACTAGTTTGTCTATATGCTTATTCCAGTTAAGGTGTTGGTCTAATATTATTTTAGGAACCTAAATGTTTTGGCAGTACATACTGTTTGTTTATTTATTTGTATATCAATTATACAATTTTAACTATCTGACCTCTACTAAAGATCATTCCTATTGTTCTTTGTCATTTAAATGGAATCCCCAAGTGTTCATCCACTCTGACACCTTGTCTATTTGTTTTTGTAGCGAAAGGTTTTCCTAGTGTGATGATAGTGGTAGAGAAGAAGTAGAATCTCTCTCCAGAAAGTATGAAGTTCCAGTGCCCGAGAAGTGCACTGGTATACCAATTGAGCTACGGCTGTGAATACTCTAAGCTGGACAATAGATTTAGGCTTCAGAAGTATACGGTGCCACTTTCGCTATAGTAACTTTATGTGATAATATAATTAAATTAGAAAAAGTAACTCAAAATTTAAGAGTTAAAAATTTACCAAGTCAAATGAGCACAATTTCATAATTTATTATGTACATCTATACATTCTCGTAATGAGAAATGGGTGTTGGAAGATGGTAAAATGTATGATTATTTATAGTTACAAATTAAAATAAATAATAGTTGATAAGGGTGGATTTAGGCTGACTTCTCAATGCTGATAAGGCCACACTGTCTGCCATAAAATGTTAGACCATACTCGCCACTATAGACGTCGCAAGTGTAAGTCCAAGTACGTTGTATACCTTTAGCTCTGTCAAAATACCACCCCTATCGACACCAGGTATATTATAGTTGAAGATGTAGGGTGTCTGTTGCGTACATATTTTTTATATGTCGCACAGATTACAGTTGATACGATTACAAATGAAAATGTAACTATCTGTTTGATAAAAAGGATATTTATTTATGAACTTACAACTGTTAAGAAGGGGAATAACTCAGAATGGTAAATTTGTATTTATTATTTGGGTTATCGGTCCCTATTTTGTGTCCGTGGATTGAACAAGCGGAGGAATCTAGATTTATATCATTTTATGTCTATTATAGCTGGAAACAGATTGTTCTCGCTTAAGGTTTTGCAGGAATATTGAAAGTCCGAATCTAGGTTTACTGTTTGTCTGTTTGAGACGATTCGGTCTTATATCATGTTATCTTTGTGTGTCTTGGCTGGATTATTTCTTCTTACACGCTCAGCGGATGAAGATAAGAGAGTGTGTTCTTCGGTTATGAAGTCTGGCGGGACGCCATGTCGAGCGATCCAGAGTTTTGTGATCTCAAGTTATCATGGGGAAGAAGATTGTGTCTTCTAGTACTGTTTTAGTCTATGTGTTCCCCAGTATTGTTTCTATTACGCCAGAAAAGTGTTTTGTGCTTGCTATTGATTCTTGGTCAAGGTAAACGTACTTTTACTGACTTCGTTCCTAGGCTTACGATGGGTTATGCTTAGGCCTACATGAATCTACTTATGTTCAGATGTCAGAACGACATATCGTTAGCAGCACTAATGATGTTTCTACACAGCAATTATGAGGACAGATAATGCTGATATTGGTGGAAACTTTGATATCCTTATGAATTGAATCTTTCTAGAAGTTTTGTCGTCTCACCGTTGTGTGAGCGATGTTTCGGACCAAGGGACGCCATCTTTGGAATCCGAATTATTGTCAATCACATTCATCAGAGAAAGAACAGGGGATGTGTCCCTTACTACCCGATAATGATCCAGAGATCCACATTTATGAAAGAAAGAATTATTATGGGAGATTTAGCACTTACTCCGAAGATATGTACTAAATGCTTATTTTGAAGAAATCTCCACTAGAGTACAAGCTACTCTCATGCTAAGAGAGATTCTGTTTAGGAGTTCACTATGAACATTATGTATAAACTGACGTGATCTGTCAGTACACACTGATATCTATATTTGTATTTGACTATGGAACGCTGAATGCTTGTCTACAAATGTTCCAGTATGAGATTATTCAGGATGAATGCTAACTTAAGATGATACATCATTGATCAACACTATGCTGTTTATGTCGTCATGTATTCCTGTAACCATACACGTACTGGTCCAGTGTGCGTCTCATTAAACATTAAAAAAGAACACGGTTAGTCCAGTAATCCTTGACATGCTACATGTCGAGAGTATGAATTATATTGTTACCAATGTTGTCAACTCTATTCAGAACCATTCTACCATTCGCGTACAATGTACTCTCACCTTCAATGTTTACATTTACTACCCTGTATGTAGGTCGAGTTGACCTGATGTCTGTTGTCTTCACGGTGACAGCACCCCTTTGTACACAACAGTACTACCAGCCATCATGGACTTACACTACACCACACCATAATTCTACAGTGGAGTCCAACCAAATTAAATATACACTTTCCAGTAGTGGCCAGACATATACCATACACTGGAACTTTACAGTGGTGTGCCAGCTTCCTGGGTCAACCTGCACAGTGGACATTTTTGAGAAGTCAGCTACTGAGACCAGACCATTCCTTGGGGCCTGTTACGACACACGTAAACACCGGCAGTACAACTCTACAGTCGATGTCAGCGCGACCCGTCCTATCAAGGTATACAGTAACTAGGTCAGCGTTTGTTGACATTTTTTGTTGATGGACATTTGCCATAGAACAGACAGCATTACACAGCAAGTTTGTTTGGAACAGACAGCATTACATATCAGTGTTGGAACATATATTTGACAGTGTTTGCAAAAATGTACAGTGCAAACTGAAGCGAGAAGTCTTACTTGTGATTCTGAGGAACTTGTAAAAACAGTTGGATTTCTCCTGCACTGCCATAGTTTTTTTGTGTTGAACTTTTAAGAATTTAGGCCAGATTTGGTTATTTAATAAAGTACCATAGTTACTGTAGCATTATTACGTATATAAACTGAGCCTTCTTCGCAAACACATTACTTTTACATTACATTTACATTATGATTTATTTATGCTATATGTACATTTATGTTTACATGTTTTATATGTGATATTTTGTTTGTATTCTGCGGGTTGTGTTTAGGTTGGGCTCGGTGTCCTTACCAACAGAATATATTCTCCACGTCATAGAGGGTCCGTTGTGGGAGTTTTCCTTTAGGTGCAATTTCCTTAATTGGAAATTTTGCTTTGCAACAAACTAGACTATTGCTATTCTTTTTTGTGTTCAGTTGTGAAGACTGGTGTAATTATTTGTTATTTTTTGTAAATATTTCTTATGTTCTTTAGTTTTGTTTGTGATTTGGTTTGTAATTTGTTGGGTCTACCCTTTTCTATCTTTCAGTTCTATTCAACGTTTTTATAACTTATATATACTGTGGCGTTTATTTGTATGTGTTTATCCTCTTGCGGTTTATCTTTTATTGGTTTTTTCCATTTTGATTTATTTGATTTCCGCAAATGTTTTCATGCTTTGTCCTTGTAAAATTTGTTTTTGTTATGTTCTTGATCGACATACCACTATTTAAAATATAGTTGATCATATGGATTTATGTGAAAACAATCAACTGATGATTAATAGCCTGTTACTAAAGGTACACAGTTGATTGGATAAGACACTATTTCTTGTGCATTGCACTTATGTTATAGAGTGTTGCTGCAATTAATAATTGTTATTTTTCAAAGAAATATACAAGACCTTGATAAGGCTTGTCTCACACAGACATTGTGATAGTGGTGCTGATTAATCCAGTGGTAAAGATACTTTTTGCTATATTACCTTGAAATATATATTTATTATTATTGTTTCAAGTGAGTAGTATCATTGTCAGACATCATGTCTACATTAGAATACTTTATTGCACAAGGGAGATCCCTTGATAAGACTGGTATAGACTTAGAACAATGGGCAGTTGCTCAATATGACAAAGCATTAGCTGCTGAAGAGAGAAAAGCTGCTGCAGAAGAGAGAAAAGCTGCTGCTGCTGCTGAAGAGAGAAAAGCTGCTGGAGAAGAGAGAAAAGCTGCTGCTGCTGCGAAAGAGTGAAAAGGTCTGACTGAAGAGGAAAGATTAGAAAGAGAAGCTGAACAAAAGATATTGCAGATACAGACTGAGGAAAAAAGATTCCAGATGGAAATGGAAAAAGAAAAAAGAAAAGATGAAGCTGCTGCTGAAGAGAGAAAAGCTGCTGCTGCTGCTGCTGCTGAAGAGAAAAAAGCAATAAGAGAACATGAACACCAAAAAGAAATTTTAGCATTTGAGTTAGAAAAGTTAAAGTTAACAAACATAAGTGATGGTAATCAAGCATCTGGTGGTAATGGTAAACCCTTTACTTACAAGGTCAAGGTACGAGCGTTCAACCCTTCCAGTGATGACATAACATTCTGGCTAAATAGATTTGAACGCTACTAGTCGAGCTCATAATGTGGATAAATCACAATATGCTATCCCAGTTGTCAGAACTCAAATTTTGAACAGGTGATTCTCTGACTAGTTTTTAAGTTTGCGTTGAAGAGGCTGACAAGGATAAATTTATGATGTTATTAGGGCAGCCTTATTAAAGAAGTACCAGTTATCTGAAGAAGGTTATCGGAATTTGTTTAAGGACAATGGGTTTTCCTGAGGCAGGTGTAGAATTCTCAGAATTCATTGCAAGGACACGTCTATACATTTGATCGTTGGATTGAGTTGTCGCAAAACAGAAAAGACATATGAAGCCCTTATGGACTTGATACTCAGAGAATAAGATTATGTCAAGGTATAAATAAAACATTCCTTGAAATTTGTCTTACATTGAGCGTAAAACCCAAGGACACTCAAAAGAAATTGAACAGTTATTGGTTACCCAAATACGTCACCTGCCTACAACCAGAGTTAGCTATTAGCAAATACAAAGTGTTAGGGAAGGTATGCCCAGTTGCTTTCAGCAACATCATACATACAACCCTAACTCACTCCACGAAAAGAATCCAAGAACCTCAAAAATAGGTTTTAATTTCTAAAACATGGTAGACCATAACGGTTTATCAGAATGCCAAGGGTAACCTAATCCCATTTCAGGGTTCTTTCTTCCGAATAACCAGTGAGACGAGCCGGACAGCGCCTCGAATCCCAGAGGCCCGGGCATAATTATAGAAACTTATCGCAAAGGAAGGTCATTATAGAAATTTATCCAAGTTTTATTACCATCATTGGAAGAACAACAAGATCAAAATTACAATTACAGAGATACCTCATTTAAATACAGGAATAATGAATAATGGTAACCAAAGTGACTATGACACAAAAAGCACCCAAATAAGGGTTTTCCATAGCAGTTGGTAACAAGGATCAACTACAAGAGAAGGGGATTCATAACCAGAGGTAGATCTCACTAACAAAAGAACATAAACCCACATTTGTCTAGGCAAACTACTGCACAACAAGAAGTCCCATAGCAGGCCCTTATAAACAGAGTAAATATAATAAATAAGTCTAGGTAAATAATGGCATGTTGCCGAGCTTTTTGAAGTATATGAGGAAGAGCAACTTCAGTGCCCCCAATGCATAAACGGTTATTATGAGGCCAACCATCCCAGGTGTCCCTACTTTAAGCTGTGGCCACCCTCTCCGCTCTCCTGCGTCAATCGCAGCATGATGGAAGAGTTTCTCTAGTCTACACAAAGGTTAGTAAATGACCATCCTCTCAGTACTTTTTGATTCTGGAATGCACAACAATTGGGTGTAGCAGTCACTCCATAGATCCTTCTCATGCTAC